>CALYLW010000652.1:0-337677 GCA_944989445.1 Ampullaceana balthica | reverse complement strand
TCTATTTATAATGTTTCGTAAGATTGATAACTTGAACGTAGAAATAAAATCAAGATAATTTAAATTGAACTAGTTACTAATATAATCATATAGACAATCATTTACGATTAGTAATTTTTTTTTATAACTGATAAAAATGTTGCTAATAGTTCCTGCACTTATCGATGAAGAACATAGTATGGTTATGTAAACTAGTTACCGACTACGTTCATAAAATCGCTGAAGACAAGTAAAAGACAAGTGACTGTTCTTTTCAAAATTGTTGGATGAAATGTAGCATATAACTAACAAAATTAATGCCAAATTTTAATTTTTTAGGGCTGTAGGCCATGTGGGGGCACGTGTAGCTACCACTTCCGCATTGAGAAAATAGTGCACCGGTCCCCGGTGAAATGGACAATATCCTTCCGGTCAACCATACTAAAAAGTTTGAGAAGCACTGGACTAAAAACAGTTATTTAAATTTAATAGAATCATTTTTTTTTAAAATTATTGATTAAGGAAGTAATATTTTAGTCGCATGCCGGCTAATGAAGCGTTGTGTGCCAACTGTGGAACGCGTGCCATAGGTTCGCCATCACTTATCTAGAACGTAATTTTAAGTAATCTCAAATTATATCAACATTCAATTTAGTGTAGCTTTATATGCCAAACTAATCTATGACGTGATGTACACATTTCACCCATTTCTTATAATATACGTAAAATGTAAATACAGAACTTAAATTTAAAAAAAGCCTTTGCAACCATTAACAATAACAGATATCAACAAATGAAATAACCATATTTAGCAAGAAGACAACTTATAATAATCCTCAAATTGATTCAAATTTTCCTTAAATAACATTGTTGGGCCTTGAAATAATCTGATTGTGTCACAGAGAGCACAGTGTGTCTATAATTACAAAAGATATTTAATACACAAATGTGCACAAATATCTTTAGACCTTGGTGGAGAGCACAGTGTGTCTATAATTACAAAGGGAAGTTAATACATAAATGTGTGCAAATATCTTTAGACCTTGGTGGAGAGCACAGTGTGTCTATAATTACAAAGGGAAGTTAATACATAAATGTGCACAAATATCTTTAGACCTTGGTGGGGAGCATAGATACTGAGGTCAACAATCACGAGCTGCAATGTCTATTGACTTCTGTCAAACAAATGATTTTTTTATGATTTTAAATTGTATTTGGTATCATACAGGAAATGTTGTCTTTTTACAATAAACTTGATCATTAAACAGAAACGCTAATGAATAAATAAAGTAAAAATATAAAAATGAATTGTGTTGGAGAACTTATGTTGGTAATAGTAATAGCTGCATCAAAAGCCCAAGTAACTTATCCTTGTATGATAAATAAGAAATATTCCTAAAAACTAAAAAAAGCATTTATATAATAACTAGCGTACACCCGTCAAAAATGACGGATATTTTCAGCTGAAATCTATTTATTTTATAAAAATGCATTTTTTAATTTTATATTTAACCATCATCAAATCCTCTTTTTACATTGATCCCTTTTGCAAAATTAAAATATGAGCGAAAACAATGACGCCATATAATATATAGTTACAGCGCATATGTAATTTGCAAACCTTTTGATGCTTTGGTGCAGTAATTTGGTTTTCCCTGCTTTCTAAAATTAGTAGCGCCAGGACAGACTGACTGACTTGCGTGACAATTGCAAATTATATAGTTTTATTTTTACAGTGCTAATCACCACACGATTTTTAAACTAGAAAGCAGCGCATCAAATTACTGCACCAAAAATTAACTATTTGAGTCAATCAGCACTGCTTACAATGCAAAATTTAAAAAAAAAGCAGAGTGATGTCCCTTAGTGATGTCCCATCAGCGATAATTGAGGGTAAATATATATATGACTAGTTTTTGCTGCGGCGCAGTGGCGCCTGCGCCCCCCCCCTTTTTCTCAAAAGCCCAACTAACTTGTCCTTGTAATGATAATTACGTAATATTAAACTTTCTTAAATGTATACAAAGTATTTTATAATAGGTTCTTTTTTTTGTCTGCAAAAGCCCAAGAAACTTATCCTTGTATAATAAATACAAACTATTCTTGAAATGTACTCAAAGTATGTATATAATATTTTTTTACAGTGCTAATCACCACACGATTTTTAAAGTAATTTTAGAAAGCAGCTCACCAAATTACTGCACCAAAATAACTATTTGAGTCAATCAGCACTGCTTACAACACAATTTTTTTAAAAAGCGGAGTGATGTCCCTTAGCGTTAGGTATCAGCGATAATTTAGCTTAAATATATATATACTAGATTGTGCTGCGGCGCCGTGGCGCCTGCGGCGCCCCTTTTTTAGGGCGCCTACGGCGCCAACCTTTTTCAAAAGCCCAACTAAGTTATCATTTTTTGATAAATACGAAATATTAAACTTTCTGAAATGTACGCAAAGTATTTAATAACAGGAGTAGTAGGGCGCCTACGGCGCCCACTTTGTTTTTTGTCAAAAGCCCAAGAAACTTATCCATCTTTGATAAATACGAAATATTAAACTTCCTTTTTGTTTGATAAATACGAAATATTATACTTACTGAAATGTACACAAAGTATTTTATAATTATAAATCCTCAAATCCTATTTTTACATCGTTCCCTTTTTCCAAAATTAAGATATAAGCTAAAGCAATGACGTCATATAATATATTTTTTACAGCGCGTCTTTAATTTGTAATTAATTTGCACACCTTTTGATGCACACCTTGTGTTAAATATAAGATCAACCAATGACGTCATATTAAATATTTTTACTGGACTACTTGGATTTCACCGCAGCTAAGTGTTTTTTTCTATTATTTCGTTTTATTCGTTTCATTTGTGTACTATTTGTCCGTTGAAGAAGGCTCTTTGCCGAAACGTTCGCTGTTGTGTTACGTCCTGTCAGGCCTACTAATACCCTGTTTTTATTTTATGCATTTACCTAAATATTTTTACAGCGCTAATCACCACACGATTTTTTAAAACTGCTATAGACTGTTGTACATCATCAGCGTTCCACATCCAATGAGTGAGCCATAAAAATGATCTGAATATGATTATGTAAAGATATTGTAAGTCAGAACGACACGGAATATCAATTTTTTTATTTTTTTATATATATATTTTTTTTTGGGGGGGGGATCTATTTGATACAATTATAAACGTTTTAAGTTTGATATAATTGTTCGATTTGTTTTTGGTCAAACGCCAAGAGTCCCCTTTTTACCCCAAATGAGATAATTTACCACTGTTCACAGACCCTTTTCAATATTTTATAAATTCCACAAGAGAATGCAACAATTTAAACTCCTCGTCCATAAAAAAATAAATTAAAAAAACCAAGAAAAAAAAACCTCGTGAGCTTCAGAGTAAAAAGTTATGATAATATTGGATATTTTATTAACGTCATAGTATTTTTCAGTCTTCAACTTGCAGTATTACTGTATTTTGCAACGCACAAGATGACACCCTACTTTCCTGCCACAAATGTGGGGTTCGCACAGTATTCGCTATATTCCTCTTCCAGCGCATACCAAATAATTTTTAGAAAACATGAGATTTGATATCAATGTGGTAATTTTAGATCAAATGACTTTGATGTGCATATACATAGCAGGAAAACTGTCATTATAAGATGGAAATCAATTTGAGGAATCGTCTTATATCTATAAGTTCTTGGTTTATCAACAGTGAAATGATCCTTGTAATATCAATAGTCACATAGTCAGGTCCTTACTGGAATACAGCGCTATATAAATATCAATTTATTATTATTTTTATTATTCGCGTAAAAAAAATTCTTGCCGGTCGTCTAATACGAAAAAGTTTGAGAAGCACTGGCTTACAATTTATTTAATGCCGTTTTACATAGCTTCACGCGTATTACGATATTACAATGTAGACATACACTAAATAAATAATTAAATGACAAAAAATGATTTCAAACATAGATCTACTCATTTTCAAATAGAAAATAAGGTGGGTTTTTTTTGTTTTGATTTTAAAATTTTTTTAAATTTTAAATTTATTGTGGGTGTGTGTGTGTTTTTTTAGGGGGGGGGGTTAAAGCTTTGTGACGTATTTTTGGAGGGGGGGGGGTCTAACTTTTAGTGACGACGCGTGACGAGGGGGGGGGGAGGGGGTGAAAAATCGGTCAAAATTGCGTGACATCATTTATGGACGGCCCAAAAGGAAAGTTTAAAGACATGTTTTTCAACACTTCACTATAAATAAGTATACAGCTAATTAGCTACGCAAATAAATATAAAACATTTACATTTAAATTGTTATTTTTTGTGTGTGACTTATATCAGAGCTATTGGAAGAATATATCATATATCATCAAAATCTGAATGATAATTCGGTTTAGCGTGAGGTGGACCTGTAACTTGAGGTCTAACAATTATTTATCTGATAATTTTCATTACTTAAAGCAAATTATTTACTTTGCATTTCTCAAGAAATTTTCTAACCCTAAATCCAATCCCTTTACCCTAACCATTGCATTACAGTCGGACCTCGGTAAGTCGAACTCAAAAGGACCCAAGAAAAATTCGACTTACGGAGTTTTCGAGTTAGGGAAAATATTTTAATAGGCGCAGATTTTTTGACCGGGACCTAACAATTAATTCGATATAGGGAGGTTTCCGTTTTAGGGAAGTTCGAAATAGCGAGGTTCGACTGTATTTCAGAAATGTTTGTAAGAAAATGTAATTTATAAAACTAAAAACTGTTTAATCACATTTTTCTGTCATCTTATTGGACCGCATGCTAAACCAACGCCTATAATTCTCTAGAGATAACATGGTAGTAAAAGAAAATGAAATACGAAATTGACATGAGAGGTAAATAAGATGCTTAAGAATACTCATAATGTGTGGGGTTTTTTTAAATTTCCCACAAGCGATTTTTATCTACAATTAATATATTGATGTTATAAATCTGCGATGTAAAGAATACATTAAAATATTTATATACTAATATAGTTCAGGACGACATAATTTTTTTAAAATGTTGACGATTTGGTTCTACAAAACAACCTCCTACAATGCCCCCCCCCCAAATCTATAAAGACATTCAGCGCACCCAGCTCAGAGCTATTATACTACCCACTCCACTCCGAGGCGGTACCGCTGACGACCACTTCTTTACAGGGACACAACTCTGTTCTGACATTATTTTGATACGTATTCTGCTGATTATCTCCCACGAAAATTGTTACACAAAAATTCAGATTCAGCGTGGAAAAAACAACAACCTTTCAAAGCAAGTGTTTATGCACGTAAAGATATTACTTCCACTTTATTGATTATTTTACATCTAAAGTCGTCAATATTTGTTTTTGATACTTCCGGTTGGAGTGGTCGAACAAGAAGTAAGCTCAGACTCACACTCACAACGTCATTAAATGTTTACATTTGGTATCAAGTTGTAAAGTGAATATTCCTCCAGTAGTAGCTCTTCTTTATTTTCAGTTAGTTGAGGGCCACCACTACCTCTTTAAGTCAGTGTCTGAAGATGATAATCTCGTGGAAAATAACGCTGAAATAGTCAGAAAGTTATTTGTTTTTAAAATGCGCTTCTTATTGCTAATATATATATATTTAAAAAAAAACAAAAAAACTTTGGAATACTCCATTCGGCTAGCATTGATATGGTATCATGACAGTTAGCCTAATATCATTGTCATGTTTAAGCATGTTAGCACTAGAACGCACAAGAATCACGTCTTCGTTATTTTCACTTAATCATATTTTACAATAACCGAGGTTGTACCAGACATATTATTTATTTATCGATTATGATTATAAAATCAAAGGTGGATATTGTTTATATGTTATCTCTAATAGTTCATCTGTTGATGTAATTGCATGGAATGCAAAACATCTTTTCGATCGGAAAAAAAAAGAAAATGAAAAAAGTGTTCAAAGTTATGATGTATCATGATAATTGAACATAAATCATTTCATGCCATCTATCTAGAAATCGTATTATTTTATACATTTTATTCCGCATAAGTGCAAATCAAAGGTTATGCCAGTACTGAGAAAAATATTTGGGTGGTGACGCTAAAATGTCCCTTCGAGCTATTTGTTTAAATGTATTTATAACATCCGTATTGTGTCATTCTAGGTGGCTGGTGGGTGGTTGAAATCAAATCTGTCAACTAGAAGCCAGAACATAGCGACCAAATTTGTTCTTTAATTCCTCTCTTTCAATCCCTGTCCAATTTTAGCCCGCCTTTTTTAGACTCCGACATATTAGTTGAATTAACCCTTTCTAATTTTAGCCACTGCCCAGTCGACCTTGTAAGTGTAAGTTAGTTGCATTGTCTTCCTGCTCTTTCAAAATTCTCTGTTATTAACAGTCAGCATTCTCCGAAGAACGCGGTCATTCTTATCTCTCATCACGCCATGTCAAACTCTATATCAGACTCCCGCTGTGATGCCTGTTCTGTTCAATGCGCCCCCATTGTTTACGTGTTTACGTCACTCCACATGTCAAACGGAACTTTGTGTTAGAGATGACAAATGGTAATTATACAGATTCCGGGATAGTCATTCATTTCATACACACTTCTAACGTGCTCTTTGTTGTTTTTTTTACTTGCTAGGTGTGGAGAGTATGGTTAGTTACATGAAAGAAAATTTACTTGATTTTTGTCCCTTCTTGGAGCTTTTCTTACTTACGTGAAAGGGTTTACAAGAAAATCTAGAAAAATTAAATACATGTAAAATTAATTGTTTATATTTGTTTGTTTGTTTGCAGCAACGGGTGTTTTCTGTCTTCTTTTCCCTCTTCAGTGTTCGCTCTAGAAAAATAATAAGGAGTAATATTTACTTTTAATGTATTTATGGCAACCGTCCGTCACAATGTTACGATGTTGTCAATTTTACATGACGAAGTAACGTCCTGGGAACTAATAGTTCACCAACGTATCTGTTCATTGCAAAGCTTACAACTTCTGCCTCTAGATCACCCAAGTAGAGTTTTGTGTGGTGTTTTTTTTTAGTGACAGGAGTGACTGGAGTTTTTGTTCACTGAATCAATGTCATGTCCCCTTTAGGTCTCTATCACAGGTGTCGAATTCAGAGTTTGTTTCAATTTTTATATGAGTTTTCTTCAGAATTAGAGAGTCACTTTTATGCAGAGTGTTGGTAATAGGTGGTGTCTTTGAATTGAAAGGCCCCCATCTAAGGAATCAATACTTGAAATAGCCAGTGGCAATTGAACATGAAAATATTATAAGGTGCAGGACGACTGGATTTGGGTTGGGTTATGGTTGAACGACCAGGCGATTGGAAAGAGCTAAGGAGTGATGCTACCGGCAGTGATAACAATGATGAATTTGGTGAGGGGGTGGAATTCGATATAGTTGAGAAAGATTGCGTTAGGGGAGGTTAAATGAGAAATTTTAGCGGGTAAAATGTGCGGTGGAGGGATCACCCTTGCGTTTGCCGAAAAAACACACAGAGGCACAATTTTGTATGGCTTACTCGACTTTAAGAGACATTAGAAACATAATAGAGGTGAACGTATGATACTCAGAAAATTACAAGATTCAAATAAATTCAATTACTTTCAATTTTTTCCAGAGTGAATAAATAAAAAATTATCGATCTACTAACAAATGAGACTAATATAAAGAAATTGCAATGACGTCAGTGTCATGTCAGAGAGAACCGAAAGAATATTCTTGGCTGTACCTAGAATGAATATAATAAAAGGAAAAGATTAAAATACTTAGTTCACGAATTTATTAAGTCCAATCTTTCAAAATAAAGAGTGTTTCACGCATTTAACATTATCTATACAAATTTATTAAGTCCAATCTTTCAAAATAAAGAGTGTTTCACGCATTTAACATTATCTATACAAATTTATTAAGTCCAATCTTTCAAAATAAAGAGTGTTTCACGCATTTAACATTATCTATACAAATTTATTAAGTCCACTCTTTCAAAATAAATAGTGTTTCACGCATTTAACATTATCTATACAAATTTATTAAGTCCACTCTTTCAAAATAAATAGTGTTTCACGCATTTAACATTATCTATACAAATTTATTAATCCTTTGAAAAATTCTCTCGAGAATTGGGTTCTATGTATTCAAATTTTGCGTTAAACAAGTTTTTAAAACACTGTAAGAGGATGAGAATAAAATAAAGGTCTAAAATACCCTTTCCTCCTGCTGAAAAATCAAAGATATATTTACAATATGAGCTAAGTAAAAAATTGAAGAATGTTAAACTATTTGTTTTAAAAATGGAATAAGTGTTAATTTTTCCTCATACTTTGCTTTGATTCCGTGTTGGCTCACAATTTCTGTGTTAATTTCATTAAAAATAAAAAAATAAAAACCACAAAAACAAAGGTTTTTTTTTACTAAATCCTTTATAAACGAGACATAACAAAAAAGAACGTGCATTGTAATATGCATCGCACGACAATCCAAAAATCTAAAATTTTAATTATGTCTCAAATGTATAAAGGATTTATAGTAAAAAAAAACACTACAGTCTGCCTGCTAAATTTCAGCTCGATTTGATCACGGGAAAAGGGTTTTAAAAACATGTTTAATATAGTGCGCATCGCGAGACAGACTAGCAATTACTCGCATTTAAATTCACAGATCGGGAATATATTTTAAAAAGTATCGTCAATATAATACGCACCGCACCGCGCGACAGGAAAGTATTATAAAGGTTGTTCAATATAATACGCACCGCGACACTCTAGCACAAAAATTAACATGCTACATAGAGATAAATTGAGATAATTTTAAAAAATCATTAATTTACTTACAGTACATACGATCGATCCAAAGTTTTTTCGTGAAGCAATCAAGCAACCAGACGCCACGAGTTAATATAAAGGATTTTAAAAAACAAAAAACATTTGGACTTCAAAGTGATGCATCAACTGTAATGCAAATATTATCTCCCAGTAAGATCTGACTGAAATATTTTGAATGGATTAAAAGAAAATAATTTCATTTTCTAAAATATAAAAGTTAACTTTCGATTCACCAAGTCTCCAGAGCATGACCCTCGCCCCGAGACGCGTCACCTGAACAATTGTTCTACTTGCAGCCCACCCCTGTCCCTTTCCTGCCTTCCATCTTCCCTGGCACACACTCACAATTTAAAAGAAACGGCTTTACCATCCAATTAAATATTCCGCAAACCTTTTCCCCAACTTCCTCCAACAGCCGGCCCCCCATCCTAACGCTTACAATCCCAACCCATCCTCTCTTGTCCTCTACCCATCCTCTCTTGTTCCCTACCCATCCTCTCTTGTTCCCTACCCACCCTCTCTTGTCCTCTACCCAACATCTCTTGTATTCTGTCATGTCGGCTTTCAATCGATGCTGGCCTACGTCACAAGCTTTCTCTCTCTCTCTCTCTCTTTCTCTTATCCTTTTTTAAAATTGTTATCACTTGGTTCAAATGACAACTAGGCTCTCTCGTTTTTATGAATGGGTCAGGAATCTCACTTTATCTCATTACTTTGGTTTTACAAACATCAGCTTAAATCATCTCTGGATCTTGTAATCATCGGGATAGACAATCATGCTTGCATTATCTCGTTTACAATCATTCTTGCCATATCAAATTTTTAATCATGCTTGCATTATCTCTGTTACAATCATGCTTGCATTATCTCTGTTACAATCATGCTTGCATTATCTCTTTTACATTCTTGCCATATGAAATTTACAATCATGCTTGCATTATCTCCTTTACAATCATGCTCGCATTATCTATTTAACAATCATGCTTGCATTATCTCTTTTACAATCATGCTTTCATTATCTATTTAAACAACCATGCTTGCATTATCTCTTTTAACAATCATGCTTGCATTATCTCTTTTATCAATCATGCTTGCATGATCTATTTTACACAGTTATGTTTAAAAAATGATTTATTATTTCATTTCGTATTTAAAAGTTTGCTACTATTACATTGCGATTCTTCTCGTTCTACAGATTAATAAAGCGTTCACTCTTTCACTGAAATACTCCGACCTCAGATCTATTGTAAAGCAAACACTGGATAAAAGTAAAACCACCACAATACTGCAAACCGATTGAGCGGGAAACCTGTTTCAAGGGCGGCCACTACAAACCACAGTTCAATTCAACACCAACCAAATTATTGGCTGTGAGTGTTAAATAATTTGTAGATTCTCAAAAGCCAGCGTGAAATAAAACGCAGCATCTAGCATTTCAACGTCAATTACTTAACGCTCACAATTGTGGTATGTTAGTTATTGATTTCAGGGCTAACTGGAGAAAGATTATTTTAATGTAAATTAAAACAAACAATAAAAACAAACAAATATTTCGGATTATAATACAAGCAAGTCCACATTGCTATACTTCTTAGCTACCCCGCTAAACTCCCACCCTACATTTCATCCAATCGATAACTTCATTGTGACGTCTCAAAGAGATGGTAATAAAAAAAAACCCAACCTAATGACAACGACAATATGAAATCGCAGGGCTGTTTAATATTTGAGTGTGCGCTAAGGCCTCTTGTCGTTGTATCATTCATTCAACCATCGTTCGTATATGATGGAAACTTGTAAGCGTTCTGGGACTTCGATGGACGACCATAAATAGGAGTCATAAACGATGCTAGTAAAGAGTTACATCCCTTGATATTGTGAGGATAATACATTGGTTTGCAGTAATTACAAAAGACGATTTTGTTTTTGTTTCTAAAAGCAAAACAAAAATACTTTAGAATTAATGAAGTTGAAAATAATGAATTAATCAGGATAACAAACGAAAGTCTGAGTTCCTAGTGCGCGAAGGAAACAGTTGAATAAGAAAAGAGTCCCGAAAAATATAGAACACAAAGACACAAGGCATGGAAACAACGTGAGAAATTGTGTGGAAGTAATGGAACAAAGTGCGTGGCCGCAGTGGAACAGGGTGTGGGTAAAGAATGGAACAAGGTGTGTGTAGACAAGTGAATTATGTGTTTGGACACAATGAAACAAGGTGTGTGAACACAACGGTACAAGGTGTGTGGACACAACGAAACAAGGTGTGTGTAGACAAGTGAATTATGTGTTTGGACACAATGAAACAAGGTGTGTGAACACAACGGAACAAGTTGTGTGAACACAACGGAACAAGGTGTGTGGACACAACGGAACAAGGTGTGTCGACAAAACGGAACAAGGTGTGTGGACACAACGGAAAAAGGTGTGTCGACACAACGGAACAAGGTGTGTGGACACAACGGAACAAGGTGTGTGGGCGCAACAGAACAAGGTGTGTGGAAACAATCATAAAACGTTTATGAAAAAATACAAGATATGACGAAACAATGTCATAAGGTTTTCCGAAAGCTTAAAGAAAAAAAACCAATACCTTTAGCTGTTACCTGTTCTAATTTTCCAAAGAGTTGGAAACATTTAAAGAAATTGAACTTTATTTCGATACTTTATAATCCCATGGAACCACCTAATAATTGCCTCTTGTTTTGAGTGGGCCTTTTCCATTTTAATTATGTCCATGATTCAATAAATTGCTAGAATACTTTGACCAACTTTCATGTTTTGGTTTTGGAAAGCCCACTTCCGTAATTAATTTAACACCTTTATTATTATATTATCAACATTATTTTTTCAACAGACTATCTGTGGACGCTGAATTCAAGCATTCTACGCAATTTGTGTGTCTTTGCAGAATCTTATAATGTCTACTTATACATGATGTTTGCCGGAACTTTGTCTTTGATTTGTCTTGTACTCTCATTGTTTTCATGATCTCAAACAATTAGGATTCAGCAGTGCATTGTTTTATGTGTCTTTTAATAAGCCGGAGTAATCCTATGTTTAAAAGGGTAATCCAATGTTTAAAAAGGTAATCCTTTAAAAATGCTTAATCTAAGTTCAAAGTGAGCTAATAATCAACTAGGGATTTAAAAAAAAATACAAGTTGATGATTGTTACAAATTAATCCCTACTTTGAGCCGAATGAAAACTTTAATCTTGTCGGACTTGAAAACAGTGGACGAATACTGGTCGTGGCTTTCTTCACCTCACCTCGCTGATTTACACAACCCTCGTTTATGGGCACAATTTTTATTTCAACACAAAATTACACTTTTCAAAGCTTATGTATTCAATCTTGCTGTTTTTTTAAAAATATAAATTTTAAATTGTTCAAAACAGCCCACACCTTCTAAGCCTATTTACGCCTCTACTTAGTTTCTTTCATTGGATATGCGCATTTCTGATTTGAAATTCAAACTGTAACACAATCATAAACCTTTACACCCGTACCGCGTAACTAGGTGTTTGTTAAATTATGACCTTATTTAATTTTCTTGTCTAGCATTTTTTTTTGGGTTTAGATGTCTGCAGAAACTATTTCCAGAGGTCTTCTGGTAGACTTGTGATAAACTAAAAATATGCATAAATATGATAAATAAAAGATCGTGTAGGTGGTCGAATCTTAGAAAAGGTTGAAGGAAATGTTTCACTATTCACAGATTACAAAAATAAAGTAAAATATGAAGAACAGCGCCAAACAGACGTAGAAAATGTAGACCGTATTTAACAATTTCAAAAGTAAAAAGTCTTAAAAAAATAAAATTTAACAAATGAATTAAGGTTTAAAAATATACACTGTTTGTGTAAAATGTAGTTTGTCGGTGAAGAAAGACTGCGTTCTTTTATGGCGGGAAAAGAATAAAAATATCTTCCGGTCGTGGGATTGATTAAAAATGTACAAGTCAATACTGGGATACAATAAGCAACCCACGAGTCTATTTAAATTTTAAAGAAACCATTTTCATGGAAGAGAAAAATGACATTTGAAGATGTGCAGATTTACAAATAAATTTTATCGACATTCGCCTATTTATTGTATTTATTTATTTTTAATTACTAATAATAAGCAATTATTAATCATAACTCATAATTTCTACTTTTTAATTTGAGAATTTCTCTGCTCTGTCTTAATCTGTCACACAAACGTTTATATGTGAAAATAATTTTAGCGAGCTAAGATTGAAATTTACTTGGATGGCTCCTCAAATTCGTGCACGACTTGGCGTTTGAATATCACTGTTATGGCGAGGTGATAACTGTGGTGTTTTAAGTATTTGTTACGGTCTAGTTTCTATTATTGGTATGTCTACACAAGACAGGCAAAAGCTCAACACCACCGAGGAATATATATATACGTTTAATATCTACTAATGTATGTCTATGGTGTAACGAAATATTGACTGCCTAGCCGTCACTACGTCACATTCCATAATACGCGTCATATCACCCAACACCGCATTATATTAAAAGTGCGTTCAAATAATAAGTACCGTGCGCCAAATGAGCATAAACATTACTGATGGGGAAATCCCCATTAACCACTAATATTGTCCACGACGGTATTATCTTATCGTATGGTGAGACAGATTCCGTACGAAACACAGTTTAAAGCATGGAGATGGAGACCGTAGATGACGTCAGAAACGGTGGGAAGACAAAGGGCCTGGACAAGTGTTATCGGATCTCCCCCCCCCCGCCACACCCGAGCAATTTTACATTAAAATCTCAAATTAATGTTGCTTAAAACTTTTGTGCATTAAAAAAAGAACGGCCCTAACGCCTCCCGAATCCGTTTGATTCTATGCGCTTACAAAAATTTTCTTTTACACCTTGGGTTAAAATAAAAACTCAGTCGTCGATTTGCCAGGCCAGGTCAAGTCCTCGGAAGAACAATTTGTAAAAGTGTTTCAGAAATCAAACAAGGCGGTCAGGTCAATTTGACCTCCCAAGTACTGACCATAAAATTGTTCCAACAAAACCCAAAAGGAACGTCCCGTTTAAATGCGCTTTATGCATTAATTGAGATGATAATCTTTTAGCACGGGCTTGAACCATAACGTGCAGCGCCGAATTTAGTATTGATGGAGCCCTAAGCTGTTTGATATATGCTTTTGAAGTCCAGATATTCTATGTCAGTTCCAAATATGTAAAAAAAAATTCCGGTGGACCCCCAGGAAGGCGGGGGCCCCTAAGCTATAGCTTGTTTAGCAAATAGGTAAATCCAGAAATGATGAGGTGGCACTCTCACAGGTGAGGTCCAGTCTTAGCTCTGACCTTCCTTGCCATAATTGTGGTCATTAAAAAAAACTGACCGACTGGCTGGATGAACACATACATGAACACAAGAAGAAACCCGTTGTACTTTAATATTGTTATTCCAGAAATGTAAAGTAAAAAACCAAAACAAAAAACCTACTAAACATCTAAACCTAAACTCTTAGATCACAGACAGAATTACGTTTGTAGCATCAAAGGGACAAGAGAGAAGTATAATTTTCGTTAACACTTAAATCTGACTTTATTTTAATAAGCAGACAGACAGAAAACCTTTCAAATAAGAATTTGCGATACTACAGATCGTTAGTTCTTAGAAGTGTATGTTGGATTATTTACATAAAATATCTTTACTAGACATTTTGTTCACCAACCGATGGGAAATATTATTAATCGACTTTTCGGGAGGAATATCAAAGCAAAGATGTTTAAACATTATGGATTTTCAGCTTATTGTGGCAACACTTGTTAAGATTATCAAGCACCAACATCCTTTCTATGTTAAAAACAAGTAATAAAAACTCGAATAAGTATTTAATCGCTATTTCCAACGATTTGTCCATAACAATTGCACTTAATTTTAGTCCCAAGTTTAGCAGCTTTCAAATAAGACTCTATAATGTTTATATTATTATTTGTAGTAGAAATATTATCAGTTGTACAAGGCTAATTTGCCATGAAAACACGTTGAGTTAAAACAAAGCATTTCCGACTTTTTTTTTATTAAAGGGAAATCATTCTAGATTACATTTAAAGTAATTTCAAATCAATAATTACGAAAGTAAACAAAACAAAATTGCAGCTAAAATTACGGGAGTCGAACGAAAAGAGATTTTTGAAAAATTCCTTCTCAAACATTGTTCTAGATATTATTAGCTACTAGACGCCCCGCGGCGTAGCATACGTCGCAGACTTGCTCATGGAGAGTGCAAAGAAAGTTGAGAAAGAACGGACACAAACTACAGCACGAAGAAATCAAAACAACGCGAGTGAACGTCGGTTTGGGGGGGGGGACTGCCAACTCATTGTTTATTTTCCAGACATTTTGCAGGCGAAATTCGGGTACACCCCTAACTTCTATGAAGTCAGCTGTAAAACGATAATCAGTTTAAAATCGGAGTTACATAATCGATAATCGGTTTTAAAAAAACAACACGCAATTAACAACCCTAAACATGACTAACACTCGCTAGGGGTCGGCCAATCACAGTTTATGTTTAAGGGATGGTAGTATTAAATGGGAGGCGGGTAACAACAACCTCAGTGTGCTTGTCTCCATGTTTACTCGCTATTTTTTACTTACTTTGTGCTGCTTTTTGTGTCTGTACTCTCACCCCCCCCCAGCCTTTCTTTGCACTGTCTATTATGAGCAAGTCTGCGGCGTATGCTACGCCGCGGGTCTCTCCAAAGTTCCTTCTTTTCATTCAATCACAGTCGTTTGCCGAAACCCATCCCATTTTGACAACTGTGTCTTTCAGGAAGTCTTCACCCGTAACTAAATCATTAGCGGCGTATGCTACGCCGCGGGTTCAGCTAGTGTTGGCAATAAAGGGGTAAAAGAACGGGCACAAACAGACATTTTTAAAATTAAAAAAAAACAATGTTTTCGCTGGGGTCTTGAACACAGAACCATCGACGTATGAGGCGGACGTGATAACCAGTACACTACGAATCTCACGTTTTCTGTGAAGGAACAAAGCAAGTGAACGGGCAAGTGAAGGCAAGAGCTTTTTGCCAACCACTCCCACCCTCCCTTTTTTTTCTTTTCATCCTACAGCGCTTGCCAACAGTGATTAGTTAACCCGAGCGAGGGTCATTCGTCATGCTCTGTTGCACATACTTGCAGCTTGGTGTCTCGCAGGGTCCGACAACGAAGATATATATATATATATATATATATATATATATATATATATATAATATATATATATATATATATATATATATATATATATATATATATATATATATATATATCGCTTGGCGTTTGTTTCAATCCGATAGCTGGTATGGTTGTCGAGAAGTGGACAAAATACTGATATTTTTTATTTTTTTTATTTTCCAGGAAATCCAGTAAACCTTTTCGGGAATTTTTTTTGGCCCGTGCACAGCCTTGGGACCTCCTTAAAATATTTGCAAAAAGACCCGAACCTGGTATGGTTCAGGAGTAGTTGCTTGTGCAAGCTCGAACAGACATCCATACCGGACAGATTTTTCAAACCTAATAAAACTTTATTGTCATCAAATTTTAATTTGTATGTGATTCATTTATACATTAAAAAAAATTCACAAGTTTAAGTTCGTAAATAACGTCAGCAAAGCAGGGGATAGAGGGTCATAAAAGGTTTGACATTATGAGTATGTTAGGTCAAATAAATTTGATGTAAGTGATTACGTTTTTCTATGGTTATTTAGTCCCATTTTTCAAAATACTTAAACAACCTTAACATGAAGCACAATAGCTATTAACTTTTGTTAGCTATTTTATTTGCATTTTCCTTTTTAACAACTGTTGCTCAACGATATCATTAAAAAAAGCGATTTAGTCATTATGAGAATCTGGCCACTGACGGCGAGAGAGTTCATGAAGCTTTCAGCCATGAATGGTTACAGTTGATGTCAATAACGTCTGTCCGTTCAATTATTCTGAAAATGTGGTATCTTTTAATTCATCAATTACTATGCACTAATGCAAAAGTGCATCATGTGTTTAATCAACATGAAGAAAAAAAGAACAACTAAGAATAAATTAACAAATATTTTTATAAAATGTTTGGATGCCTTCTTGTTTGTATATAAGCAGCAATAACTTCATATCTTAATGACATTTTAAAGACTTTTGCATTAGAAATTCAGTCTAATTACCCAGTCTAAATATTTCAAATTTTAAACTTAATTATAACTTAATACCACATTAATGTGTTGTAAATTTTAACATCCCTTATAATTAAAAACAACATCAAACAAAAACGAAATAGTTTATTAACATTACAGCCAATGACCACAATCAGGATTTTATTCCCTAAAAATTGTAACTTGATGTCTTATAACAGTTTATTCTGAAAACATGGGATAAAATAAAATATTTTAAAATTATATTAAAGTTAAAATGTAATATAAAATAATAACATTAATTAACAAAAAAACAACAAAAAAAAACAAAAAAAAACATTAGAAAGTTACTATGGCTAACATTTCGACATAAATGAAGAAGTACTTAATTTGTCATTTCTTGCATGTTTTTTTGTGTGTTAATTTTTGACAGTTTACGGGAATTATTCTTTTACTTTAAAAAAAAACAACTTAATATCAGAGAATGGATTTTAACATGACACACTTGACAAAAATTGGTAGAGATAAATAAAAGTGCATGAAAATTAGATTAATACCATCATAGCTGAAGAGTTATTCTGCGTTAGCTTGACGGTCTTAGGAAAGCAGTAATATCTTCAGGCCACAAGGTAACCTCAAGGCGTATAGATGGTTTGCAGGCAACTTTAACAGCTTTTGACAACTTTTATGTCTTTAAACCGAAAGGACATGGGTATTTTTTCTGAAAACTCTGGAAGATGTATAAGACAACTGGAAGGTATAAACAAATGATATCTTTAGACAACTGGAAGGAATAAACAAAGGATATCTTTAGACAACTGGAAGGTTTTGGATATTTGACTGGGATATGTTTAAACTCTGCTGGTGATTCAAAACTTCAAGATTAAAAAGAAATATGGTCTCTGGGGACTAATTTCCAATCGGCTGCACTTTTATTAAGTGCACTCTGTTTTAGCGAATGTTATGTGCTTAACTTTTTAAAAATCTATACGTTTTTGCGTGAAATATAGATCAGCACATTTTGATGTATGGGAAAAGAGTGACATAAGACGTAATGAGTATGCAAGTTTGAACATCGACTATATCAAATAAAAATAAGTTGCTAAAAAATAAATTTTCATTCATGGACGTAAAAGCGACCTCCCTCCCCCGGCCTGAGAATAAAAGATACAAAAACAAACATTAAAAATAAGGATAATTATAATAGATTGTTGCTCTATATTGATTAGTCCTGGGGCAAACAAACAGAAGTGACGTAAAAAATTAACTGCCGTCAGGTAATAAAGAGTGCCTCATAAAAAACCTTGCATTTAAAAGGGTTGAACAGCATTCCCCCATGCCATTCCCGGGAAGGTGTCATCACAAATCCCAGCGGAGCAGGAAATCAAGAAAAGCAAATGAAGACAGATCGGCCGCACACTGAGACGGCCTGCACCCAGAGTCACACACGCCATGCCAACGTGTGGCGCCTTCAGTGAGCTATCAGTAGACGAAGAAGAATTCTATTTTAAGATAGATAGCGAGAGAGAGATAGAGAAAGAAAGATATGATAAAGAGAGAGCGAGAGAAAGAGATAGCGATAGAGAGAGAGAGAGAAAGAGAGAGACAGAGAGAGAAACAGAGAGAGACGACAGAGAGAGAGAAATACAGTATAAGATCGGAAGAAATGAAAGAAATATGGTTATAGTCTTAGGACTAAAGAGGTAGCAAATAGTGGTTTTATAATCTTTTGTATAGAGTTGATCAAGAAAAGGTCAGATCATAGACCAATGACGGTTGGTTTGGGGGAAGGACATCTACGTCATAGTTTTAAGTCGTAGAACAATAAACTGGTGACAATTTTCGTTATTTATTATCCTACCGTGGTGGTGTATGTTGTGTGGTCGTGTATCGCACATTTTCTGGTGTCCTATTGATGTGTACGCGTGAACACGCATTCAAGCCACACGAGAATACACTCCGCCATCATCGGTAGATGACCTGTGACCTCCACTTACTATTGAGTGAGCTTATATCTTGCACCTTAATCAAGAAAATCTTCCTGGCGTCCACATGAAGTTGACAATGTTCGAACCACATTGTCAATAGACGTGATTGAAACCTATTTACCGTATATGCAGGCAATGTTTCCCCACTGCATGTCGTGAGCTTTGCTGTTGATTTTTGCATTCTTCCCATTCTAAAATGACTGAACAATCAGTGCGGCAGAATGTTTACGTGTGCGCCTGTGTCCAGTGTGAACATTACTTGCCTCAATTCAAGCGTGACGACTGCTTTCCATTCATCACTCGTTGCGTGTTGCGTGGACACACTTCATATGCAGAATGATTCTTTACTTTAGTCCACGTGATCTTTTAGTTGATGGTTGACAACTTTTACACGTTTTGATTTGCATACAGCAGAAAAATGATTCAATTCTCCACAGTTGTGGCATAACTTCCCATAAGCAGGACATTTTCTAGGTTCATGTTTTTTTCCACAATATTTACATTTGCCTGCTTTTATGTGTGTACTTGACCTTACAGTTTTCTTGACATGTTGACTTGTTGTCATGTGCGCACTTGATTTCTCACACGCCTTTGAGTTCACAGCTTGAACAATCTTTTCTTCATTTAAAGCTTTGAGTTGCCACTCCGATGTTTCAGCCACTTTGCATATAATTTCAGCCTTTTTAAAATTCAAGTCAAATTCTCTCAGTAATCTAGCCCTGAGATATTCAATATTTACTCCAGCCACAATTCCGTCCTTTATCAGCGACTCTGTTCAATGTTCAAATTCACAAGACTTTGTTTTATGTTTCAGGTCTGTTATAAAATTATCGAAACTTTCTCCCTCACCTTGACCTTGCTTTCTGGATAAAAACATGTGTCTCTCGACTGTCACATTCTTTCTTGGCAAACAATAATTCTCGAATTTTCGTAACAAGCACTTGACTGTATGACAATCCGTGTCACAATCCTCAGATTCATGTTCAGTCCATTGGAATGTCTTGTACACTTCTACCGCTTCCTGGCCTATTACATACAGCAATGTCATGCTCTGCACTTCTTTGCTTTTTGTGTCGAGTCCACTGGCCTTCTTGCATATCTGGAAAGAGTTTAAATCTCTTCCAGTTGGTAACAATGTTTCCATGTAGCTCCAGTGGTTGTGGCGGGTGGAGTCGGTCCATCTGACACCATGTAATAGTTATGGCGTCAGTACTTCAAATAGCCTTGATGTCCTAATCTTCTGACACCATATAATAGAACTGCAGGTCAAGTAACAAGACTTAAACACACTGTTTTCTGGTTAACAACTGTCTTTAATCAATTATACAATCCACTGCCTTCAACTTCAGTTCCCTCTTGAACCGTCTATATTTAGTCAGCCATCCTACCAGTCTAAGACCACGCACGCTTACAATTCACATCACAAACCACGTGTTTAATACTAGTCATCTCGCACGCTCAATACAACACAACACTTCTCACACAATTCGGACCTCGCTAAGTCGAAATCAAAGGGACCCGAAAAAAATGAAATCGACTTACGGAGTTTTCGAGTAAGGGAAAATGGCGTATTAGGCGATGATTAATCAAGGACAACGTTAATATTGAGAGGGGGGAACAGGCATTCCGGCAAGAAGGCTTGACAGGAAAGAGAGGTGGTGTCTCATGTTTCATATGAAAGGAAGCCAACTTGGCTTTGACATACCGACACCACTGAGAAAGCCCCCTCCCCCACACAAACACT
The DNA here is from genome assembly GCA_944989445.1 of Ampullaceana balthica. NCBI lineage: Eukaryota > Metazoa > Mollusca > Gastropoda > Lymnaeidae > Ampullaceana > Ampullaceana balthica. The sequence continues at coordinate 316,961 of CALYLW010000652.1, read as the reverse complement.
TTACTCTCTCCACAGTGGGATTTTCTCTAACTCGAAAACTCTAATTTTTTTTTGGTGTCCATTTGAATTCGAATTTACTCGAATTATTTTTGATTCGCAATGTCACTTTATACCTTTTCCGGCTTAAATAATTATTTAATAATGATTGACTCTAATATTTTAAGTTACAAAATTAAGCCAAATTACACTTAAACTTTGGACACGTCAAACCTTAGGCGAAATTTTAAAAAAAAATTATTAAATGATCTTAAAGTATGACAGACACGACATAAAATTTCAAAATTTCAAATTTAACTCAACTAATTAATAAACTTTATTTTTTTTAGTTTAAGGCTAGTCTGACATTTGTTGGTAACATTTTCCTTCTTTAAATTGTTGTCACATGTCATTAAAGAGCGCACGATGAAAGAGCGACGACAAATGAGCGCAAACTTAAGAGCGCTATACCTCGTAGGTAGTCCAGCTTGAAACATTAAGAACTATCGCCTCCAATCTTTATCTGCGCTCTTTTGTTGTGTTCTTTTTTACGAGTCATCGTCGCGAAATTAATTAGTAAGTTACACTAAGAAGTGGCGTCACTCGCGGGGTGCGAGGGGTGCGGATCGCACCGGGTGATACCATCATAAGGGGTGACACCAAAATTCTGTATGTTCCCTTTATTTGGCACTGGAAGACTCGGAGGAGTTCTATGTTTTAAGTCATTGGGGGTGACACCATGAGTTACCGCCCCGGGTGACAACAACCCTAGTGACGCCTCTGATGTATGCTGATAATTATACTGGGTATGAATATTACCATGGATAATTCATTTTCTAAGTTACAAATGGCATAAAATTAGGAAAAAATACTTTAAAAAAACCAAGAGAAAATGTTTCCTATATCTATGGCATTCTATGGTTTCCTAACTAATACTATAATAACAATCTCATGAAGTGTAATCAAACATAGATTTCTGTCTAGGCACACTGTGTGTTTCCATATCTATTATTTATAATCTAATAATACATGAATTCTCTCTAGAAGTGTAATCAAAAATATATTTGTGTTTAGAAATACTCTATTCGCAAATGCATAGAGTAAAGTGAGAGTGCAAAAACTGGCCATTTTAAAGCAGTTTTAAGGAGTCGGCTCATATGCGATGTAGGCTTATATGCGAGTATATACGGTAAAACTTTCACCAACTTGATGTAGTATAGCATCGTTTAGAATGATCAGAACAGATTGTAATCTTGTAATCTACCATAGACCACAAATGTCTTCCTGACTGAAACGGCCAGATCTGTATGACTGCTGCACGTGTCTGTCATAAAATCTCTGGTGGCAAAACTGCGGTTCGAGTTATAACATGCTCTGTGGGTCCCGTAAAAGCTGCAGAAAATTCTTAAAAATCGGTACATTTATGTAAAATTCAACATATTTTTAATTGCACTGAGCCTAAATTTTGTTTATTGATGTCATAGAAATCTACTTCCAGAAACATTTTCAAATGCTATCGTTTGTGCTGAATAACGAATGTGTTTTTTAAAAACAATTTATTAACCGCGCCGCTCTGTTTTAAAGTTTGCGACCCTTTGAATTTTAATGACCCGGAGATGGGACCTTCGCCTTGCAAATAGTACCGAACTCTGCCATAATTTTTTGTAATTAGAGACGATTGAATAGGAGTTGACACTGGGTCTAATGGATTAAGACGTTTACGAATGTATTTTACATTCACCACAATAAATAAGAAAAGAACCACACTTAGTAATGTTTTTATTTACTATCAGAACTTTGCATAACATATGAAAGATTCTGTATTAAGGAATTTTATTTTATATTTAATAACTTAACAAAGTTTTGTTTTCAATGCATAATATAAGTAGCATAAATTAACAATATTTCATTTACACACAATTTCTCTAATGTACCATTTGCCGGTCGTTTAATTTATGAATCGTCTTGAAAATCCGAATCCTTGGATCTATTCTCACAACTGCGTTGGTCAGACACAAAAACTGTTGGTAGATATCAGCAGCCACTCATCAATAACTCGTTCACAGCTCGCGGTGGAATTATTCGTCACAGATACACAAGAAGATATTTTGGTCAAGCTACCATGGTTACTGGGCAAAATATTAACAACTTTTCACCTGGGATGGAAAACCCATTGTCAGTGTTGAATAACAGGTGTTGTGTGTTATCTTATCTTGTATATTACAGACGCAAATTCTATTCAAAAGACTATTGCGTTCTATGCTAATCTGTGTTTTGGTTCTAGTCTTGCACTTTTATTAGAGTTCTTCAATGTTGATAGTGTGTTTGTTTCTTGGAGAAAACCCGTGAAATATATTAAAAAATCAGCCATATTTCCTTTGTCTAAACAATTCAACAGTGCTAATCATGACGGAATTTTAGATATAGCTGTTATTGCATTCTATATGCGAGCAATACCCATGATATATCTAATAGGAAAATAGATTAATAAAACGATTTGGTACGTTGGTTCCATGTGGATTAAACCAAATTCATAATTTTACGTAACTTTAGAAGCACATTTTCCCAGGTGTGGCTTAAACTGTAAATTTTGATACTTCCTTCCTCTTCTCATATCCTGTAATTTTTAAAAAGCGATTGTGCCCTCTTTCCTCTTTTCCTTTCTGTGTCTTTTTATCTTTACGTAATTATCCTTTTTCCTTGGATAGCATTGATTTAAAAATGTTGATTTAATTTCAATACCTGTTTTCATTTATGTGTACTGATGAAGGCATTAGCCGACGTGTCTACTTTTATATTAGTCTAGTAAAAAAGCGTTAGCTCATTTTGATCACACAATTTGCTGTTGTAACTTGTATTTTATTAAAAAGCTTTCTCGCAGTCCTAATCTACATGGTGTATTTTTCTGGTTTGTTCAGACAGCCTATTATTCGTCCGAAAGCTCATCTATGGATGAAAATGGCCCTGGTTTCCCGGCTTCTGGATAGTCCTGCTCTGAGGCACAGTATTCACACGAGTAACTATTTTTTAATATTAATTGTCTTTTTGTGTTTTTGAGTTTGCTGATTAAGAGCTACCTAGCTAGGATTAGCAACAGTCGAGCGGGCACTCCAAGAATTTAGACATATCTTTCCACAACCTGGTAAGAAAAAATCCCTTATGTGTCCCTTCAATCCATCCCCCATCTATGTGAATGCTGACTGACCAAGGCTCCTTAAAGTACAACGGCCGTGTTCCCTCGATCTCTTTTTAAATCCCTTATATTAACTTCATCGCCGTCTCTGTCTCTCTGTCGTTCTGTCGTCATCTCTCTCTGTCTGTCTTGGGCGGGCGGAAAAACAAAAGTAAAAATGACCCACTTCCCGTGATTCGATCGAGCTGAAGTTTGGTACACGGACCCGTCTCACCTAACAATGCATCGTATCAAAATTTCAGATCGATCAAACGTACCGTAATTAAATTAATGCATTTTTAGTTTATCCTTATATAACGTATGTAATTCAAATTCACTGTTTGTTATTGTTTTTTTTCCACGTGAGAGTTTGAGTTGATGCGTTGACGCGACCCATCGAAGTACCTTCGTGCTTTTGTTTACATTTTACGTGCCACGCTGAGCTCGGTCAAGCGATCGGTGACCAGACTTTTTCCCTCTCCCACTCCCCACCCCCAGGGTTATGAAGCAAAGTTGAGTTAAGACAGATTCAGTCTGTAAATGTTTGTCGCGTTTGAAAATAATCAATACTGTTAGTTATGTCTCATATATAAGGGATTTATAGTCAAAAACGTTGTTTTTACGGGTTTGTTTTATTAAATTCCTTATATTAACTTCGAAATCTTGTCTCTCCTCTCTCTCTCTCTCTCTCTCTCTCTCTCTCTCTCTCTCTCTCTCTCTCTCTCTCTCTCTCTCTCTCTCTCCTCTCTCTCTCTCTCTCTCTCTCTCTCTCTCTCTCTCTCTCTCTCTCTCTCTCTCTGTCTCTCTGTCTGTCGTCATCTCTTCGTACGTCGGGCGGAAAAACAAAAGTAAAAAATGACCCACTTCCCGTAATCCGATCGAGCTGAAATTCGGCACACGGACCCGTCTCACCTAACAATGCATCGTATAAAAATTTCAGATCGATCGAACGTACCGTAATTTATTTAATGCATTTTTAGTGTATCCTTATATAACGTATGTAATTCAAATTCACGGTTTGTTGTTTTTTTTCCACGTGAGAGTTTGAGTTAACGCTTTGATGCCGACCGTCGTGCCGGCCCCCCCCCCGTCACGTCCCATCCCCCGTTATTAAAGACAGAGGACATCACTCGGTGTCAGTCTGTAAATGTTTGTCGCGTTGGAACATAATCAATACTTTTAGTTCTGTCTCATATATAAGGGATTTATAGTCAAAAACTTAGTTTTTACGGGTCTTTTTTTATTCCTTTCTCATTTTCCCCCTCCTGTCTGGTTTATTTTTCATTTTTCTATTGCATTAACCTTATCGCATTTCTCCTTCCATTACACTATGAAAGAAAAGCACATATGATGAAGTATTGAAGTAATTGTGAATGCTATATTTATTAATCTGGAGAAGTTGTAAAAAAACAACAACAAAAAACAAACAAAACGGACTGGCACAGAATCGAATTTCCTATTATTGGTTCTTGTTTCAGTATCAGGTTTATGTAGAAGAAAAGAAAATTGAAATGTTCTCTTTTTGTTTTTGTTTTAAAGAAATCTCGTTTTATGAGAGCTGTCCAGTCATAAAAACGAGGTTATGTTAAAGAAAGAATATTCCTGTTTGTTTGCATTGTTTCATTTTTATATATTTTTTTCGATTATCTTTTGTAGGCATATAGTTAAAATTCAAAGACATTAATTCAGAATGTTGACCAATACAAAAGACTGAGTCACTATCAGTTCCTGGTGGTTGTTGTAACATGAGAATAACACAATTTTCAGTATCAGCACCGTTGAACGGACTGACAAACTTGACGAGGGAGGCCAAGAGAGCCCTTTATTTTTATTCTTAAAATGTGGGGACGAGATGTTGCGAATTTAGAGCCCCTATGTTTTTTTTTATTTTCTAGAAATGCGGGCCTATTGTTGTTCTATGAGCTGCTCTTGATCCGAAAAATTCACGTTGTTGGGGTGGGGGGTGTAGGTTTGGTGTTAGCTAAGAAGTTGACTTACGATTTAATCTAACAGCTACGACATGACGTTAACTCACTCGTCAAGTTCAGTTGAACATCATACTATATATCATCAATTTTATGGGACTCAATTTTTAAAACATTACTATTTTTTTCCCCCAAGACATGATATTAACCATAAAACGAACGGTTATTGCTATGTGTTGGATTCCCATTGACTTCGATATCGCATTAGGTATTGTAGCTACATACAAGTTAAGAGTCTATAAATACACGTTTTTGAAATATTAGACATACGCACAAACACACACACACACACTCAAGAGCACACACATACACACACACTCAAAAGCACACACACAAATGGTCAGTCTGATTAACATTCAAGCACGACATATAAAGTAGGGCTGGGGCTACTCCCAGGAAACAAAACACGTTTTCCCTCCCCTCCTCTCGTGCGCCGCCCAAATCGACCCTTGGTAATTCTAGGTCACATCTTCTGTTGGGGAAATTTGTAAATGGCCATCTACAACCTTCTTTTCCATACCTCCCCCCCCACACACCTAAGGGAACCGCACTTGAAATAATTAGAAATTAGGGGCCGTCCATAAAGTACGTCATGCTCCAGAGGGGGGGGGGTGTAAGAAAGTGTGACAGTTTGTGACAGGGGGGAGGTGGTCCAGCCACGTGAGACGTCACAGTTTTTTAATGTTAAATTTTAATTATTTCGTTAATAAAAATTTTTTTTGCTCGAAAGTGTGACGTACTTTAGGGGGGGGGGTTCAAAAATTTGTGACAGTTTGTGACAGGGGGAGGGGAGTTACAATGGTCAAAAATAGCCTGACGTACTTTATGGACGGCCCCTTAAATTTATTTCAGTTCTGTAGCTATGAGTTTTATCTCTTTCCAATTAGTATACAGTTGCTTAATACCTTTAAAATAATGATTTAATCCTCCCCTTCCCGCTTTTGATGCCGGGTTGTAGGACCAATGATAAAAACATTGTTACTGGTTTGTGGACATAGAAAACAACGTTAACAGCATCAATAATGGAAAGGAAAATTCAAGCACGAAACAGTAATAACAATGTTGATGCTAAACGGGGGAACCAATAAATGATAACTTTAAAGCTGGGGCAGTAGAGCCAGCAAAAACGATAAAATATTAATGCTTGACAAAGAAAATAAGAAGCCACGATAACTGCATTTATGGTTGATCAACAAACCACGATAAAAAAAAGCCAAGACAAAAAGGATTTCAACATTGAGTTGAAACATTATTTTTTCAAATCATGATATTTTTTGAACAAGTAAAGAAGATTGTTTCCAAAATAGGTAATACGTTCAGTTAATTATGAAAACCTTAAGGGAAGAAACGGCTATGTGACATTTGTGAAATTTTTATAGTCTTTCCCTCTATCTGATAGAGTTATAGGGTCAAATATAGAATGTTCTGAATGGGTTTTTATGAAAATATAACGTCTCTGATCCTATAAAAAATTCAAAAGTATTTTGTTCATTAATGTGACATATGCATATTATTTAACTTTAAAACTTGAACATCTCAAAACTACAAAAATGTTACATAGCCGTTGCTTCCCTTCAGGTCCGACGTATCTGCAAGGGGATTAAATGTTTACAATATTGTGAAAATTTATAAATTAAAAAAAAAGAAACATCACTCATAACAATAAAATTCTTAGATATTAGAATGATGATATGGAATTAGAAGTTTAAAGGGGATAACAATAATCAAATGAATTGAAATTTTAAAACATACTAAGATGGCGGTACCCAAGCTGCTCATAAAATACTGACAAACACAAACTAGATCAAAAGTATAAAGCAAATTAATTTCTAAAATAAATATCTTTAGAAAACCCAACAATAATACATGAATAATGACATTTAAATAAAGCACCATTATAAATTATACGATACTGCGCTAAGTTATGAGTTTCTTTGAAATACGTCTTGCGCCTTTGGCAATCATTAATGACTTAAGTTTTAATATGAGTGCGATGCATGTAAAATGGTTTGTTAGAATACTTGTATAGTGTAAGTGCATCAGAAATGTGTGCGTTGAATTACTCAGGTGTAATTCTCATACAAATAAAATGTGTTACTTGAATGCACATATTGTCAAGCTATCTTTGGTAGATGACCATTTTAAAACTGTCATAGTTTTTCTTGGCCTTATTTCTATCAGTAATTTTTCGGCCGATTTCCCCAGAAGATAATAAATTACTATCATCTGGGGAATGCATATTAAACCACCAACAGTACAAAAATGTTCTGAAGTTATCTAACGAAGTGAAAAGTCATTCAAAGTATTGCAAAATAAATTCGTTTGGCATTCAAATTTAGATTATAATTCTACATAAAATAAATTATTTTCAAGAGTTTCTGCCTTCCCAAGCACTGTAAACTAAAACAATCTTCATACGTTTATAAAAATACTCAAAACTTTAAAAACAAATAATTGAAAAAAAATAATCAAATAAAACAAATATTAAAAAAAAACCCCAACAACTTGTGATGTGCGTATCATACACGAAAGATGATTTTATGTAAAGAGTATATAAGAACATTTATATCACAACTTAAGATCCAGTGTACCGCTGCTCCTTATTATCTCTTCTCTACACCTCCTATAAAAAACGCAACTCACTTATGTAGCCGAGGGAAAATTGTGCTGTCAATGCAGGTTGAGATGCACTGCTCCAATGCTTCTCCCAACGTATACGACTCCCCCCCCCATAATTTATGTTGAAAACATACTGATATTTCATTGGACATGACACAACAAAAAGAGTTTTTTTAAAAAATCTTTATAATAACGCATACCGTTACGTACTGGAAAAAGATTTGACTTTTGAACTCCTTTAAATAATATTTTTAAAAAATGCAAGTCAGGAAAGAGAAAAAACTATTTCGTTCCAAAATTCTAAGTGAAACATTAAAAGTGCATTGATTGGCCGGGGACATTATCTTGTCCGACATCTGAGACATCCTGCTGATTGATTTGAACAAAGTCCGTTCTTGACGTCCGTGGTCAAACCAGGCGGGAGGAAGGACTGCTATGACGTCATCAGCCTCATATCTTTTCTTTTCTCCCCTCTTCCTTAGGAAACAATAACAACAGACCAGCTGTCGGCATTCGGGTCAAGGAGTTCACGTGACCTCGTCTACTAGAAGTCCCTTGTCAGATCAAGCCATTCATTCAGTGACCTCAGCACCAGATCAATACTTGGCGGATAATTTTTTTGTTTTTTTGTTGGTTTGTTACTTCGCCTATCTAATAAATCATGACTCTATCCATCATATTTTCACATCTCTACCGTCTCTGATATGACATCAGACATTTTAATTCAGCCTAAAACTCTAATATATTCATTCTTACCAATCTTGTCTAGCCACTAGCCATGACACATCCACCAATTCCGTATAACTCACGGAGCCACTAGCCATGACATATCCACCAATTCCGTATAACTCACGGATGATGTCTTAACTCTGACTTACCTACCAATCTTACCATAATCACGACTCACCATCTTCACCCTGTCCTCAGCACACATCATGTGTCTCCCACCTTCACCCTGTCCTCATCACACATCATGTCTCTCCCACCTTCATCCTGTCCTCAGCACACGTCATGTCTCTCCCACCTTCACCCTGTCTTCAGCACACATCATGTCTCTCTTAACTGTCTTGTTTTGATAACCAATCAATTGAAGCAACAATCTTTTCTCAGTCATGATCACGCCCCCCACCCCTCCCGCAAAAAAGTATAATATATATATATATATATATATATATATATATATATATATATATATATATATATATATATATATATATATACATCGTCGAATTCCCATGTCGAACTTATGAGTCTAGACTTGGCCATCAGCTAAAATTAATTATCAATTTAGACGTAACCATTAATCTAGATTTCCTAATAAATCTAGACCAAGCAATACATCTAGACTTAGGCATCAGTACAGATTTACCAGTAAATCTAAATTTACCCATCAGCCTAGATTTATATCAGCCTAAATTAACCTACCGATATAGATTTAACCATCAATCAAGATGTAGGCATCAATCTAGATTTACCTATAAATATAAATTTAGCCATCCATCTAGATCAGGGGTGGCCAGACCTGTAGTATGTGAGAGTCATTTTAAAAAATTTAAAAAAATTGCTGAGAACCGCACTGAAGCATTATGGGTCATTAAACCTGGCTTTGAAATCCTCCAGTAATGTTTGTAACAGATCTTTCATGAATTGTACGCGAGCCGCATGGTGAACACAGAATAGCCGCATGGTGAACACAGAATAGCCGCATGGTGAACACAGAATAGCCGCATGGTGAACACAGAATAGCCGCATGGTGAACACAGAATAGCCGCATGGTGAACACAGAATAGCCGCATTGTGAACACAGAATAGCCGCATTGTGAACACAGAATAGCCGCATTGTGAACACGGAAGAGCCGCATTGTGAACACAGAATAGCCGCATTGTGAACACGGAAGTGCCGCATTGTGAACACAGAATAGCCGCATTGTGAACACAGAATAGCCGCATTGTGAACACGGAAGAGCCGCATTGTGAACACGGAAGAGCCGCATTGTGAACACGGAAGAGCCGCATTGTGAACACGGAAGAGCCGCATTGTGAACACAGAATAGCCGCATGGTGAACACAGAATAGCCGCATTGTGAACACAGAATAGCCGCATTGTGAACACGGAAGAGCCGCATTGTGAACACAGAATAGCCGCATTGTGAACACAGAATAGCCGCATTGTGAACACAGAATAGCCGCATTGTGAACACGGAAGAGCCGCATTGTGAACACGGAAGAGCCGCATTGTGAACACGGAAGAGCCGCATTGTGAACACGGAAGAGCCGCATTGTGAACACGGAAGAGCCGCATTGTGAACACAGAATAGCCGCATTGTGAACACGGAAGAGCCGCATTGTGAACACGGAAGAGCCGCATTGTGAACACGGAAGAGCCGCATTGTGAACACGGAAGAGCCGCATTGTGAACACGGAAGAGCCGCATTGTGAACACGGAAGAGCCGCATTGTGAACACGGAAGAGCCGCATTGTGAACACAGAAGAGCCGCATTGTGAACACAGAAGAGCCGCATTGTGAACACAGAAGAGCCGCATTGTGAACACGGAAGAGCCGCATTGTGAACACGGAAGAGCCGCATTGTGAACACAGAATAGCCGCATTGTGAACACGGAAGAGCCGCATTGTGAACACGGAAGAGCCGCATTGTGAACACGGAAGAGCCGCATTGTGAACACGGAAGAGCCGCATTGTGAACACGGAAGAGCCGCATTGTGAACACGGAAGAGCCGCATTGTGAACACGGAAGAGCCGCATTGTGAACACGGAAGAGCCGCATTGTGAACACGGAAGAGCCGCATTGTGAACACAGAAGAGCCGCATTGTGAACACAGAAGAGCCGCATTGTGAACACAGAAGAGCCGCATTGTGAACACGGAAGAGCCGCATTGTGAACACGGAAGAGCCGCATTGTGAACACGGAAGAGCCGCATTGTGAACACAGAAGAGCCGCATTGTGAACACAGAAGAGCCGCATTGTGAACACAGAAGAGCCGCATTGTGAACACGGAAGAGCCGCATTGTGAACACGGAAGAGCCGCATTGTGAACACGGAAGAGCCGCATTGTGAACACGGAAGAGCCGCATTGTGAACACAGAATAGCCGCATTGTGAACACGGAAGAGCCGCATTGTGAACACGGAAGTGCCGCATTGTGAACACGGAAGAGCCGCATTGTGAACACGAAAGAGCCGCATTGTGAACACGGAAGAGCCGCATTGTGAACACAGAATAGCCGCATTGTGAACACAGAATAGCCGCATTGTGAACACAGAATAGCCGCATTGTGAACACAGAATAGCCGCATTGTGAACACAGAATAGCCGCATTGTGAACACAGAATAGCCGCATTGTGAACACAGAATAGCCGCATTGTGAACACAGAATAGCCGCATTGTGAACACGGAAGAGCCGCATTGTGAACACGGAAGAGCCGCATTGTGAACACAGAAGAGCCGCATTGTGAACACGGAAGAGCCGCATTGTGAACACGGAAGAGCCGCATTGTGAACACGGAAGAGCCGCATTGTGAACACGGAAGAGCCGCATTGTGAACACGGAAGAGCCGCATTGTGAACACGGAAGAGCCGCATTGTGAACACGGAAGAGCCGCATTGTGAACACGGAAGAGCCGCATTGTGAACACGGAAGAGCCGCATTGTGAACACAGAAGAGCCGCATTGTGAACACAGAAGAGCCGCATTGTGAAGACAGAAGAGCCGCATTGTGAACACAGAATAGCCGCATTGTGAACACAGAAGAGCCGCATTGTGAACACAGAAGAGCCGCATTGTGAACACAGAATAGCCGCATTGTGAACACAGAATAGCCGCATTGTGAACACAGAAGAGCCGCATTGTGAACACAGAAGAGCCGCATTGTGAACACAGAATAGCCGCATTGTGAACACAGAATAGCCGCATTGTGAACACAGAAGAGCCGCATTGTGAACACGGAAGAGCCGCATTGTGAACACAGAAGAGCCGCATTGTGAACACAGAAGAGCCGCATTGTGAACACGGAAGAGCCGCATTGTGAACACGGAAGAGCCGCATTGTGAACACAGAATAGCCGCATTGTGAACACGGAAGAGCCGCATTGTGAACACGGAAGAGCCGCATTGTGAATACGGAAGAGCCGCATTGTGAACACGGAAGAGCCGCATTGTGAACACGGAAGAGCCGCATTGTGAACACGGAAGAGCCGCATTGTGAACACGGAAGAGCCGCATTGTGAACACGGAAGAGCCGCATTGTGAACACGGAAGAGCCGCATTGTGAACACGGAAGAGCCGCATTGTGAACACGGAAGAGCCGCATTGTGAACACGGAAGAGCCGCATTGTGAACACGGAAGAGCCGCAGTGTGGCCACCGTTGATCAAGAGTTACCCCATCAATGTAGATTTAGCCACCAATCTAGATTTCTGACCTAACCAATATTGTCTATCTTAACCTGTCAACAAGTTTAATACTGACCAAACCATGAAAAAGTGCAGGCATCTTCCCCGCCATCTTCCCCGCCATCTTCCCCGCATCGCCTAATTTGTCAATTAAATTATTTATTTTTTGTCTACCACGACATAACATTTCAACACAAATATGTTCGAACGGATGGTTAATTGAAACTAAACACGTACATATATTTTATTTTTTAAAGGGAAGTTGCCAGTGTGAATATTAGAAAATTTTACATTTCAAATGACAAGAACGTTTTTCATTCTTTCATTGAAAAAAAATAATTAAAACCAAACTCTTTTCGAACAGACTTTTTTCCCGAACAATTGGCGTTTGCATATTTTTTTTCGGGAAGCATACTACAAGCTACCGGAACTTTGTTAGCCGAGGCATATCCAAGTATTCACTATTGAGGGAAACAACGTAAGAACTCGGAATCCCCGCTTTCACAACATTAATCATTAGATAGAGTACGTAGGGCACTCGAGCCTCTCCAAAACACCTCGCATCTTCATCAGAGACTCTACAGACGGCCGAACCATGACAGAGTTCACAACTTTTCGACAACCAAGCAACTGACTTGTTGCCATGAAGAGCAATGTGGAAAATACCCCCCCCCCACTTACACACACAGACACACACTTTGACCACTGCTAAAGTGAGGTCAACGATTAGCCCTCTTCAGGAGGACTGAATTTTACTCTTGGCTAAATGGTTGAATGGACATCGCCTAGCCAGTAGCCTACGAATCGTTTTGGACATGTGATCAGATAAAAAAAATTAGCAAGACAATATTTTGTTTCGCACAGGCTATTTGACAGGCAAAAAATATTATTCTTTCATATTACTATTTGGATTGCTTAGTCTATGAACCTTAAATGCTGTAAATACTTTGTTATTTTGGCTCTTTCAATTGTAGTTTATTTTCTTGTTTTCGTGTGCTGAAATTGAATAATTACAGAGAATTTTTTTTTCTTGTATCAATAAAAGAATATCATCATATATTATTACATAATTTAATTAGTGCGCTTTACAAATTTCTCAAATGCGTCTTCGTTTTTTTTTCCATTTGTTTCCCATAACAATTTTTTTAGATGGCTTCTTTTGGGGAAAATGCTCTATTTTCATCTCCTGTATTGCTGTTTTTAACGATATGGCAATGTCTGCCAGAACAATTACTTTGAAAGAAATGGCTTTGCTGCGAAACTCCAACACAACAATAAATCTCGTCATGAACCGGCGAAAAGTTTGATGACGCAATATGAAACGACTATTTTTTCGAGGAACGCTGCGACGAAGTAGAGTGACGAAACGCAAGCAATACTCTCTAAACGTGAAAATAAACTCCCACACATTCACAACTCCGTCATACCGTCTTTTCATCAACGCGCCATTACCCTTCGTCGTTTGTAAATCTGCGCCCACTATCTCTCAGCCACTCTTGTGAGTACGGGCTCACGTGAGGGAGTTTTCCACAAGCGCCCCAACCCTTTCATCATACACTCTCCCAACCTCTTTGAACTACCAACCATTCATGACTACAGTTATTTAATCCGAGAGATGTTTATTCCCAAGCCTCCTTCCATTAGGATTTAATCCTTTTCTTTTTTTTCCAATTCGTTTTTTCTCTCCTTTTGTCACGTTCTTCGTACAGACGTTCATTAAACTTTCGCTTCATTCAAATATTTATCGGCGATTGTGTGTGTGTTTGTGTGTGTCAGTGTATGTGTGTGTGTTTGTTATTTTCTCTCTGTCTGAAAACATTAATCTATAACTACGTCACTGCTAACATTCAGTCTTCGTCAGTTCCGCCGTCTACTTTCTTTCCTGTTTAAATCCCCAGTGTCTGCTGCATGCCCACCTACATATCCAATCGTCTACCCATCCACCTCCTATTGTCTCCCCATTCCCCCCCCCCATTATCTGCCCATCCACCTCCCATCGTCAGCTTATCGGACTCCCATATCTGTTCACCCACACTCTCTTCATTAAACTGCCCCCACACCCCCTCCCACCCCATCCCGTGTCCTTACAACCCAACAGCAGAAATTCAACCCCTCCGTCAACCTGTAACCTACATCTCACCCACTCCATCCCACCTCGTCAGCGAGGGAAATAACTCACCCTTATTTTTTGTTTGCAGATAAAAAGACAAACAGTCCAGCGAGTGGGACAAGGGGGGGGGGCAGTTAAGCACGTGCCAGTGTTCACAACGGCGCGCTCTCACATCGGGTCGGTCACAGAGAAACGCGCCATTGACAAGTGAGGCGGCCGTCACCGTAGGAACTGCGCGCAAAAACAACAAAACCCCTACAACAATCTTCGGCGTGACGTCGGGGGATCACGCTGGCCATTGCGAAAGTCGTCTCTGTGTCGCCTGCGCTTCTGCTGTAGATGTAGTTGTAGTAGTTGTAGTAGTAGTAGTTGTAGTAGTTGTTGTTGTAGCGGTAGTAGGCGTAGTAGCTGTCAGGTTCATTTGTTAGTCTTAGTTGTCGATGTTGGCCGTTGGTTGGCGCTTCGGTCGTGGAGCAAGGTGGATAGATTCTGAAAATTGCCAGCTAACAATTTCGAGAATGTCACTAGTAAGTTTTATATTTGTATTTGAAAAGTTAGATTCATCATGATGCAAACTTTAACATTGTGTTCTTGACGATAAGAACACTTATAAAATGTTGAATTGCTTTACGATTTTAAATTTTGAAACTCTGTTTTTAGTTGTTGTTTATTTTTAAACAGAACATAATCAATTGAAACATTAGACAGTGTTAACGATTTGACTTTTGACCCAAGCAAAACTTTAGCGAACATTGAAGTCTTAGACACATATATATATATAATAAGTTTTGTTCGTTTCATTGGATTACTAAAATGAAATACGCCTCGCCGAGTTATTAATTGAAGCATAAAGATGGCTAAACCTAAGTAAAGATTTGCCAATTACGCCTATATTTTTGTGTTAGAATTGAAACTGATTCAAGGTTAAGGATCTTCACGTCACCAAAAGAGAACTACCGAATTTCACGGTCGACTGTATAGCTCTCACGAGGTCGACCGTAATTCAATTTAGGGATTCTCGTGTTTTTTTTCTGCCCGGCCTTTGGGAATTAAAATATTCGTAAAGAGAAATCCTTTATGTGGAAGCCCTTATTACATGATTGTACGCATATTCGGGATAAAATATGATGACTTTAGCTCCCCGCATTCCCCATACCACGCCATTCACATCCCAATGTCGGCATCTCTTTATTAGACAAACTATTTATTAAGCCTTTCATTTATACTAATGTCATGCTGACATTTAAAAAGATCACAGCGACCTTTATTTGTAAAATGTTTGCAGCGTACAAGCGGTTGTAAAAAAGTTTTAGTTTAGAAATTATATAAGTCTGCGTCCATTAGATAAACCAGTTTTAAGACTTCCTGTATATATATATTTTGCAGATGCGTCACAGACCTTCCTCGGAGTTCCAGCAATAATAAGCAAATCTCCACAATTTTATTGACTTTTCTGAACGCGGCTGAAACATAAACAAGTTGCCTAGATAATCGAGAGGATTACACTGTGGTGGTGAGCCAAAGTGGCGAGTTGTCTGCGTACTGTAGTCGCGCGGCACACCTAGCAGGCGAGGGATGACGTTAGTTGTCAATGTCTGCCATCAGGGCCCTATGAAAATACTCCAATAATACCGTGTCGTTTTGTGTTATACATTTTGGAGAAACTCACTCTGGATTTCCATGACGACAACAGACAAGGTAGGAACACATTATTGCGGGATTTTTATTATTTTATAGATTTAATAACGTGATAAAAAGAGGAATTTAGTCAAGTAAACTTTAAAAAGAAATCAAATTATTTTCATCACTATTATTATTGTGTTTTTTTTATATACTTATTTTGGATTGAAGTTGCTTGCTTACCTTTATATGGAATTTGAAATAAAGGGTCAGAATACTTGGGCAAACATTGAACAAAAATTTGTCAATTGCCTTAAACGATTCCTTACTTGTTGGGAATCAACGCACTTACCTGTAAGAAATCTATCGAGCTGAATTGAATGAAAATTTGTTTTTGCCAGGCACACTTATTATATTTAGATTTAGTTAACTTCAAAGAATTACAATAATGATTAGAAAACTATAAAAAAGCGACACAAACATTTTTCTACCTTACTTAACTACAACGCTAGTTACAGAGTTTATAAAATAAATAGATGCACCGAGTATGTTATCGAGTAGTAGATATAAAAATAGTTCTCTTGCCGGAAGTCCAAACTGATGTCGCCTTCTCATCATTATTTTATGTACTGAAAATAAATTAGGAAAGGGGGATATCTGATATTTTTTTGGGGGGTCCAAACCTCTGTCGCACCTTTTCTGTAGACAAATGGGAAACCTTCTCTTAGCAGTCAACCACCAATGCATGACAGGTGTGGGAGGAAGGGTGGGGGGGCACTTTTAAAATCCAGATCACTCGTCGTACTCGGAATAATGTCATGTTAATTTGGTGTCCGCGACATCTGTTAGTGTTAGAGACATCTGTTAGCGTCAGAGGCATCTGTGTCCGAGAAATCTGTTGGTGTCAGAGACATCTGTTAGCGTCAGAGGCATCTGTGTCCGAGAAATCTGTTGGTGTCAGAGACATCTGTTAGCGTCCGAGACTTCTGTTGGTGTCAGAGACATTTGTTAGTGTCCGAGACATCTGTTAGTGTCAGAGACATCTGTTAGTGTCAGAGAAATCTATCTTTTAGTGTCAGGGATATCTGTTGGTGTCAGAGACATCTGTTAGCGTCATATGCATCTGTGTCAGAGACATCTGTTAGTATCAGAGGCATCTGTGTCCGAGAAATCTGTTGGTGTCAGAGACATCTGTTAGCGTCCGAGACTTCTGTTGGTGTCAGAGACACCTGTTAGTGTCAGAGACATCTGTTAGTGTCAGAGAAATCTATCTTTTAGTGTCAGGGATATCTGTTAGTGTCCGAGACATCTGTTAGTGTCAGAGACATCTGTTAGTATCCGAGACATTTGTTAGTGCCAGAGACATCTATCTGTTAGTGTCAGGGATATCTGTTAGTGTCCGAGACATCTGTTAGTGTCCGAGACATCAATGATGCACACGATCATTTATAGATTAGAGTCCCAACAATCAGTGGCGTAGCTAGGGTAATGTGCGCCCGGGGACATGACACAAAATCTGCGCCCCTTGTCGGACCGAAAGATTTCTGGGGGCTCATTAAGCCCCCAAGAAAAAATTGAAATTTTACGGTTTATATGGCTTTTTTTCGATCCATTGATATTTTAATGAAATAGAATACAGACTAATAATTCTGTATACGATTGTTAACAATTTATTTGAAAAAAATACTCTACTAACTATACATGACTCGAATAGACATAGTCTTCAAATAAGAAAAACCCGTAAAAAACCAAGTTTTTGACTATAAATCCTTTATGTACGAGAAGTAACTAAAAGAATGTTCATTATAATACGCAGCGCCAGACCATCCAGAAATACAAAATTGAAGTTGTGTCGTAAAACATGTTTAATATAATACGCACCGATCAGGAATATGTTTATAAAAAGAGCTGTCAATAAAATAGGCACCTTATTGCGCGACAGAAAGGTTGTTCAATATAATACGCACCGCGACGCTCTATCTCAAAAAATAGCATGATACATAGGAATAAATAAAATAATCTAAAAAATCAATAATTTAATTACGGTACATGCGATCGATCTGAAATTTTGATACATTGTTTTTATCATCGGTACGAAACTGCCTGCAAAATTTCAGCTCGCTATCTTGCGAGCAAGTGGGTTAAAAATCGATCAAAAGTTTTGGCGACAAGCAAGCAAGCAAGCAAGGTCCGCCGCAGACACCACGAGTTAATATAAAGGATTTAAAAATTGATCCTCCTTTATTTGAATGTCGCAAACTCGACAATCACGTTGTCAAAATTAATATTCTCAAGTGCAGGATCACTCAAACGAAGCATTGAAGCACGTAAATAAGACAAAATAAGCTTCAGTTTGCTGATGGACCGCACACAGCTTTCAGTTGAAACATCAATTGTTAGAAGTATTTAAAGTGAAGTGCGCAGATTCGTAAATGCGTCATCTCCATATGAAACAATAAAACCAAGAAGATCCAAAGGAGTTTCCGGTAGAGCTTCAGTCCGGGTACTGAGCAGCATTTTTCAGTCTCCGATTTATGTGCACAATTCGTGACCAGTGTCGCATAAGTTAGCAAAATCTAAGCAATTTTAACGAAGTGTATCGACTTTTGTCTCAGCAAGAAGAGTTTTACGTCTAGTAAAAATCCAAACTTGTTGTTTAGGTTTTTTAGATGTAAAAACGGTATTGATAACTCCTTTTGGAGTCTATCAATAACGCTGTTCAAATCACGTGCAATTTCTTCTTCTGCAGAAAGTCCCGCATCTCTTGTTAATTCTCTAGGCATCCTCCAATGTCGCCTAATCCTCCTGTCAACCTCGATTCCCAAAGTTGTGCATCTTCTTCTCCATTGTCTATCGCAACCTGGCTCAAATTATCATAAATGTTGACAATTTCTTGCTCAAGTGATTCAAGATCAGATGCTGATTCCTTGAAATTCACAGTAGGATTCTGCAACCGTTTCTTGACACAATAAATTTTCCCAAGTATGATGTTCCAGAAATGTAACAAAACTAGGAAGTTAAAGTTTGATATACCTACCAGCAAAGCTTCTGCATCACATCTTGTGTCAGGCGTCATATTTATATGTTCTGATAATTTTCCAATAGCCCTACTAGTTCATCTAGTCCTTCATAAATTTTTTTCACAGCTTCTGATCGTGCACTCCAACGTGTTTCAGACTCCCTCTTCACTGCGATTGGCACAACTCTTTTTAATTCTCCTCAACGAGTTGTTGAACAAGAGAAAACAAAAATTTATTCTTTCAACTGTTCCAAAAAGCGTGATAACAAATGGATCCTGTTTAGCTGGGTGTACTCCTGCTAAGTTTAAGCTGTGGTTGCCACAGTTTACGAAAAATGCTCTGTGATTTCTGGCACATATTCGCTGTTCAAGGCCGGATATATGCCCATTCATTACAACAGCATTGTCATGACATTGTGACCAACAGTCGGCTAGTGGTATGCTTTTAGATTCCAGTTTATCTACGATAAATCTGTCAAGGTTTGCTGCGTCTTTGGAATGTATCTGTACAAAACCTAAAAATGATTTTTGATGGCTACTTCTTTTAGTTTGAAAATCCACATCCACAAATCTGATGACTTGAGAAAGCTGTTTCCGGTGTCCTAGATCAATTGTTGAGTCAAGTAAGCTACCATAGAAAAAATGTGCTTCTGATTTCACTCAACAGCTCATTCCTTACAGTCGATGTAAGTAGGTGGATATATTCATTTTGGATTTCCAGTGATAAATAAGATACTGAACCTGGATTTTTTCGGACATGTACTTGTAGGTGTTTTTCTAACAGTGGATCATACTGAGCAACAAGTTTGATCACAGAGTGACAGGAAAGAGAGGCGGTGTCTGATGTTTCATATGAAAGGAATCCAATTTGATTTGACATACCGGCACAAGCCCATGAGGGGAGAGACCTTCCATCCCCTCCCCCACTTTACTCCCTCCACAGTGGGATGGCGGAAGTAAGATTTGTCTTTTTAAAAAGAGTCACAGCATGCAGCAAAGGTACGCGAATCAACCATTCTGTAAGCCAGTGGTACTCAACCTTTTGAGATTCAAGGACCACTTGAAAAATGTGTGTCTTAGCTACGGACCACTACTAAAAATTGTGCTACTGCCGTGCTGGAAAGTTAAATATGATTATACTGTGTATATAGCTAGCTATAAGTAGTATACATGTTAGTTAGTAAAAACTATACTATTATGCTACTTTTTGCTGCTCCAAAAACAATATTGTAATGGCTTTATTTTGTAACGAACAAATGTCATTTATATTAGTCTCATAGTCTTCTTATTTAATTATACTTGCTAATTATAAAAAAAAACTATAAGTCATAAAAAGTAGTTTGGCTAGTAGTTTGTATTAAAAAGACTGCTTTATTAGTACGAACAATGTTTTGATTTTTATTCCACTTCCACAAAGTTTCTAAGGGTAAAAGTATTTTAAAAGCTATCTGTGACAGTTCAGAGTACTCCAAAATTTCATTAAGCGCACTTTCTAATGCAACATATTCAAAGTGGTATCGCTAGTCAGTTCAATGAATTGGTTTAATTACGATGTTGGTAATTTTATTTGATGAGTCAATGTGTGCGAGATTGGGACTGGAAACCCACGAAAAACAACTGAACGTTAAAAATCACAAAATTAGAATTAAAGTTGGCTCTGCAATGATTAAATATGACCAGAAATCAAATTTATCAACAGTTTTTTTTATTTACTTCAGCATTTTCTGATTTCTCGGTGATTTCGTACTATTGATCAAACATGTCAAAGTTACCTTGAAATAATCATGTTTTCCAAAGATCAAGCTTTTTCCTAAAAGCAGACACTTTGTCACTGAGAGTAATATAATGTTTCTGTTTTCCTTGCCAAGTTGAATTAAGTTTATTGAGTTCTTCAAAAAATTCAGCCATATAAAATAGAACAGCAACCCATAAGCTGTTGTTCAAATGATCAACAAGCTTTGAGTTTTTTCTACAAGAAACTCTCTTACGTCATCAAGTAATTCAAACAGTCTGATAACCAGCGAACATTCGAACATAAGAAATCAAAGAGACGAGAATTTAATGGAGAGCCTTGATAAAATTTTAAAACTATTTAGGCCAGATAAAAATATCTATTTTAAGTCTGCGTTAATTATTTTACCTGCCATTTCGACAGCATGCATCATACAGTGCGTAAATTTCATGCTTTGCTCGCGGACCACCAGGCACATCTTCGCAGACCACTATGATCCGCGGACCACAGGTTGAGAACCACTGCTTTAAGCCACTCCCTTTTCTTGTCTTGGTCATTTTTGTTGCTTTTAGTGTCCTTTCTGTCTGTTCTATTAATAGAATCACCTTTGTTTCTTACTGCTCCCCTAGTCTCACTCCCAGCAATTCACCGTTTTTTTTAAAAAACGCCATCAGCAATACTACATTGTGGATGTGTCATTTCTTTATTTGTCGAATGGCGCCCCTTAATGCTCAATGGGGGCGCCAAAATCGTGCTTGCCAACTGGTTTGTAACAAAGATATGTTTGGAGCTTCAAAATTCAATCTTGCAAACGTATTTGCGATACATTAGTTTACATCAAAATGAAAATTAAGAAATGAGTTTTAATACTCATTTTGGCGCCCCCTAACGTGGCGCCCGGGGACATATGTCCCCCCCTGCCCCCCCCCCTCGCTACGCCACTGCCAACAATACTCGACCACAGAATTGAAGGTCGGGTTCCAAATTCCTACCTAACGGTCTGCCCCAGTTTTACAATGGTATTCCAACCCACAATGATTTCCACACCGTTTAAGAGCAAACAAATTACCACTTTCCCACCTCGTTCCCATGCCGTAATACTTGACACCGCAAAAGTGAAAAAAACCGGGCATCAAATGGTTCTTCGGTCCAGAAGAAAATAATCGATATTAAACCGCCTAACGCCACTTCCGGATTGTGTAATTACATTTATTGTTTCACATTTAAACGGAAGTCAGAAAAAAAATGAGAGCGAAATTTGCCGCCGCCCTCATTTCGGCTAGTCTAGCAACAATGCACTTTAGAAATTGGTATTGCAGCGGTTCTAAGCCTTTAAACGTCAGACCGATTACGAGCGAGGCAATTAAGGACCCTTGTCATATTTTAATATTTTTATCTATCTGTTGTGCATTAAAAGGGCATTGAAATCTCTCTGTTCACTGTATCGCTAGAATTATCCTGAAACGGTTATTATATAAAAAATCTCGTATGTTATTTGAAGATAAACTGACATGATGTTAGTAATTGCTATTAAATTACATTTATTATTTCGGATGTAACGACAAAACATATTGCTAATGTAATTTCTTTAAGTAGCACCAACGCTTTTTAGTTTTTCTTACATACAATTTTCATGGTTTATAATTCATGTATTTGAGTTCCTCGTGTTATCTCAGTTATCGTTTATTCAATAACTACTCTATCTGTCTCATTTTGACTTAATTCATCTATTGTAATCAGAGGAGTAGATAGGATATTTTTCGGCCGGGGACAAAGAATAAATTTGCCGCCCCCCCTCACCATTTAAATCCGTTGTTGACTAATTATGATATAACGTCGTAGGATTTTTTTTTGGCACCACTGTTCCTCTGCGTCCGGGGACATATATACCCCCCCCTCCCCGTCGCAAAGCCACTGATCTTAACTACTCATATCGGTTATTTGGTTAGAGACCAACAGGAAACACGGCATTCCATTTCTCTCCTTGGATTACCTTGGAATACCTCATGATTCATGAGTATTCTATGATAAAACCCCAAGTAGAGTTATAATCGATAAATGCATGACTTTGTCAATAAAGATCTGAACAAATTTTTTATGTAACAATAACAATGTTGCAGTGAATATTTGTTCATCAGATGGGACCCAAACATTTTTTTATTGATTAGTTTTGAATCGATAAATTTTAAGTTACTTTTTTTTATTTCAATGTTTTCACACGCCAAGCGGAAAATTGCTGTATTATGCTGAAAAGTGAGGCCCTGCCATTTATTAATATCACCAAATAATTGAATGTTTAATTTGACAACAAAATTCTTACTGACCGCATAAATATATCACACTAAAAAGTTTTGAATGGCTCCCACGCAAGCTCAATGTCTTTTTAAAAAATATATAAACATATTTCGTGTTAAAAATCCAAAGATTAATGTCTCACTTTTATTTTAAGTTCGAACAAATATATAATTACGTCAAGCTTTTATAGTGCTCAGTTTACATTTACATCTTCTATAATGATGAGAGTGCATTTACAGTAGCATTATTTGTGCAAGAAATCAACACGATACAATGCGTACTATTTCTCTACACATTGTTTGAGCAAGATTACACTAACATTAAATGGGTTTTCCCTAAACTTCAGCCGTGTCCCCCAAAAAATAACGGCTGTTCCATATAATCATAATTTGCTTCGAGCGATTTTCGACCGACTCAGCAAAAAACCACCATCTCCAGGCATAGGTCAATATAGGAGGAAATCAATACATTCGACGGAAGTCAGGACCTAGCTGCACTAAATCCTAAAGAAGCAATTTCGGGTTGACAAAACAATGCCACATTTCAGCCCCCCCCCTAAATATCTGCCGAGGGTAGCAGTGGCGTACGTCAGGCATGGGGTGAACGGCGGCACGTTTAACTTTACAAGGAGGTTCCGCAGTTTCGGCTTTCAACATCGTTTTGTTTCCTAGAATCTGTCGAAAAATGTCTTTCCTCATTCAGAGCGGCTGTAACCCCCGCTACTGGCTACGCCTATGAGTAGTCTTGGCGTCTTGGATACATCCTATGTAAGACTTGTTTTTCTCTCTCTCACACTGAACATCCCGAGGTTTATCCCACGTTTAACGCGTGTATCATCAATAACTTACATTTTTTAAAATTTTACTATCCCTAGAATATCTAGGTGCTAATTATATTACATGGAATTCCTATAATGTTTTTTTTTCAATTTGACATCACAATTAATCATATAGACTATTTTAAGGCGACAGACAATGAGAGGCCAATGAACGCTGCGTCCAATTATTCAAAGGTCTGCGACACTAAAACTAAAATTAAAGGAAAATAATGTGTATACTTTCCATATCTGGAAGCCAAAGTATATACAATCGTATTAATTCAAATCTCTTCTTCCTATAAAACATGACTTTGTTGTCACAGTATAAAATGCGTTATGAGTCACTTCGAGAGCTGGGAATCGCTGGTAAAGGTTAAAATCTTGCCAAACAGAGAACAGCCAAGGGCCCCATAAATCTAAAAGTTAATTACCCATCGACTTGTACCCGGTGACGGCGTACTGCTCATCGATTCTGGTCCCTGGGTTGGGGGCTAAGGGTCATTCAACAGTACTCTCTACATACCATCGGTGTGTCCTGCTTACCCTTTGTCCTCTCTACATATACCATAGGTGTGTCTGGCCTACCTTTTGTCCTCTCTACATCCCATCGGTGTGTCCGGCTTACCCTTTGTCCTCTCTACATATACCATCGGTGTGTCTGGCCTACGTTTTGTCCTCTCTACATATACCATCGGTGTGTCTTGCCTACCTTTTGTCCTCTCTACACATACCATCGGTGTGTCTTGCCTACCTTTTGTCCTCTCTACATATACCATCGGTGTGTCTGGCCTACCTTTTGTCCTCTCTACATATACCATCGGTGTGTCCGGCCTACCTTTTGTCCTCTCTACATATACCTTCGGTGTGTCTGGCCTACCCTTTGTCCTCTCTACATATACCATCGGTGTGTCCGGCTTACCCTTTGTCCTCTCTACATATACCATCGGTGTGTCTGGCCTACCCTTTGTCCTCTCTACATATACCATCGGTGTGTCTTGCCTACCTTTTGTCCTCTCTACACATACCATCGGTGTGTCTGGCCTACCTTTTGTCCTCTCTACATATACCATCGGTGTGTCTGGCCTACCTTTTGTCCTCTCTACATATACCATCGGTGCGTCCGGCCTACCTTTTGTCCTCTCTACATATACCATCGGTGTGTCTGGTCTAACTTTTGTCCTCTCTACATATACCATCGGTGTGTCTGGCCTACCTTTTGTCCTCTACATATACCATCGGTGTGTCTGGCCTACCCTTTGTCCTCTCTACATATACCATCGGTGTGTCTGGCCTAACCTTTGTCCTCTCTACATATACAATCGGTGTGTCTGGCCTACCCTCTGTTTTCTTTAAATACCATCCATGCATCTGCCCGACCCTCAATTTTCTTTACATACCATCGGTGTGTCCGGCTTAATCTCTGTCTTTGCTACGTTCTTTTTAGCGATTTCAGCAAATATGACTTAATATTTTTGAAACTTAGCACGTCGTAACAAACAAAATTCAAGTTTCCACCGATTTCAAGTCATATTCCGTTGACTAAGAAGCAGTTGCAATGGCGTACAGGAGAAGTGAGCATTTAAACCTTAATTGAATTTCTTCATGATTATCTTTGTTGTTTGGCCTGATTTGCTTGTTTTATTCCTAATTTCAATTTGACGAGTCCACTTGCAATTCCTTCTAAATCACTAAGTAGAGTTTATTTTTAAACAAAAAGACGTTTTTTGAGCGAATTAGCAGATGTTGTAAGTATTTCATATTTTTTAACAAAAGAATACAGCGCATTTGATAGGTTTTTATATGACCAAACCAAATGAATATTGTAGAGTTTACAATTTAATCAAGAAAATGGCAGTAACTCATCTTCCAGCCAAAATTGACATAGTAGTTTTGCAAGTGGACTCCTCATGTCATCCAGTTTCTCTAGAAGCACGCACAGTTTCTTTGAAAAGAGGACTTCATAATATATGTGTGGATTTTGATTAATTAATTAGATTTCAGTCTCTTCTTCTTCTAAATTTGTCAAGGGCCCACAATCCATACTTTGATCACTATGGCGTCTATGGATGTTGAGGTTTTGCCAATACATCCGTGGAGTAGATGCTTTGTAGGGTTGCCTCTCGGGGGTATCAGTGACGGAAGGTTGGAAGACTGGAGGGTAATAGACAGTTAATGCATCTGTTGTCGCACACCAAGCTGCCAAAGCACATAGCTAACGTGATGAGAATGGTCCTCAACAAAGTACACAGCTAACGTGATGAGAATGGTCCTCACCAAAGCACGTAGCTAACGTGATGAGAATGGCCCTCACCAAAGCACACAGCTAACGTGATGAGAATGGTCCTCACCAAAGCACGTAGCTAACGTGATGAGAATGGTCCTCACCAAAGCACGTAGCTAACGTGATGAGAATGGTCCTCACCAAAGCACACAGCTAACGTGATGAGAATGGTCCTCACCAAAGCACACAGCTAACGTGATGAGAATGGTCCTCACCAAAGCACACAGCTAACGTGATGAGAATGGTCCTCACCAAAGCACACAGCTAACGTCATGAGAATGGTCCTCACCAAAGCACGTAGCTAACGTGATGAGAATGGTCCTCACCAAAGCACGTAGCTAACGTCATGAGAATGGTCCTCACCAAAGCACACAGCTAACGTGATGAGAATGGTCCTCACCAAACCACACAGCTAACGTGATGAGAATGGTCCTCACCAAAGCACGTAGCTAACGTGATGAGAATGGTCCTCACCAAAGCACGTAGCTAACGTGATGAGAATGGTCCTCACCAAAGCACACAGCTAACGTTATGAGAATGGTCCTCACCAAAGCACATAGCTAACGTGATGAGAATGTTCCTCACCAAAGCACACAGCTAACGTGATGAGAATGTTCCTCACCAAAGCACACAGCTAACTTGATGAGAATGGTCCTCACAAAAGCACATAGCTAACGTGATGAGAATGGTCCTCACCAAAGCACACAGCTAACGTGATGAGAATGGTCCTCACCAAAGCACACAGCTAACGTGATGAGAATGGTCCTCACCAAACCACACAGCTAACGTGATGAGAATGGTCCTCACCAAACCACACAGCTAACGTGATGAGAATGGTCCTCACCAAAGCACACAGCTAACGTGATGAGAATGGTCCTCACCAAACCACACAGCTAACGTGATGAGAATGGTCCTCACCAAAGCACACAGCTAACGTGATGAGAATGGTCCTCACCAAAGCACACAGCTAACGTCATGAGAATGGTCCTCACCAAAGCACACAGCTAACGTGATGAGAATGGTCCTCACCAAAGCACACAGCTAACGTGATGAGAATGGTCCTCACCAAAGCACGTAGCTAACGTGATGAGAATGGTCCTCACCGATTACGACGTACAAACAACAACAAACACATTTCGCTAATTTCATGTTTATTGAAATAAGACATGTTATACAAAATAAGGAAATGGGAACGACTATCACTCACGCGTACGTGTAACGCTTGAAATAATTGCTTTGATATTTTGATTTATAAACCATAGCCTTGAATGTCAGCCAAGGGAATTTACACGAGTTGTTAAGTTTGCACATGAAACACATGGGTTAGACATTTTTTAATGGCACACTCTACTGAAACATGTTCCCGTTGACATTTTTCTCAAGTGTGTTCCCACAGGAGGAAAACCCCAGTACGAACGCAAATCGATTCATTCCCCTTAATTAAATTGTTGAACACAAAAATATGACGCAGATCGTATTATGATACACATCGCAGGGTGGTCATTGAATCTTCCATGAATATAAAGCGTGTAGGACTTGGTGCTAATGCATAAATAATAACTGCATTATGAAATCATTTCGATACCCAGCGGATGGTCCGGTTTTGTGAGTACCGGTATTATAGATTTGTTACACTCCATTGAAAAATATTTTTTAAAGTGTTTTTAAAATCTTATTTTTACATATCGTCATGGCAGGCTTTTCCCACGCGGTTAGCACACGACAATTATTTTAACTGTCTTTATCCCCTCAGCATAAAGTTGTCCTCATAGCTGCATGAATTTTTACGATAAGAACAGGACAGTTGTTATAGCTGTCTTTCTCCCCTCAGTTGGAATAAAGCTGTTCCTATAGTTGCCTGGATTCCCGCGGTTAGAACATGGCAAACGTTTCAGCTGAACGCATTCCCTTCGGTTGGTGTACGGCTAAAGATTTAGCTGCCCGCATTCCCTTCGGTCGGAACACGGCTAAAGTTTTAGCTGCCCGCATTCCCTTCGGTCGGAACACGGCTAAAGTTTTAGCTGCCCGCATTCCCTTCGGTTGGAACACGGCTAAAGCTTTAGCTGCTGATTGAGGGCAAAGAAAGCCATTGCCACCAGAGATTTATTATATCTTATGACAAAGACATTAATTATTTAGCGCAAAGCGGCGCTCAGAGTGAATAAAAAATGGCCAACATTTCTCTCGGCTCAAAACAAAAATCTTTAAGGCTAAGGGCCTTAAAGATCGTATTGTGATCGTGACTGTGGCCATCTACAACGGTTCTCAAACTGTGCAGAGGGAGACCTTAGGGGCCCCGCAATGCAATAGGAGTGTATGTTCGGAGTAAAACCTACAGTCACAACTGCCCCGCATAATACCCAGGCCGCCCATGGACTGTAGCGCCCTCGCCTCACCGAGGCAGCCACGAAGGCAATGTTAGCGCATATTTTCTGTGTTATGGTATAGTTAACATCAGGAAATAGTACAAATAACTCACCAAGCCATGGGCCTGCGTGAACTACCCCCCCCTTTTTACTAAAGCTACTTGATAAAATATTCATCCAAGCTGAGTAATTGAAAATAATTTTAACTAGTGCTCGCATCACTCTGGTAAGCAACCTGAAGTTTTATCGCACCCAAAAAAGTAAATGTTATTTTATTGTCCTGCACCTATGGCTTCAAATATTTATTACATCACGTATATTGACATTCTCAGAAAACGAAATAAAATATGGAGAGCGAAAACGCTTGAAATTATTTACAGTGCGTTATAGAGTCAGGGAGTCAGTGTTAATTATTTATTTGGAAATGATATCAATTAAAGCCTATACATTATTGAGATATTTCTCTTCCTCTATCTACAGTTAAGTAAATTAATATATTAAACAATTTAAAAAATGCTGTCTTGTTTTTAACAGTAAATGTCTTTCATATTCCCGCCAGGGAGTAATAATTGCAATGAGACGACAAGACCCAACATCATTTCAGGCAGGGAGTAATCACTGAACCAAGGCAAAGACAGGACATAATATATTTAATGGTTGTGCTTTCATTGAACCAGACGAAAACACCGTACTTTGATTGGAGCAAGGGGAACTAATTAGAGGAAAAGGCAAAATCAGATCTTGAAACCAGCACCACAGACGGAGGTGTTTATCCAGAAATCATTCGTTTGCACAGCGTTAACTGGAGTTGATTTGAAACTATGACCACAAACTTTATGACGACAAGGTCCCACAAGAGCTGAAAATATGATGTCATGGATAAAGGTCCAGCCACGGGAGCTCCCGGGGTAAGAGGCATTCTTATCTTATCTTATCTATCTTATCTTATCTTATCTTATCTGTTACAGACGCTCCTACTATAACGAAAATTATTGCGTCCTACGCTTACCCATGTTTTTTTTGTCTCGTCTTGCATTTGTATTAGAGTTTTAAATGTTGATGGAGTGTAAGTTTTCCTAGTTTCCTCGAGCAATCCATTCCACGTTCGAGTTTTGGACGGGACGAACACGAATTTGTATGTGTTTATCCTCGCATACGGAATTCTTTATTCTGTGTCATGGTACGTGTATATTGTAACCGTCCAGGGGACATGCTCACCTGAACACACGTAACTCAAGCCGTTTGGATGAAGTTTTAACGTAATTTGATTCTTCAACTTTGAAACACAAACGTGTATCAATTTAAAAGAGTTTAAGTAGATTAGCAGTACACGAAAGCTCCGATACCGGAATGAGCCCGTCTAGGATCCACAACACACCACAACACTCAGTGTTGTGCTCTCGGCCTACGTCTGACGCACATGGTTGTACCAGAGAAATGCGTGGATTTATTTTAAAAAACTCATGTTGAGACAACAACAAAAATCAGTTCTAGAAAGCTTTGTCTTTATAAAAAATATAAAAAATAAAAAGTACACACGTAATCTCTACCCCACATACGGGTATAAAAGAAAACGAACTCTTTGTGCTTGCCGGAGCCATTATACATGTATATACAAATATATTTAATGGCTCTACCGGCCAGCCGTATTTGGTCGGATTTATGAAGTGAAATTCTTCCGGAACCGAAGCCGGATTTGTAAAAATGGCTTCATTCCGGATTTGCCGGAACCGATATCCGGTAGACCCCTAGTTTCCAGAAATACCAAGTTTCCTCTTTCACGACACAACTGGTAGTACACACGGACAAGAGCCACCACGACACCACTGTTAGTACACACTTTCAAAAGCCATCATGACACCACCGGTAGTACACACTTTCAAAAGCCATCATGACACCACTGGTAGTACACACTTTCAAAAGCCATCATGACACCACCGGTAGTACACACGGACAAGAGCCACCACGACACCACTGGTAGTACACACTTTCAAAAGCCATCATGACACCACCGGTAGTACACACGATCAAAAGCCCCCATTTATCATCAAAGAAACAAGACATACAAATCTATCACTTATCATTGTTTTAAATATGAAAACCTTTAAAAAAATTTTTTTTTGGTTTGTGTGTTAAAAGTCTTGCACAAACTGGTATGGATGTTTTTCTCTTTCTTTCTTTTTTTTCTATAGCTTTCTCGTTCCCTTCGTCTTTCTCTGAATTCTTTTTTTTCGCTCTCTCAAGTTTTCTTTCCCTCTCCCTCCATTTGATTTTAGTTTCCGTTATCCCTTTCTTCTGCTTGTCTGCCTCGCCACATTGTTATCAATTTAAATTAATTTCCCCCAATGTTCCTTGACATTTTTGTCCCCAACTCTCTCTTTTCTTTTTCAATCTATTCATCACTGTACTTCTCTCTTTAACAGTCTACACATCTCCTTTCCATTTTATACAAGTCTAACTTTTTAAAAATCTTTATGTCTGTATTTCTATTTTCCCTATTTAAATCTCTTGCTCCGAACCTCTTTCTCTCTTTCACACTCTCCCTGTTTATCTCTCTATACTTATCTTTCCTATCTTTCCAGATTTTTCGTTTCTCTACGTATAACTCTCTCCGCTACTTCGACCGTCGACCCCCCACCCTTTTTTTCTCTCTGTCTCTCGCCGGCGCATTCGTCCTCTGATAATAGATTTTTTTAAACGCTGTATATTGCGGTTAGAGAATTTTAAGAAAAGATTGTTATAGCATTAAGCGAAATAATAAAAAAGTTATGAATGAATGCAAAGGGTCTGAAAATCTGGCATGAAATTTTGCTGCGAATCAATACTTCTTTCAGGAGTATTGTAATGAGTGGATTGGATGGCGGCTAAATGAAATTAAACGAAGAAAATAATTGGACATCTGGAAATAAATTTAGCTGATGTGGGAGTAGGGGTGGGGGTGGGGGAGAAGTCTACGGGGATGGGGCAGGGAGGGTTGGGAACTTGAGAGAAGCCGGGTGGGGTTGTGGGGGAGATCGGTGGAAATATGTGTTGGAGTTTTACAACTGGGAATCAGTTTGATGATGCCTAGAGGAAGGTGCGTCAACTGAGAGCTGGAGTGTGGTCAATTCATGTGCGGGAGTGTGGTCAATTCATGTGGATGGGAGTTTGGATAATAGTGCAGGAGGCTTGGGAAGTAGTTCGAAATGTTTGGGGAAAATTAGTGGTAGTGTAGATGTGATTGGGAATGTCTGTGGAAGTGTGAGTGGAATTGTAGATGTGGTTTGGAATGTCTGTGGAAGTGTGAGTGGTGGTGTAGATGTGGCTGTGAATGTCTGTGGAAGTGTGAGTGGTAGTGTAAATGTGGTTGGGAATGTCTGTGGAAGTAGGAGTGGTAGTGTAGATGTGGTTGAAAATGTCTGTGGAAGTGTGAGTGGTAGTGTAGATGTGGTTGGGAATATCTGTGGAAGTCTGATTGGTGATGTAGATGTCGTTGGGAATGTCTGTGCAAGTGTGAGTGGTAGTTGTGGATGTGGTTTGGAATGTCTGTGAAAGTAGAAGTGGTAATGGAGATGTGGTTTGGCGTGTGGTTGAGAATGTCTGTGACAGTGATGTTTGTGAGTATCATGTGTTTTGTACAAGGACCTTTCAGAAGCAGATCACATTTATACAGTAGCAACTCAGTGTAAAGGAGAACATTTCTTAAACATCATTATATGGAGATTGCCTAACCTCATTTGTAACACCAATCGAACAAGCCGTGTGAGTGGCAAGTCTTTGGTTTGGTCCCGTTAATCTTAAAATTTTTAGAACCCCCTATTTTATAAATACTGATTGTTCCAACTAAGTTGGCATCAAATAATAGTTCTAGGCTACGTGACAAGGTTTGTCTCTATAATTTTTTATCACTCCATTGAAATCTCATGTAGAATAAGTTTTTACTCACAGACTCTAATCGTGAGACTTTAACTCTAGTGTTCAATTTCCCTTCACCGGAACTGACGTCATCGCCCTGATGAATGGGAAATCTCACAGCACCACGTCGCAATCATAGGGCCGCCATGATGAATGTCAAATGTCATCTCATCATGTTGCCACCATGGAACCAGGCTTGGGGATTTTTAAATCTTAACTCTTACCGAGATCAATTTTGTAGTATGCCACTGCATTTTTTTTATCCTTGTAATATCAAGGACAATTTTTGTAAGACGAAGAAATTATTGCGATCCTTGAGTATCGTTTATTATTTTATCAAAATGAAAAGTAGGGGATTCGCTTATTAAAACAACAACATTGTAACTGAGGCATTTATAAAAGTTTAATTTTTATACTAATTGTCAGGACGGGTAGCGTTAATTTGCCTTGGAGCCTCGCTTCGGCTACTTACACCTTCTTTACAACACCGTGGATGAGAAAATACATTATCAGAATACAATCATCAAAATTCTAACTGGTATGTTGAGAACAAAGGAGTGGATCTACTTTTTACACATTGTCCTGCGTCATAAGGTGGACCAACAACAATGTTCTTAACTCCCGGACATTAACCTTTTATCGAAATGGGTCACAGCCCAAGCCTCTGGGATCAATATAGAACAAGAGTCCTTCCCCTTTATATGAGGGGCGTTTGGTGTAGAGAGTGAGATTAATACGTTTAAAATCGTGCTCCCCGCTGAGACTCAATGAACGTTGCATCGCCCGATCAAATCCATCGTAACGTCGTTATCTGGCAATGAGATTGTGTCATACTGCCGCTGACAGA
The DNA here is from genome assembly GCA_944989445.1 of Ampullaceana balthica. NCBI lineage: Eukaryota > Metazoa > Mollusca > Gastropoda > Lymnaeidae > Ampullaceana > Ampullaceana balthica. Next base: position 283,821 of record CALYLW010000652.1, on the reverse strand, counting down.
ACAGAACGGTCAGCGCGGAAGTTGGAGGAGAATGAAAGTAAAAGTACAACGCGAACATATTTTCAGCTGTATTGCGCATCACATTGGGTTTTCCCAGAAAATTCGTTAAAACTTGTGTAATTAGAATCGTTTGCATAATTAAAAACATCCTTGGAACAGATCTTGATAACCTTAAAAATGAACGCAAAAGGTTTTACGTATCGACAAAATTAATGATCGCCGTAGAAACAATTGAAAAATCAATTAAAGCGTAGCGGTTAAACATTTTATCTGGTGCAGGATCCAGTGATTGTACTCAATTGTTAAATCAAATCATGTCCAATAGGCTGAATATAGAAGATACAGAAAGACAACACAGTATGTGACGTCAGTAAAGTGTGCGGGGTTGCAAGCCGCACCAGATGAAATTTTCACAACGAGAATGAGGTGAAATAAAACAAACCCGTAAAAACAAAGTTTTTGACCATAAATCCCGTATATATGAGACATAACTAACAGTATTGATTATGTTCAAACGCGACAAACATTTACAGACTGAATCTGTCTTAACTCCCCTTTGCTTTATAGCCCGGGGGGGGTGGGAGAGGGGAAAGGTCTGGTCACCGATCGCTGAACCGAGCTCAGCTTGACACGTAAAATATAAACAAAACCACGCCGGTACATCGACGATGTTGCGTCAACGCGCGAACTGAACTGTCACGTGAAAAAACTAATAACAAACCGTGAAATTGAATTAAATATGCCGTATAGAGATAAACTAAAAATGAATTAATTTAATTACGGTACGTTCGATCCAGGGGCGGATTAAGACTGCACGGGGACCCTGGCTGCAATTCAAACTGGGGCCCTATCCAGCCAGCGTCCCTTTAAATAAAATGATTTGTGACAGCTAATAATATAAGACTATGACTGTAACTTGTAACTAAATAGTCCACTGGTTTCTTTCTCATAATTTTTCTGTACTACGGGATAAGATTCATCAAAAAATCGAACAAGAAGAAATGACTGTTTGCCGGTATCTTAAAATTGAGTGTAAAAAGATAAAAAAAATTTTAAAAGTCAAATTTAAAAAAAAAGTTATACCCCCACTGGGAAACGAACCCGACACGGCTTGCACTACAAGCATTGTACGCTACCACAAGACCAGCAGATCTTGATTGGAAAGAATAATTTAAAATATATAAAGAGTATTTACTATCGGTTCCGAATAGCGATCAGATTAATACATAAGATTTTATTAATTTATTTAATTTATTATATTTTTCGGGATTCATGCAAAAATGTGTCAACCTTTATTATAAAATATACTAAATTTGGGGGCCCCTAAATTATCGGGGGACCCTTGCTTTAGCCCGTTCAGCCCCCCCCCCTAATCCGCCATAGGTTCGATCGATCTGAAATATTGATACGATTCATTGTTAGGTGACACAAGTCTATGTGCCAAATTTCAGCTCGATGGTATCACGGGAAGTGGGTCATTTTTGACTTTTGTTTTTCCGCCCGACGTACGAAGATATCACGACAGAGAGACAAGATTTCGAAGTTAATATAAGGGATTTAAAAATGCAACAAAAATTAAAAAGAAAAATATACAAAATGTGCCAGAAAGACAGAATAATACACGAGCGGAGTGACACTTGAGTGTCTTTTAAAAAAAAAGATAATTGGTTTCCTGATCTTTGTCACGTGCGTCACAATGGTCATGATTTAACGGGCGTGAACTAAGAAAAGAAACAACAGAAATGCACCATAATAGGCCGCTTTATTTGATATCTTGTTGTTGAAATTTAACTGAAAGATGAGTAGACTCTAGGGCTGTGTGACATCTTTGTTTTATTTAAAATACTAATTCTCATTGTTGAACGCAATACCTACAAATGAATTCCCGTCTTAGGTTTTTAACCCGACGGTACTAAATATCAAGAACAAGCAAATTATTATCTACCAGCAACAAAGCCCGTCCAAGGACGTTCCGCCACCGTTAGGTGGCATGTTGTAACTCCCCTCCAACAGCCGTCTCGACCGGCATTACGAGTGCATCGCGTCAAAAATGCTATTCATTAATTATAGTTAAAATAAATAACTCGTAAAAACAGAGCTTTTCCCTATAAATCGCAACGCGCATAACTCAAAATAAAGTCTTGGAAGAAATACTGCACCAAAAATAACTCGTTTTGAACGTCCGCGTAAATGGCGTAATCGTGTTCAATATGATTGGCTGTAGGAGTCATATGTGTTTGAGGGACCAATCGCTATAGATCAGTGGTTCCTAACCTTTAGGGGTCCATGCACCCCTTCAGATGCCCAAAAAAGTTTATGCACCCCCTAGTGAAACTTGCAGAAAATGCATAATAAACTATGTTTATTTTAGGAACACAAGATTTTTACCATAGGCAACAGGGAATGTAGTGAGAGATCTGCTGCACTTATGATCAATCAGCGATTTAAATCTGGGGACTGTTTTGGACAAAGCAACTCTCATGTCATTCTCTGCATTCAACGTATTCCTTGCCTTGGTTTTAATCGTCAAAGGTGTGGAGAATCCTGCTTCACAGAGATAGGTTGTGGCAAATGGAAGGAGAGTCAGTACTGCCCTCTTGGCTAGTTGTGGGTAGGAATCTAGCTGGGCGCACCAAAATTCAATAAAGGTATTGCAACTGAAGGCACTCCTCTGTACTTCTCTGGTTCTCAAATCAATCAGGTCATCTTTAGCAAAGTCACTGTCATCAATGTTGTCCAAGTCACAGAGAAAAGGATTGTGAATCGAAAGATCTTTCCTAGCAATTTCTTGACAGAAATACCCATCAAAGGACTTTTGCAATGTTGAAAGGTGCTCTGAAATTTCCCCCTTGATTTTGTCAGGCAGTGATCCTTCAGTGCTTCATTCTGCACCAGATATTACAGCTTCATTCAAGAGTGGAAAGTTGGCCAAGTTGGACATTTCTAGTCGTCTTTGGAATAGTGGTACTTTGTTAAGGAAGGCTTGCAATCTCTCAGTAGCGACCATTACAGTCACAGCAGGTCCTTGGAGAGATGTGTTCAACTCATTCAAGATGGTGAAGATGTCAGCCAGGTATGCCAAGTAATGAATGAAATTTGGACAGTCAAAACTTGTCAGCAAGGTCACTCTCTTTTTCTCGCAAGAAAATGGCAAGCTCCACTCTCTGTTCTACTAACCGAGAAAGTATCCGTCCCCTGGACAACTAGCGCACCTCAGTGTGGTAGAGCAGAACTTCATGCTCAGAGACCACTTCCTGACAGAACAACTTGAAGAGGCAGTGGTTCAAGGCATGTGAGCGGATAAAATTTACAACTTGGACTGCAATAGAAAGAACTGACTTCAAGGTTGGAGGTAGAGTTTTGCATGCCAGGGCCTGACGATGAAGGATACAGTGTGTAGTGACAATATCTGGAACTTCTTTCTTTACCAGTGCTGAAAATCCTGACTTATTACCGAGCATGAAGGGAGCACCACCTGTGCAAATTGAAGAAATTCTTGAAGTCCAGTCAAACTGGTTGTCAGTTAAGAATGCCCTGACTAGCTGCAGCACATCAGCAGCTTTGGTAGTAGCTAGGAGTGGCTTACAAAAGAGAAATTCCTCCTTCAGCAATCCACTGTGAACATATCTCAGAAATAAAGAATCTGACTGCATTGTGCTATATCAGTGGATTCCTCTACCTGCATGCTAAATGGAAAAGGACTGCTTCTCATCTTACACAAGACTTGATCCAGAATGTCTGCAGCCATGTCACTAATCCTCGAATGAATAGTGGCATTGGACAAAGGAACTTTTTCAACGTGCTCCCTCTGTTGGTGACCACACATCAGTTCCACCATCTCCAGAGCACAAGACTTCACCAAAGTTCTCCAATGGTGTGGGGTTTCTTGTTCTTTGCAATAAGATATGCAACCTTGAATGATGTCTCCTCCAGTGCAGGTTTCTGTGACAAAGAAAATCCAAGCTTGGTACCTGAGGTGACGAATCGAGCTCTCTTCTGCTTGAAGACCTCAACACTGTCCTTGGAATTGGATGGATGGACTTTCTCCAAGTGCTCTCGGAGTCTAACGGGCTTCATGTTGTCATTGCACAGGATTTTTCCACAGAGGAAGCACTGAGGCTTTTGTGTTCCCATCTCTTTCTCTCTTTTTTATTATTTACTAACGATTTTGAGGGGGTGATGACAATCGGAAAGTCGTACCAGTCACAGGCAATTTTTTAACTGACGAAGTTGATGTTTTTAATGACCGGAATTGGATGCTCAACTCAAGATTTTAGGTTTCAATGACGAATGATGGCTTACAATTAAAGTTTTTAAGACCTTTGCAGCAAACCGAGCAATAAAAGTGAAGGAAAAAAATCCCAACGTTTACATCATTATTATTATTATTATTATTTGTTCACTTATATAGCACAGTACCCCAGCCAACAGCTTGGGCTCACAGCGCTTTACAAACATATTCAACAACTACATAAAACACATAGCACTCTAAATCTTCCTAAACATAATTACACACACAAAATTTATATAAATGTTCAGAAATGGACGCATCACCATCATAGACTGTTAATTGGATGGAGGAATCCTTAGCGAAACAGGAATGAAGATCCTTGTTTTTGGTTTACATTTTCAGATTATCAGTTTTTCTTTTTTTTGTTCTTCTTTTTCTTTTTTTTCCTCTGAATGGTTCATGCACCCCCTGGAACCTTCTCATGCACCCCTTGGGGGTGCATGCACCACTGGTTAGGAACCCCTGCTATAGATGACCGGACAGAACGGACAGAAAGGACAGAAACTTGCCTTTTAATATATAGGATTTTTAAAAACTCAAATCGTTGGCATTATCTGGAGTAGCCTTTATGGCATAGGGTCAGTTGCGTAACAACGTGTTGGCATCGGGGCAGTTGCCAAGGGTGCCAGCTCAAAAGGGCGCCAATAAATCTCTAATTTTTAAATTCGTATTTAAATAAATACTATCGGACCTCTCTAAGTCGAACACAAATGGACCCCCCAAAAAATCACTTACGCAGTTTTTGACTTAGGGAAAATGGCGTAATAGGCACAGATTAATCAAGGACAATGTAGATATTGAGAGGATGTTTTTTTTTGGGGGGGGACAGCCTTACTGGCTAGTAGACTTTACAGGAACGAGAGGCGGTGTCTATGTTTCATATGAAAGGAAGTCAACTTGCTTTGACATGCCGACACAAGCCCGTGAGAGGAGAAACCTGCCCTCCTCTCCCCCACTTTACTCCCACCACAGTGGGATAGGGGAGTAAGATTTTTCTTTTTAAAAAGAGTCACAGCATGCAGCAAAGGGACGCGAATTAGTTACCACTCCTTTTTCTTGTCTTTGTCATTTTGTGTATTTCCAAGGGTCGCTTAATCCCTCGTGGAATGCAACTAAGATACGATTTTACGTCCATTTACGTGGCTCTACGGAACACGTGTTCTGAAATGTCAATCCAGAATAATAACACAAACGCCTTGGAAAATTCGACTTAGAGAGGTTGAAAGCCAAAAATCCTGGAGTTAATGAGATCTAAAATACATTATTTTTATGGAATTAGGCTGGGACCTAACAATTAATTCGATATAGGGAGGTTTTCGACTTAGGGAAGTTCAACTTAGCGAGGTCCGACTGTATTTAACTTTTATTCTTGATAACAAAAAAAGTGAATAATTAATTATATTTAAATATATTTCATTTAAACCATTATAATATTTTTTATTATGTGTGTGGCCTTTGCGGGGCTTCTTTTGATACAAATGTCAATATGATTTTACAGTCGTTCTTTTAAAAAGAAAAATCTTACTATCCACATCCCACTCTCAAGGGAGTAAAGTGGGGGAAGGGAGGGAAGGTGTCTCCTCTCGCGGCCTTGTGTCGATATGTCAAAGCAAGTTGCTCCTTTCATATGAAACATCACCGCCCCTCTTTCCTGTCACGCCTTCTAGCTGCTATGGCTGTCCCCCCCCCACTCCTCTGAATATCATCATTGTTCTTGATTAATCTGTACCTATTACGCCAGTTTCCTTAACTCGAAAACTCTGTAAGTCGAATTTTTCCCCCCTTGCGTTCGACTTAGACACGTCCGACTGTATTTGCAACACGCCAATACGCCAGCTAACAGAATTGCTGAGCTATTTTCGGTGGAGTGTTACTTAAAATTACTTTTAATTGTCAGTTTCTATCGTTATGTATGAGATAATGAGTATGGCACATTGACACTATTGTTTTTATTTATAATACATGATAATTCAAGTTTTGCAGTATTCTTTATTTACGCAACATTATCCCGTTTTATCCACTAATTTATTTGGTATTATTTAGTAAATAATAAACTGCAAATTAGTATTGTTCCTGTCTTATGCATTTTTTATATTCACGTTGTATGACTGTCACTAACAGACTACGTAATTATTGTCATAAATAAAATAAACGAAATTCAATTTTTCTCTTCTTAAAAATGAGAAAATCGAAAAGCTGAAACTTGTCAATTTATCAAGGGCGCCAAAAATAAATTAGCCAAGGGCACCAAAACCTTAGTTACGCCTCTGCATAGGGTAGCTTATGAACTATAAAGTCTGTTGTTTAAAGTTTTATATAATACTTAAACAACAAGTTTTAACACGTATGGAGTTATTAGAAATATGTAATTAAGCTCCTTCAATTGTAACATTTATTAATTAATAGTAACATCCTTAACATTGTAATATAAGTAAGCCTTTCACATGTCTTAAGATTTCGTTATTGTGAAGTGATCCAATCGAATTCTATGTTATCTTTTGATGCCCATTATTGCCCATGTGTTGCTTTGGGAATTAATGTTCAAAATATCTGAAACTGAAAGAAAAAAATAAGACTCTAAAGAATCTAGTTCAGCAGTATTGGGGGAGGGGGAGGGGGGGGAGTACCACAAGGGGGAAACTGTGTTTTGGGGGAGGGGGGAGTGACACCATGAGATTAAAACACGACCTGACACAAATCTAAGAGTGGTCTGTGAGTCGAAACAAATAACAAAGTTGTTTCACAGCGTTCCATTGCGCAATGGGAATATGTCCACTAGCAAAACAAACTTAAAATGCTACACCAAACGACGTAACTATGGCAACGAAATGATTTTTATTCCACTCACGCGTTGCATCCGTTGTCTAACGTAGTATAGTCGGAACTTTGCAACAAAGTAATTATATTTTGAATAGAAAAAGAGGCAATGGAGGTTGGAATGAACATTTAAAAAAAATGTCTTGGAGATTAAAAAAAACAAACTTTTAATTTCAAAGATTTTTATTGGTAAAAAAAATCGAAAAAAGATCAACTAAAATGTATTTAATTTGTCAAATAATTCAAAAAGATACAATTTAAAATATATCAATCTTTAATAAAGATATACAAAAATACCCCACGCCCACACATTTATTAAAGAGTGGTAAACTCTCTTCATTGCCTTCTCGCACAAATTCGTCTATTACGTTAAACAGACTATTTTGATCTTATGGGAATCCAATGAGCTAAATTTAAAAATTATAAAAATAAAAATGCTAATGAACAATTCCTTTAAAACAACATTATTATACATTGATGATCCCAGCGGATGATCGCGTTAAAATTAATGCATCGGGAGAAAACGAAGACGACGGACGTAAGGCTGGAAAATTCTGTTACTGTGCTCCGGTTAAATACGGTAAAATCATTAGACGTGTTTTGTGTGTCTCTTATTAGTTTTTCTGTTTCGTTTAATTATTGATAGTATCTAGGGTTAGAGAGTGCGTAAACAAATGGTGTCGGCTGATGACAAGACTTAAACTTCAAGAGTGCAGCAAAGGAAATAGCATGGCAATTTTTCCAACTTTGTGTTGTTGTTTTTTCGTTCAACGTCGGAATATTTTAGTAATCTCAACAAACTGAATTAGAATGGACTTATTTTAAAATATAATATTTTTAGCACTTTTTAAATGAACTTTTCACTGTTTTGTAATCGGTTTGTTATGAATTTAAGGACGAGTCGTCGGAAATAGATGATGATGGATAAATAGAACACCCCCTTTTCCCCAGATGAAAATGTAACAATTTATAATCACTTTCAAAAGTCTAATTAAAGTAAGCGAGTAAATTTATATATTTTTTTATTTTTAAACTGATAAAAGCTGTGTAAAGGTAGGTTGTTTAATTTTTTTTAAAGATCCGTCGATTTTCAAACAAAAATAAAAACAGTCTCTTTGTAAAAAAAAATGATTACAAAAAATAATAAAACAAAACTTGCAGTAATATTGATTCGTGGATTAAATGAGTTTTGCAGAGGATTGAGTCATTGAAACCACAACACCAGTTACATATATTTATATTGATTAAAGTTACTTATGTAAATGAAACCACAACACCAGTTACATATGTTCATTTTGATTAAAGTTACTTATGTAACTGAAACCATAACACCAGTTACATATATTTATATTGATTAAAGATACTTATGTAACTGAAACCATAACACCAGTTACATATATTTATATTGATTAAAGATACTTATGTAACTGAAACCACAACACCAGTTACATATGTTTATATTGATTAAAGTTACTAATGTAACTGCAAGCTCAGATCAAGTTCTTATTAAAAAAACAACAACAATAACAACAAAAAACAGAAAACAGCGGGAGATAATTGCTTCCATTATTGTGGGCAGTAAAACAAAATAATTGAAGTTTTTATTTTAGCGGCGAAGAATCCCAGTAGATCTATTGTTTCCGTAAAAGGAGAGAAGTTTTCCCCGTAGATTTCTTTGTTTATCTATTGTGGCTGGCCCACATCACAGAGTGGCTGACGGCCCATCACAAAGTGACTGATCTGCCATCACAGAGTGGTTGACCTCCCATCAGAGAGTGGTTGACCGCCCATCACAGAGAGGCTGACCTTCCATCACAGAGTGGCTGACCGCCCATCACAGAGTGGCTGACCGCCCATCACAGAGTGGCTGACCTCCCATCACAGAGTGGCTGACCTCCCATCACAGAGTGGCTGACCTTCCATCACAGAGTGGCTGACCTTCCATCACAGAGTGGCTGACCGCCCATCACAGAGTGGCTGACCTCCCATCACAGAGTGGCTGCCTACCATCATAGAGTGACTGACCTCCCATCACAGAGTGACTGACCTCCCATCACAAGTGGCTTACCTACCATCACAGAGGTACCAGGGCAGTAACACACAAGAACTCTTATACACCAATCACTAAAGAATATAACATTATATCTGTACATGCCACCAATAACTGGTCTGACAAGCAGATGTCTTCAGAGATACCTGCGCTAATTCAGACAAGCGAGTATCCTAGCATATTGTCGGACTCACTCAGTCATGCAGATGTCCTACCATATTGTTGGACCTACTCAGACATGCAGATGTCCTACCATATTGTTGGACTCACGCAGACATGCAGATGTCCTACCATATTGTTGGACTCACTCAGACATGCAGATGTCCTAGCATATTGTTTTGCTCATTCTGTTATCCCCTTGCCTTAAATTTCTGGGTTTGTTCATTCGCAGACGATCAATAACATCCGGTTTTCATAACCTTCCTGCTGTGAACGACCTGGTGATGTCCTGGTATTGGGAGTACAATTTTATTTTAAAAAATATGTTTTATATTTTAGTTACTTGGATTAAAGATAGAATTAAATAAATTTGTTGCGTAAAAAGACACCGCGCTGACTTGGAAAAAGCTTCTTTCACCGAATACTACCGATGAGTGATAATGAATATTTGCATATTAGTGCGTCTTTTTTCTCTCTTCTTCTATAATACTCAAGGGTGTGTCCCAAACTTTGCGGACATTCTGTCAACATGTAAACACCGATTCACTCACGTAATTCAATTTGTTGATAAAAATTATGTATATAAAAAATTATGAAGAATTCGTCTCACCTCTTAGTCATAAATTGAGTCAACATAAAAATAAAAATAAATAAATAAATAAATATATATATATTTATTATTTGTTGTGTTATAAATTCCTTTAATACAGAAACGTATTGCGCCATTTGCTTTTCAACGGTTTATGTCTAGTTAGAGTTTTGAATGTTAATAGTGTGTTGGCTTTCTAATGTGTTCGGGCAAACCATTCCTCGCCCGATGGCGAGACTGGAAGATTTGCATGTGTTTGTTTTTGTAGATGGAACAAGGAAGTGTTTTGATCCCTATGTCTATTTGAGTATTGGATTGGATTGTCGTTGTGTTATATTTCCAAGTTAAAATTTTATGTCTTGTGTGTCTTTAATACTTTGCTCTTTGTTTTTGTCTATTCCTTAAAGATAACCATGGCACCCTTGGCAAATTTTTTTGGAATATATTCAAATGTATTTTCGTTATAATTTATTGCTTGCTGGAGAGCTCATATGCATTCCGTTTTATCGTTGAACTATTACTTACACACAAAATTCGGGTAAAGAAAACAAACCCGACGAAATAACAAAATCCCAAAGACAGATTGTATTGATTGGCCTCATAAAACATGGACATTAGACTCCCCCAGATTTATTCATGGCCATGTCTTTCCATGGCTCGGAGAAAAGAAAAGGCTGGGGGTGGGGTCGTCTGTGGTGGCGCTAAAGGGGACAACAATATTGGTCGAAGTCAGCGGAGAAACAGAAAGTATGAGGATGTAGTAGAAGAAAGAAAGGTTGGTGGTGGTGGTGGTTGGTGGAGTGCGGATTAGTCTTCGTGGAAGTGTCAAACAAGATGGCGAGTGTAGCTGAGGACAGTGTGTCAACTGGAGGGAGGGAGGGAGGGGAATCAGGGGTTGGTTTGATCACGTGATGAAAGGGTGGATGAACTCTGTTATAGAAGGATGTAATGAAATTGTTGATAAAATCGGATATACAAGGCTAACTAAAATAGTTGATGAAATTAGTTATAGAAGGATGTAATAAAACAGTTCATAAAATCGGCAACATCTAGATACAAAAGAATCAAATGGGCATTTTAAAAAAAAAGCTGTTAAGCAGCTTGAAGTTGAAGTGATAAATTGGAAGCATCAACTTCTAAATAAAAGTTACCAGGCGAGACATCCAGGAAGCAATGTTAGTGAAAATGGCTAGAGCAGCAAGGTTCTTGTAAGACAATACTTAAATGGGTATTGACAGCGCACAGACTAATCCAGCGGTTTTATTTTAGGTAGAATATTTAATGTAAATCTGTCTGGTTTTTTCTGGGTTGACAGCCGAGATCTATCATATTGTTTTATCGCTTCAGGAAGGCTGTGTTGAGAAAATCTTCAGTAAGGTGGCCTCAACAATCATTCAAATAGTTCTTTCGATATTTCTATCGATGTATCTATAACTCATTCCATCACTACTGACTACTCTGAAAAGGTCCAACATTTATTTAAAAAAAACAACGAAAAAATAATAAATAAATGAGTTTCGAAATGACTTAATAAACCACAATCGATTGGTGCGTAAATTATATTTTATTTTCCGGAAATTTCATATTTCTGATGTAACTAATGGGTGATGTAAAGAGTATGGGAAATTATATGCTAATATAGATTATTGGCGTGATACAAGTGTTCTGTGGCTTTAATTGAAGCGGTGATGGTGGTTAGTGGCAATAATTTGATTTCATCTCTTGTCAAATAACTGTAGTAGCTGGAATGCTCTAGCAGCGCCGCCACCATAGTTTTGGTCGGTTATTTCTTGCCGCCATTATTTGGTGGGTTATTCTTATTTTTTAAAATAATATTTTATGTGTTTTTTCTTCATTTTCTCCAAAAATTAAAAGTACAAGCAGGTGTGATGTAGCTGGGATGTTCTGTCCATTTTACTTGTGTTAAAAAAAGAAGCGTTTAAGCCCATGAAAATGTTACACTTATCAAATATTGCTGTAAGTTGTGGATCAATATAATGGTATGTACTAGTAATTTGTTAATGAAGTACCAACATGTGTTCGGTTGTCTTGTGAGATCCATTGTTAGCTCGTCTACAGGAGAGATAAGTGAATACGTAATTGAATATATTTTTAGTGCTTGAAACTAAAACAATTAATTCATTATCCTGTTTTTTCTTCTCAATCCCAAACAAGAATAGTTTCACTAATTATTTACTTGACACGACTAGGAAGCACTCTCCCGTGTATCATGTACGTTTTTAATGAACTGTAAATATATTTGATCTTATTTTCTTGCATCTTATTTTTTGCGGATGATGCGGCCCTGATAGCACACACAGAAACTGGTTTGCAAAAACTCGTGTCACGCTTCTCCAACGCCTGCAAAGAATTTGGTCAGCAAATCAGCTTGAAAAAGACATACATCATGAACCAAGAAACACAACGTCCTCCTACAATCATTATCGACAATGAAAACTTGAAGGTTGTGGACAGCTTCACCTACTTGGGGTACAATGTCTCCAATACACTGTCCATCGAGGATAAATAAGCAGTAGAATTGGCAAGGCAGCTGCCACAATGGCTAAACTAAATAAACGGGGTTGGCAAAACACCAAGCTAACGGGGAAAACTGTGTGTCTATCGAACATGCGTCATCAGTACGCTGCAATACGGGAACGAGACATGGACCACTTATACATCTCATGAGCGCAAGCTTAATAGCTTCCACTTGAGATGCCTGCGTCGCATCCTTGGCATTAAATGGCAGGAAAAAGTGCCAAATAGTGAGGTCCTGATGCATGCCACTACTCAAAGCATGTTCTCAATCTTTAGTGAAATACGCCTCAGATGGCTAGGACATGTAAAATTAATGAGCGCAGGTTGCATCCTCAAGGACCTCCATATGGAGAACTGGCAACGGGAAAAAGGAAGACAGGTCGCCCACATTTCCGATTTAAAGATGTATGCCAGAGGGACATGAAAGCAGCCAGAATACGCACAAGCGACTGGGAGTGTGAGGCAGAAAACCGATCTACGTGGCGCACAGTTGTAACAGAGGGCGTCATAGTAGCCGAGGAGCGAAAAATGGAAGAGGCTACAGACAGAAAAGCTAGGAGAAAGGCCAAAACATTGGGAAGCACAGAACTCGTGTGCAAAAGCTGTGGTAAAGGCTGTCACTCAAGGATAGGACTGCTCAGCCACACCAGGAAATGCAACCCAACCCAAAGGTGATGCACCATTGTCTCTCGAGACGGAAGGATGCCGATGAATTTCTGACATAAGAATAATATAGATCCAAATGATTATGATTGTCATAAATTAAGCAAAAAAGTTAAATAAAAATAAATTGACCAGCTGGTAACCCTAACTTTTCTTTGAAAAAGCTTCCCCATCTAAACAGAATTAAACAAAAGCCCTGGCACTCATGGAGAGAATCGAACTTTAGATTCTCTAGATTATAAAAAGATATCGTAATTTTAGAATGCAACTTTGTTTAAATATTTAAAAACGAATATGTGACCTATTTTAAGCTTACAAACTGTGGCATTATTTCAGCTACACGCTTGTCAATCTTTTAAATCCAAAAACAAAGCACACAAAAATTCCCCAGCTTGGAAACTAACTTGGGCGAAATCCAATTACCTTCTATCTCGCTCAGTTGAAGACGTGAACCTTGAAATCCCAAGGCAGTAACGCGATAGTCCACTCAGGACGACAGCCGCGTCACGGCATAACGCAATAAGCTGAAGGCTGATTCTTCCTGTGGTCGAGCTACGGAACGTGACACTGTTTATTGGGTGGTTACTGTGTGGCAGTGTGTGGGATGGCCATCTGTCTTGTGTGGCAATTTGTGGGATGGCCATCTGTCTAGCGTGGCAGTATGTGTGATGGCCATCTGTCTTGTGTGGCAATGTGTGGGATGGCCATCTGTCTTGTGTGGCATTATGTGTGATGGCCATCTGTCTTGTGTGGCAATGTGTGGGATGGCCATCTGTCTAGCGTGGCAGTATGTGTGATGGCCATCTGCCTTGTGTGGCAGTTTGTGTGATGGCGATATCTCTTGTGTGGCAGTATGTGTGGTGGCCATCTGTCTTGGGTGGCAGTGTGTGCGATGGGCATCTGTCTTATGTGGCAGTGTGTGTGGGATGAACATATGTCTTGTTCCGTGGCAGTAGACACACAAACATAAACAAACACGATGAATGGGTAGAACTTTGAACAAGTTTATTAAAATCCGCTGGATTGTGAACTCAATTTTTCCCTATTGTGGAGGCCTGGGACCAAATTTCCATCGTCCTTATAAATGCTCTGTCCCTTACATTCGCCGAAACATTTCAATAGGACAAAATTTAAACTTAATAATAATAGAATAAGTTCCCATGGTGGCCCCTTTTCCAGTTATAGGGTAAAAATCTGAGGCTATGGCATTCTCTCTGTTCCTACGACACGCACCAAAACGTTTGGTGAAAGGTCGTTCTCTTTTTGTGCAGCCAAACAATGGAATTCTCTACCATTACACATACGTAGTATTCAAACAACCAAGTCCTTCAAGACTGCACTTAAGACACATCTTTTCAAAATTTATTTTTAAAATTGATGAAACAACATTTCTTGTAAATGATTAACGTAGCTTATGTATAATGTATTGTAATTTTGTGTGTTTGTTGTGATATGAAATTTAATTTAATACTTATAAGTAGTTATTTCTTTCATGTAAAGCGCTGTGAGCCCAGTTCCTTACTGGGATACAGCGCTATATAAATAATCAATTAATTATTATTATTATTATTTTGATTTATATGATTTTGTATTAAAATAATTGTTATCTAAAAAATTTCTTTTTCAATTGTTGGTTCAATGGCGTTTGAAAAGGAGAGAAATCAAAGGCAGTCTATCAAGACAAAAGTATTGTGAACATTTCAAATGGGACAAAGAAGTTATAACATTTTAAATAAAATTTATTCTTTTTTTGGAAACTCCCTAGGTATTGATCAATTTACGATATTTAAGTCTCTCGAATTCCCCTGGTATCGATAGACATACGATTTTAAATCTCTAAAAATGTCATGTCTTATTCTAATACGGTTGCTTTTATTTATAAAATTTTGTCTAAAGCTTATGAAATGGCGATTACTCAAATTTGATTTTCTTAAACAATATACCGTTTCTTGTAAGTTTAAAATCAGTCTAGAATTTACTTATGAACCTACATGTCGAAGAAAATCAGTATCCCCGAATCTAGCGCTCTTAATGAGTCTCCCGGAAAACCCCCTCAGCTATCCCACCCCCTCCCCCAAAGGGACCTAACAGCTGAGAGACCCCCCGCCCCCGAACGGTCGCTTCTGAAGCGGCCGCCTGCCCGACGCTGGGCATCGATGACATGCTTGAAAATGCCTCCCCCCTTAAATGACGTCACAAGGAGGGGTGGGATTTTCCCTACTTCGACTCGCTACCACTTCGGCTCCACCCGGCAACCATGCGAGTCTCTATGGTTAGGACTGCGCAAAGCGGGGGATCATCAATTACCTTGAACTTGAATTTGAAGTGTCCCTTAACCCGTCGTTGGGTCGTTGGGGCACCATCGTGAACTGCTCACTATCTCACTCCATTTGTCCCGGTCCTGTGCTGCCCTTTGAGATCCGCTGAATGACAGGCCGGTCCACTCTTTGATATCGTCCTTCCATCTCTTCTTTTGTCTACCTCTTTTCCTTCCTCCGTGGACTGTGCCTTGCAATATAGTTTTTGCGAGACCTCCAGTTCTTGTCACGTGTCCGTACCATCGTAATTTCCTCTTCTTAATGGAGGTGAGAAGGTCCTCGTAGGGGCCAATGACAGTACTTATTGTGTTGCGGACCGCTTCGTTTGTGATGTGCGCTGTGTAGGATATGTTCAATATCTTTCTGAAACATCTCATCTCTAGCGCATTGATTCTTCTTTGGAAGTCCTCAGTGCGCGTCCAAGCCTCACAACCATAGGAAGACCGACATCGCCAGAGAGCGAATTAGCCGGATCTTTGAGCCCAGGGAGAGCTTCTTGCTTTGCCAGATGTGCTTTAGTTTACTCAATGCTGCCATTGTTTGGGCCACTCTGGCAAGAATTTCTGGATTTGAGCCTTCGTCGGATATTATTGCCCCTAGATTTTTGAAGGTGGAGACCTCTTCGAGTTTTTGCCCGTTTATCCCAATCTCACTTGTGAATTTTCTATTTGCCCTGACCTTGGTATTTTCTGCATTGATTTCCATGCCGTACGCCTTTGCTGTTTTCTCTAGCTTTGCAAGGAATTCTTTTAGTTCGTCCTCGCTACCAGCTAGGCCGTCTATGTCATCGGTGAAGCGTAGGTTGGTTATACTTCTCCCTCAGATGCTGACTGTTCCAACATGGTCTTCTAGCACATTTGTCATGATCCTTTCAAGGAAGAGGTTGAAGAGGATGGGGGAAAGTAGACATCCTTGTCTGACACCAACAGTGGTCTTGAACGAATCTCCCAGCTTGCTGTTGAAGAGTACTGCGCTGGTTGCTCTGTTGTATAGGTTCTTGATTACTTCAATGAGGTTTGCATTTATGTTGAATTTGTGCATAGTTGCCTACAGTGCCTCATGCCACAATCTGTCGAACGCTTTTTTAAAGTCTATGAAGACATGATAGAGGTCACTCTAGTGTTGGAGATGTTTTTCACAGAGCACTCGCAGGTTAAAGATTTGCTCCGTTGTGCTTCTTCTTGCTCTGAAGCCCGCATGTTCTTCTGAAATGATTTGCTCTGTTTGTGGTTTCAGTCTGTTTAATATGATCATAAGCATGACTTTGCTGGGGTGACTAATCAGGCTGATTGTACGGTAGTTCTGACACATCTGTAGATTACCCTTTTTGGGAGCGTGATAACCTGCGATTGAGTCCAGGGGGTTGGCCATTTTCCTGTCTGCCAGATCTTGTTGCACATGTTAGTTAGGATATTTATTACGGGGTCACCTCCTGCCTGAATCAGTTCGCCTGGAATGTTATCCGCTCCAGCTGATTTCCCCTTCTTCAATTTTTGTACAGCCAGCTCCACTTCGTCACAGAGAATAGAATGCATGTCGGTGTTAGTTGACTTTGGGCAGTTGAGCACTGATGCATCGCATTTGGAGTCTTCATTGTACAGCTCAGAACAGTATTCGGTCCATCTTCTGAGAATTTCTTGTTCTTCTGTGATAGATTTTGCGGATTTATCTTGTATGGTTGAGATACGACCTTGTTTGGTGGATGTCAAGTCTTTAACAATTTTTTAAGCCGTTCTTGAATTGTTCCTTAGTAAATTATCATCGATGTCTGAGCATTGTTGTTCTATCCATTCCTTTTTTGCTTTTACCATATATTTCCTGATCTATTTATTGATTTCTCTGTATCTGGGTGCTCCTTCTGCAGTATTCTTTACGCTCTTAAGTTTTCTTCTTTCATCGCATAGTTCCAGAATATTAGAGGAGACCCATGGTCTTTTTATTGCTCGCTTCTTACCAAGTACTTCTTTTGCTGTTCAATTATTGTGGCATTGAAGGTGTCAGTGACTAGGTCTATGTCCATGTCCGTCTCTGACTCATATAGTGTGGTGAGTGGAGCAAACTTTCCTCCAATGGTTGCCCTGAATACTTCTGCGATTTCTGGGTTTTTCAGTTTGTCAAGATCAATGACCTACCTAGGGTGCAACCCCCACTGGAAGGTTTCCTCAGAGCTGGCGTCCGCTACGTACTTCACCATTCCTTTTGCCAATCCGTACTGGCGCTTCTGGCCCTAAACCGGCACCGCTAAATGGTGCTGCTAGTAAAATGAGGGGGACGAAACGGTCGCTTCGGATTTACCCGACCCTCAACGGGTACTTTGGCTTTCATCATCGGCATTGCATCTGATGCTCTGCCTAAGATCCACACAGCGACTGTAATCATATGTGACTAGCACCTAACACCTAACATATCCGACTTTGGCATTGCCTGCCAGGAGATGTCAGTTTTGGGTTGCTCGCTCCGCAACCTTACTCGTCTGTCGAGCCACGTAGAGGCCACCCCTTCTTGACAGTAGAGTGTACTAAATCGTCCTTTCCTTTTAATTTCCATTCAGAATGGGACTGCGATAAAGCTTTTAAATAAAATACAAAATACACAAACAAATTGTGCAAATAAAACAATACATTTGAGTTTTATTTTGAACTAAAACGACAATAGACGTTTCGGCTAATGCCTTCATCAGTACAATAACATAAAATAGGTACTTACATATATTTAAATTCTTAAAACATATTATATCATAAAATAATTTAAAATATTCATGTAAAATAAAATGAAAGGAAAAACAAAAACAAACAAGGACACAGGGATATAGAAAAAAGGAGGAAGTATCTAAAGTTACAGTTAAAACCACAACGGGAAAAAGATTCTGCAGTTAGGTAAAATTATGAATTTGGTTAATTCCATATGGAGCCAACGTACTAAATCGTTTTATAAGTCTATTTTCCATGTAGATCCTATCATGGTATTGTTTGCATATAAAATACCAGTAACTGCAACATCTGAAATACCGTGATGGTCAACACTGTTAAAATGTTTAGATACAGGACATTGAGGCTGTTTATTTATATTATACAGGTGTTCTCGAAACCGATCTCCAAGACGACGACCTGTCTCACCCACGTAAATTTTATTACACCTCTTGCAAAGAATTGCACAAATCACGTTGCGACTTGTGCAAGTGAATCCATCTTTTATTATGAAGATTTCAAGAGGGAAAGAAATTTGGTTAATTTCAATCACATATGGACAAGTATTGCAACGGTTACGGTTGCAACCTTTTGTTCCAATATGTGCTTTCATTGTGGGAAGGTGACTTCTTACAAGTATATCTCTCAGGCTTCTATCTCTCCGGAAAGCAAAAAGAGGAGGTTTTTTGAAGACCTGCTGACTGAGTTAGAGGGTCAGCCATGAGGATTGGTCGGTTTTTGAGAATCACCTGGCGGGCTATAAAATTATGGGGATGAAAAGTTAAAATAAATTTGGATCGATCACATTGATCAGAAACAGATGATGTAAATATGTCCTGTCTAGTCATGCCTTTAATTCGATTGACAGCAGATATTAAAACTGTTTCCGGGTATGACCTCATTCGAAAAAAAATCAAGCATTTCATTACCTTTCTCTAAAAAGTCTGCCTCATCACTGCAGAGTCTTTTAAGTCTCAATAGTTGTGAAAATGGAATAGCGTTCTTACAAGATTGAGGATGGGACGATGTATACATAAGGAAACTATGGCTGTCTGTAGACTTGTAAAATATTGATATTGATATTTTGTTTTCTTTTAATTTAATTTGTATGTCCAAAAAATTGACAGCACTCCTATGGATGATTGAGGTAAATTTGATTGAAGAATGGAAATTTTAATTTCCACAAATTTACAACAAGTTTTGAGTTTCACACAAGCTTTTAAACGTGATTGTTTTCCTTACAGTTATAGATCAATCTATATAACCACTCGTCTTATATCCATACATTTCCTTTAAAACACTTTACTGCCGAGTTTGGAGAGGGGCGTCATAATTTTAAAATAATCCTCTGCTTTTTCTCACGTTGGGTGGTTTATAAGAATAAGTGGTGTTCGCTATCGTATTTAACAAAGTGATTAGAATTTGTTTGTGCTAGCTCCCCCAAGCCCACACCTTTAAAACATAAAATTTCCAAACAATGTTGTCGGTGATCAGTCACGTTTTCTCACATCAGTAAAATGTTAAAGCTTAATACACGTTCGCTTGAGTCTCAATAATGCAAGCTACAAATTGAAGTACATTTGAAAATTACATACTGGTTTAATGTTACAATTTGTAAAATTTAGCTTGGAGAGGAGTTGGGCTCCGCCAAGTCTACCAAGCCCCGAGAAAGTTCTAACGGAAACATTAGAACCCCCTACGACCACGAGGTTATGGGACAAAAAAACAAAAAAAAACAAAAAAAAACTTGATTATTTATCAAATGCCTGCATTTTTTCCCCATAGGTTTTACTGAATTTAAACCTTGTTAGGAATGAACGATTCTTATTGATATAGTTTTATAAACAGCTTAAGTTATGGCTTTGCTTTAAACCAATGTAACCAAATATCTTTATAAAGTATTTGATTTGTATTTAAATGATTATTTCTCTCGATGCCTTTGAAATTAGACAGAATGTGACATACAGGAATATTCAAACAGCTTTTTATAGGAGAAAATGTTTACATTTTAATTAGTATCGGAGTGAAGTGTTTTTGTGAAATATGACCGCAATTTCAACGACTCGATATTACTTTCCGATTAAACTATTTTTGACCGAAAATTATGCGCCAAAAATTAAACGGAATCTCAGTTTTCCGATTTTGCAGAATCAATGTTTTTCATCTTGTGAAATGCGCGGATTTCCACGTGATTTGTGAGTCCTATAAGCGGATTCCTTCCACGTCTAATTATAATTGTAGATGTGGGTGGCTTGCTGTTCAGCTGATTACACGATTTCCATCGCAAAAAATTGTGTGTGTGGGGGGGGGTAAGGGGGGGGGGTAAAAGGGGGGGGGGTTAAATGGGTAATAGATCATTCAAAAAGGCATTATCCATTATATAAAAGATTATCGGGAATACGCAAGAAAACTTTTTTTGTGTCGTTGACACATTTTCAAATATTTGTGAAATCCTGAAAGTATGTTATGTAATGGAACTCATATTTGAAGAAATAATAATAAACTGTATCGTAAATTCTTAAACTGTCATACAATTATGTCCATTACTGAATGAACAAGAAGGGGCACATATCCTTACAATTCGAGAACCCCTGCTCCGCAATTTTATTGCGAAATGCTTTTAATGACGCCCGCAGCACTGTCCAGAATTTCATGGATGACAGGAAAGCACACACAAAAATTACGGAAAATCTGGTGGGAAACGAACGTTAAAGCGGGAAGTTGCGTCACAGACAATTCAATTAAAGCGAAAAGGGAATCAATTTCGATTCCACTAAGCTAATAATCACCCCTTAGGCGCCCTTAAGCCGCTAGTCTCAGTAAGATCCAATTATCGGCCAAGCGGGTGAATCACGCCAATAGATACAAGTTGTTTCACTTTTTTAAATCACTTTTTATAGGTGTGTTTTCATCGGAGATTTGGCTCACACGTTCTGCTGTAATACTTAAGTTCGATACACAGAAAAACGTCACCATTTAGTTCTTATTGTT
The DNA here is from genome assembly GCA_944989445.1 of Ampullaceana balthica. Taxonomy (NCBI): domain Eukaryota; kingdom Metazoa; phylum Mollusca; class Gastropoda; family Lymnaeidae; genus Ampullaceana; species Ampullaceana balthica. The sequence goes on along the minus strand of CALYLW010000652.1, from coordinate 262,718 downwards.
TTTTTAGCTGATGATTTGATTCATCAAAAGAATAGAACGACAAACGTAAACTTTGGCATAGCTAATTGGCTTAGGGCTAGATATTCCAATTAGGGGCCTTCCATAAAGTACGTCACGCTATTTTTGACCTCCTCCCCCCTGTCACAAACTGTCACAAATCTCGGACACCCCCACCCCCTTAAGTACGTCACACTTTCGAACAAAAATTTTGTTTTTTATTAACCAAATAATTAACATTTAATATTAAACAGTGTGACGTCACACATGGCCCGGGAGCCCCCCCCCCACCCCCTGTCACAAACTGTTACACTTTCTTACACCCCCTCTACACTCACCCCCGCTTCTTGGGCGTGACGTACTTTATGGACGGCCCCTTAGTGGACAGTTGGTTTTGACGAGTTATGACAAAGTTTGCTGGTGGAACTATATAATAAAATAAATATTTAGGCGTATTGTTGAGGTGAGAGTCGAGGTGAATAATACTCTCGAAGGTAGACAGTTTAGGAAGATTAATTATTTTTATGATTTTCCCGTCAATAACAACGGAAGAATAATGAGTAGCGGGGGATAAAACAGGGGTGAGCACTCTTCTTTGGGGCCGTGGAAAATACAGGGTTAGTACTGGACTGTGAGGCCGAAAAACAAATAAACGGACTTTAGCCAGCGCTAGCAAATTGTGTGGTCATTAGATTCTAGCTAACAAACTCAGACTGGCGGGTAAATAGAAGAATGTGTGATCACAGAACACAGAGCTTCTTAACTCATTAACAGTCGGAGGCGAGCAAACGTCAATTAGCGGGGGATCGAATCAAACTGTAGAGAGTTGTCACGTGGTTTGTGGAAAGTCATGAAGAGTCATGTGGGCAACAGTTTCTAGTTGGTTTTAGGTGGTCAATAAAGAGACGGGGGTCGTTAGTAGCAAGAGTGACTTTTGGTTGTTGATGTTCGCGAATACTGGCATGATTTATATCTAACCATACTGACTGATTGCTAAACTGACAGCAATCTTGTCCAATTGACAGAAATACTGTGACAACTACTCCCATCTTGTCAAACCAACAAACTTCTTGTCAAACTGACAACCATCTAGTCAAATTTACAACTATATTGTAAACATTACACCGATCTTAACAAACCACGATAAATCCTGTCAAACAGCCGAGTAATGAAATGGATAGCCCCACTATTGGCAATAAATTGAAAAGATACAAAGACTATACTGTTGAAGTCCTTCTCATAAAGATATTTAACTAGTCAATATTCAAATACAGAACGCAACATTTAAGATGGATGACTTAAGAATATGATGTACAAATTATTAACTAGGGCAATCGAGTAGGGATATGAAAGATTTGGGTCTTTTCCATTGGTACAAACACAAAATACGCCAAACATTAATAGCAACATATTTGTTAAAATATCTAATATTCTTTAGAATTTTAAATAAAATATACCAATGACTTAATGCTAATGCCTTCAGTTTAAGCTTCAAGTTACTATGATAAAATTATGTTATGGATTTCTTTTTATAAATAACGTTCTAAAAGTGGTACTTAAAATGAAAAAAATATTTTTTTTTAGATTTGTCCTGTGAAATTCTATTTCGAATTTTTTGTATGAAAACAACCAGCTATGGGAAAGTTTTCTCCCAACGGCAGTTGATGTTCCCCGAACTGTTTCGTGTGGATTGTCAAGTCTTTCTGTCCAGATGCTCTCATGCCACTTTGGATGTTTAATTACTCTTGCTGTTTTTATGTTCATGGAGTTTAGATTAGTTCTATTCAAAAGAGACGCTTCCCTATCGTTTAAGGGCAATCACTCATCTTCTTCATTCTGGTGATCACAGAAACGATTTGAGTGCTGCTCCTTGATTTTTCGTCTCTATTGTAATTTCAAGGAATATTTGAAGAATTGTTCTTTCCCCTTGATTATTCCTTGTACGTAAAAACATCATAAAATCAATATTTCATCTTTCTTTGGCGCTTGTTTTCACTGAATAAAATGGCTGTGTACTTTGCGCTAATATGTTGAAACATTTGAAAAAGAAAGTAAACAAACATACGCCTGGCTTCTGTAATTAAAATATCTCACAATCTTGAACTGAGCTTTTAAAGAGATTTTTCCATTGATCGGAGATTTCCGATGATTTCTGGATCTTCAAGCATACCCACAATTAAAAATTTTCAGTCAACTTTATAATTGATTTTGTTTCATTAGGTCGACCAAGCGTTGCTGAAAAGCTGTCCCATGTCGTCATGCAGTCAACTGTTAAGATGGATTCTTTCAGAAACGCTTCCAAAGCTCTGTGAACGATTTCCGGAACATTAGCACAATTTATGACATATTTGAAATACGTTAATAACAATAGAGTGACGCAAGTATTTTAATTAAGGAAATAGGCACGTCTTTGTAATGGCTTCATTTAAGTGTGTTTGCATGCGTGTGAGTAAAAAATATATTTAATATGAGTTCTGATTACAATGTTTGTGCATACAGCATTGTGATGAAAATAACATAACAGTGTTGCCATAATGAGGGATGAAGACAGTATACCAACAACAAAAAAACAAACACACAATCCTACACATCGACTTGTTGTCTTTTGTATTAAATCTTTTTATTTGCCAACCATTGATTGCTGACATTATTAAAGCCACACACCGTATATTTCAACTTCAACAGTTTACCTCAGTTAACTTTCAATGAGTGTTGTGATGGATATAGACAATGGTCAAAGTTCAAAGAATTTATTCATATTGAACGAGGGACTTGAAAACAGTCCATAAAACAGTGCGTATCACATTTAGGTCTATCTAATGAATCTCGTTACTGACTAGTCCACATATTGTTATGTTGTATCAACATTCTATTTTATCATCTCCTCATTGTTAATTACAGGACGTTATTTTGAAAGTAATTTATTTCACTTCCATTGGTCAAATAGGTTTAGACGCAGAGGTTCTCAGTCGGGTATTTCTGACCTCTGTGGCGACCAACAAACACCCTGAATTACGTCTATAAATATAAAGTCAAGTGTTGTTAAGGTACATATTTGTCGTCACTGATTTAGTTTACGAGGGCATTACGGTTATTTTGGTTAATTCAAAGTTTACCTAGATTCTATTTTAATTTTTATTAATGAAAAATATTTGTTTAAATTTAAAAAGTGAGTGAGATTTTTGCCGTTGAAGTTTGATTCCTCAGCCAACAGTTCTAATATACATTAATTTATTTAAAGTAGGGCTGCGGAAATTATCGATTTATTTCTCGATTAATCGTTAAAAAAAAGTATCGATTAAATATCGATTAAAATAATTATATTTGATAAAAATTCTATTAAAATTTAAGAAAATTGTTATAATATTTAAAAATTTTTTTAGTAATAAATAATAAATTATTAATAATTAATAATAATTTATATATATTTTTATACGTACAAACTTCTCCTGCGTAATATTAAAATTTATTTTATTAATTTATGTTGACCGGCAGACGTCAACTATAAAATGGCTGACAGCCAGAGCCGTCTTTACACCATTTTGGGCCCCCGGGCAAAGAAATAGTGTTGGGCCCTTCCCCCGCAGGCATAAAAAATGAATGTACATAATATAAATAAACATATTCCCATGGGGCCCATATGCTCGTGGGCAACCGGGCAAATGCCCAACGGGCCTATGCGTTAAGACGGCCCTGCTGACAGCATCAGCGCAGTTAAATTTAAACATATAACTAGAAAGTTGAGCAAATATGTTGTTTTTAAGCTAACTGCGGATGGCAAAGTCGAAGATAGTGAAAACGTTTACTGTGTCCACTGCCATAAACAATTCTCTTTTAAAGGATCAAATACATCGCTAACGTACCACCTTCAGCACAAATCAAGTATCAACACATTGTCATGAAATTTAGTTCAAAATATTCTTAATTTTCAATGTCCGTGAGAACTGTTCAGTTTAATGACGTCATAATTTCTATTTTTGGTTTTAATCGAAATTGTCGATTAATTAATCGATAATTTTTCAAAATTTAATGATTAAATTAAAATTAATCGATAACAGCCCTAATTTAAAGCCAACACATTTTAGCTTGAGGCAAACAAGCCTGATTTCATGAATTCGGGCTAACTTTTTAAACTAAGTGTTCTACACAAAAGATCAATGCACACGTTTACATTAACTCGGGATGTCTACCATGGGCTGAGAGGTTGTAATTATTTTTATTTTGAATCTCCTTTATCTCATCGCTAAGTTGATTTTAATTTCGAACCAAACATCATAATGGAGGCAGTTCTTTTATCCATTGACAAGTGCACCGAGGTCCATCATCCACTAGCTGGGAGTTCTAGACCTTAAATACGTCAAGATAAAAGGGTAAATAACTCTAGATTTTTTTTTCACCTCTCGATCAATACTAGGTCCTTGGAGTTGTCTTCTCCGTTCTGTAACGTTTCCACGGGCGTTGAGCACCGATTGGCCAACACGCCACCGCCATTGATGCCGACCGGAAGTGGCTTATGATGGGAACATTGAATCTGTGAATGGCAACGTCAAGAAAGACGAATCCTCCCCCTCCCCCCCTTTACACACGCACTATATTTTTCCATTCTTAAAAAAATATTTCAGGTCTGTTCTGCCAGAGTTTATGCATTCCTTTTTCCCTTTACACAAATCGGAGCTTAAGAATTCTTTAAAAAACGTTCGTGTAGTAATGTTGTGTCTGTATTTGCCAATAAAGATAGGAAGAAAAAAAAGGACAAAAGCCAATGGTATATTTATGGACACATTTTACCCAGTAATACCATACATCAGAGAACTTCACACTTTTTTTTATTCGAAGCGTCGGCTCACTGTCCGTCACGCACTGTTTTGTATCATGAACAATTGTTTCAAAATCCCTTTAGTACTCTGCACATATTTTATATCTAGTAACAAGTAGATAGAAAAACACATTTGAAATGAAGAACAATTTTAAAACGCCATGAAAGGAAATCCATCAAAGGAAATGTTTTTTTTCCCCGCAAGGTGGCCAGAGGCAGGCATGCCGGCTAAAGACCGCTCGCTGACGCGTCTTGCGCGCTTACCGTAGTTTGAGTTCCTTTGATTGGGACTTACCAATTTCCAAATCTAATTTTTATTTTAATTCTGTTTTTATTCCAGATTTAAGAGGAGCAATTTATGTTGGATTAAAGAGCTGTTAGAAAATTAAGAGTGTTATTGGAGTTCATGCGTGTCTAGTTCAGTTTCTTGAAAAAGTATTTCCAGACATAAACCTTTGAAAATCGTTAAAAAACATAACTAACAAATGAAACAGTCGAAAAGTTTTGATATAATGGCAGTTGTTAGAGAATATATTGCCATCCGCAGCAATGGCGCAGGGAACTCTAGCCTATATGGCCCTAGAAACACCTCCTAATACGTAAAATGTCTGGAAGTAAAGAGCCGCCACTTTGATACTCTCTATTTATATGACTGATGACTGAAAAAGTTTTTAAAAAAAATATATATTTATCTTTTAGTGTCAATGAATAAATAATGAGAGGTTGGTAATTTTCATATCCCCCCTCCCAGTTGTTTTCTTAGCATCTTAGAAATATGAGAATAATTCCAACGCAATATCTTTTGTTTCCTTACCAAAATACATCCTTAACCCATTTAAACACTGGTTAAGAAAACAAAACATTAATCCTACTTTGATGGGAATTCCCAGATTAACACTCATAAAGAAGCCGCGTAGGAAAGTGCTCGCGCGGACCACGTGACTGGGCACTAACTGAAATTTCCTTCATAGAAAGGCTGGATGGGTTTAAATCAGGACTAATCTGACGGGGGCTGGGGTGCCCGGGGAGTATTTTGTTTGGAGAGCTTATACCAGCTGGTGACGCACGTTAGGGGCGCCGTATGAGCGTCAGGGAGTTGGGGAGGGGGTGGTGGGGTTAGGTTTTGGGGAGTCAGGGACAGAAAGCTTACGACTTTTGGAGGAAAATAATTGATAAAATATTTTTTAAAACATGAATTAATTAAAATTAAAACGTTGGATATTTTATAACGATTCTGGAGGTGGCTACCTCTAATACTCTTAGTTGAATACTTTTCACCTTTGTTTGTGCTGACCATTTAAGTTTGTAAGCGTCATATGCGCATACGCTTTTTTAAGTAATACATTATACCAATTCCCGGTCCTCCTATTCCAAGGCTTCAGATACATAATACAAGTTATATTAGACATTTTGATTTAAAAATAAACGAATAAAAAATAATTACGTAAATGTTTCTTCAAAAATGTAGAGTTAATTTGTTACACTACTAAATAACTTAAATAACTAATTTAATAAATTAAGCTCTATAGAAGCTCTATGGGGACGCGGTGGCCGAGTGGCAGCGCACTGGACTGTCGTACCGATGGTCACGGGTTCGAATCCGTGTGAAGGCAAGGGTTTGTTCCCGGGGGGGCCTGGGGCGTCCCCGAGTCGCCCCGCTCCGAATGGGTACCTAACACATAGTGTGTTAGGCGGCTGGGTAATGCGTGGAACCCACAAAGCCGTGGCCTGTGAATGCTGCATCACTTGCCAACATATCATCTGTCATGGTCGCAACTATCTTCTGCATAGAAGGAGCGTGTGTATAGATAAGATAAGAGAAAAAAAAATTAAAACCGACAGCCGTAGCAGTTAGTAAAACGTGACGTCATTAGACCAAGCTCTCCCCCTCACCCTCCCCATACCCTCTCTGTAAAGGTGTTTATTTAAGGTAATTAATTTATTACTCGATTTATGAATTTCATTCAGGCAAACTTTTTTTAAAAATCGATAATTTTAATATCTAGAATCACCTTTTTTTTTCGGAAAACCTTTAGAATCCGCCATTGACTGACTTATTTACTCAAAGATTAATGTTCCCGACAGCACGCCATTGTTTTCTGTCTCAGTTGGCAACTTATCATTTCAAATTTAATCTCTGTACTCCAGGAAGCCGTTATGCGTTGTCTAGGAGACGCGGATGTCTGCAGGCAAGCAAAATGGGAGGACAAAAAGTAGGTCGACTTTTGTAACGGATGACGAGATTTCACGACTTTGAAAGACTATTAAGTCAACAGACGGCTCAATGACAGACTTTCAAAGACTTTATGGATGACATCACGTGATGGGTTTTAAAGACTGGCGTGGATGAAAGTTATGGTCCAGACTTAGGGGAGCGAGCGACATTAATGAGTCATTTAGTCAGCATCCCATTGCGTCATCATTTCATTTTCCAACATTGAAATAGTCAGACTTGACATGCACAGACAGTATACCCGATCTAGGTTAAAGTCTACGTAAGCACAATGTCAGGCATTAGAAGACTTGTCTTGATATAAGAAAACTTGTCTTGATATAAGAAAACTTGTCTTGATATAAGAAAACTTGTCTTGATATAAGAAAACTTGTCTTGATATAAGAAAACTTGTCTTGATATAAGAAAACTTGTCTTGATATAAGAAAACTTGTCTTGATATAAGAAAACTTGTCTTGATATAAGAAAACTTGTCTTGATATAAGAAAACTTGTCTTGATATAAGGAAACTTGTCTTGATATAAGGAAACTTGTCTTGATATAAGAAAACTCGTCTTGATATAAGAAGACTCGTCTTGATATAAGAAAACCTGTCTTGATATAAGAAAACTTGTCTTGATATAAGAAAACTTGTCTTCATATAAGAAAACTTGTCTTGATATAAGAAAACTTGTCTTGATGTAAGAAAAACTTGTCTTGATATAAGAAAAATTGTCTTGATATAAGAAGACTTGTTTCAATCAATTAAGTTTCAGAGGCGCAGATGCACCTTCTCCAAGTAGTCTACCCGTAATTCTTTGCATTAAGAAAAATCTTATGTTGCATCTGTTCTTTTTCTTTCAAAACTGAGGTGTTGTTTTGAAGACCCACCAAATGGGGAAACGTACACTCATTTTTTAAAATAAAAAAATAATCGAAAATGAATACATGCATTAAACTATATGAGTTGTAAAATGTAAGAAATAAACCCCAAAAAAGTAATTAAAAATCAACATATTTTTCCAAATGATTTATTTGTTTTGAAAGCAATTAAGTGATTATGGAACCTACAAAGACTATTTTCCTTTAAATAAGAGAAAAACCCGACCATCCCGCATTAAACAGCATTTCAACTTCCGAGAGAGCTTCGAGGTTTCACGAGAGGCAGAGTTAAGGTAAAATATAGGAACATTATTGATATGATATGTCCCCATTTAAAACTGACTTTAAAAATCGATGAAAATATAAAGCTCAAAATCCTAATGTAAAAGTTATGACGTCTACACTTTATTAAATATTTCAAATTTAAAATATAGCATATAGACTATAACATACAAGACAACTAGTACAGGCTGACGCTAGACATGTTTTTAAAAACAACTATTCTGAACGGAAAAGAAATTTCAGCTGGTTGATAAGAAACTCCTTAATTTTAAGGGTTATATTTAGTTAAAGTTTTGATGTCAAACAATTCGATGAAAAATTCGCAAGCGCTGGAAAGCTGATGTTGTTCATGCTTGAGTAAAAAACCGACCAACTGTTCTTTTTTTAATTTTTATTTTTTAAAGGGAAAATTTGCTAACAACCATTTCAAATCTATCAATTATTCTTATACCTTGTTGTACTCCAACAAAAAAATTATGTGTCTAGACGTATTATCTAATAATGTAAAATACGATATATAATACTATTACCACACCATTTCCCCACACGGAATGTATTTAAAAGCGACAATATTCGGAACGTTTCAGGAGCGGAGCTGTTTCGTCTATAATACATTGAATAGATTTTTATTTAAAATTCAGCGTTGTCTACTGAAGTTTCATCCAAGTCAAATCATATGATGACTGAATTCCCCCCCCCCAAAAGTGCCATCCAAGTAAAATCATATGATGACTGAATTCCCCCCCCCCAACACTTTCTCCTTGGTCAATTATTGGCTTTGCAGTTTGCTGACGTTGATATGGTCAGTGGCAATAAATGTTCATGAGATTTAATAACAACAAAGGTCATGAGCTTTTGCGAGTAAAATCGCCAATCTCTGAGTGTGTGCCTGCCAGGAATGCTTCGAGTTACCTCAAACACAATATTTATCCATGGAACACGTTCGGCGTTTGATAAAATATGACTAGTACTTGTTTCAAATCTAGGAAGTCGGTCTAGAACATACGTTCGAAATGTTAAAATATGTACATACATTTTAAATTTGTGTTTCTGGCAATGGCTTTGGAAGGGGTTCAGAAGGTTGATGAAATATTAATACAATGTCCAGCCGCCCAGCCACCCATCCACCCAGCCGCCCAGCCACCCAGCAACAATATTTTTTTTCCCAAATAAACTGAACAAAAAGTAATAAAGCTGTCAAAATATGAATGCTCTACAAATATTTTCGATTTCTTACATAAATAATTTTTCTGCAGTCTTGACAACATTTCTATAATTGGGTCTTGAAGCAATGCATTCTTCATTATAATAACTTGACAGATCCATTTAAATGTTGTTGTTTTTAAAATACAAAGGCTATCTTTTCTCAATGAATTATTTGGAATCATTAGATTTTAAAATCATCTTTTTTGTTTGAGAAGTTCGCTACGGTGAAGCTGCGAAGTTGACCTGCTATATAGCGAGGTATCAATTGCAGAATGTTTGAAACTAATGATTTGTGGGGGAAACTGTTAAAAAAAACTCCACGTGCCTAGAAAAAATGCGATATCACTTGTTCTACGCTGGCTAGTATTCCGCGGTACATATGGACTGCAATGAATCCGTGGTACATATGGACTGCAATGAATCCGTGGTACATATTGACTGCAATGAATCCGTGGTACATATGGACTGCAATGAATCCGTGGTACATATGGACTGCAATGAATCCGTGGTACATATGGACTGCAATGAATCCGTGGTACATATTGACTGCAATGAATCCGTGGTACATATGGACTGCCATGAATCCGTGGTACATATTGACTGCAATGAATCCGCGGTACATATGGACTGCAATGAATCCGTGGTACATATGGACTGCAATGAATCAGTGGTACATATGGACTGCAATGAATCCGTGGTACATATGGACTGCAATGAATCAGTGGTACATATGGACTGCAATGAATCCATGGTACATATTGACTGCAATGAATCCGCATTTTAAATAACCAAAATTACACCAATGAGATCAGTGTGGCCGAGATTACAAATGGACCGTATGTAGATCGTGCCAGCGGTGAGGTGTACGTCCATCCGGTGATGAAGATTGCACACATGACCAGACCAGGGACAGGCCTTATCGGGATCCCTGGCCTCTGTGACCCAAAGATCAACTCCTGTCAACTGAGATGTGGGGCAGAACAATCTTTCCAGACCTGGACAAGAAAAAAAAAGCATACAGTGTTGTTTAAAGATTTGGGTTACACAACCTCTTCTGTCAACTTATTACTAAGTGTTCTTGGATCTACATGTTAACATTGTATTCTTGGATCTACATGTTAACATTGTATTCTTGGATCTACATGTTAACATTGTATTCTTGGATCTACATGTTAACATTGTATTCTTGGATCTACATGTTAACATTGTATTCTTGGATCTACATGTTAACATTGTATTCTTGGATCTACATGTTAACATTGTATTCTTGGATCTACATGTTAACATTGTATTCTTGGATCTACATGTTAACATTGTATTCTTGGATCTACATGTTAACATTGTATTCTTGGATCTACATGTTAACATTGTATTCTTGGATCTACATGTTAACATTGTATTCTTGGATCTACATGTTAACATTGTATTCTTGGATCTACATGTTAACATTGTATTCTTGGATCTACATGTTAACATTGTATTCTTGGATCTACATGTTAACATTGTATTCTTGGATCTACATGTTAACATTGTATTCTTGGATCTACATGTTAACATTGTATTCTTGGATCTACATGTTAACATTGTATTCTTGGATCTACATGTTAATATTGTATTTTAGAGTTTTGTAAGCGCAGTGCTGAACCAAACATTAAGCGCCGACCCGCAGGGCTGTAGACTCGTAAAAGGCACGAAGCTTTATCCTCGCGTCATCTTCTTCATTATTGGAATAGGATTAATATCCATTGATTTATCTTGATTTCAAATACAAGCATTTGCAGCAATGGAGATCTAAAACTAATGTAACGTCCAAATAATACTAAAACTCATCCTTTACATGGAATTTGATTAATGAAAAACGAAGTTAATTGTTTTCAAAAGAGTTTCTCTCTCTCTATGTCTCTGTCAGTCTTTGTCTGTCTCTGTTTCTCTGTATGTTTCAATGTCTCTCTCTCTTTCATCTCTCTTAGCCGCTCTCTCTCACACACAAACGAACAAACACACAAAGAGAGAGAGATTGAGAGAGAGAGAGAAAAGAAAGAAAGAGAGAGAGAGAGAGAGAGAGAGAGAGAGAGAGAGAGAGAGAAAGAAAAGAAAGAAAGAGAGAGAGAGAGAGAGAAAGAAAAGAAAGAAAGAGAGAGAGAGAGAAAGAAAAGAAAGAAAGAGAGAGAGAGAGAAAGAAAAGAAAGAGCGAGAGAGAGACAGAGACAGAGACAGAGATAGAGGTGTGATTGGTTAAAAGCATCCAGGTAAATTGTGATCCATTATGTATATTTTCAAAATTTAATCGTCTTGTCTCACGGCACAACATATACTATCTGGTGTTGAACTGGTCACGCATCTACCAGTAAATTGCCTGCCGTGTTCTAACCTAACCACTACTCTATACCCTTATCTTAACGTAACCCTACCCTGCCAGCTCTGTCCTAACCTAACCACTACTCTATACCCTTATCTTAACGTAACCCTACCCTTCCAGCTCTGTCCTAACCTAACCACTACTCTATACCCTTATCTTAACGTAACCCTGCCCTTCCAGCTCTGTCCTAACCTAACCACTAATCTATACCCTTATCTTAACGTAACCCTACCCTTCCAGCTCTGTCCTAACCTAACCACTAATCTATACCCTTATCTTAACGTAACCCTACCCTTCCAGCTCTGTCCTAACCTAACCACTACTCTATACCCTTTTCTTAACGTAACCCTACCCTTCCAGCTCTGTCCTAACCTAACCACTAATCTATACCCTTATCTTAACGTAACCCTACCTTTCCAGCTCTGTCCTAACCTAACCACTAATCTATACCCTTATCTTAACGTAACCCTACCCTTCCAGCTCTGTCCTAACCTAACCACTAATCTATACCCTTATCTTAACGTAACCCTACCCTTCCAGCTCTGTCCTAACCTAACCACTAATCTATAGCCTTATCTTAACGTAACCCTACCCTTCCAGCTCTGTCCTAACCTAACCACTAATCTATACCCTTATCTTAACGTAACCCTACCCTTCCAGCTCTGTCCTAACCTAACCACTAATATATACCCTTATCTTAACGTAAACCTACCCTGCCAACTCTGTCCTAACCTAACCACTACTCTATACCCTTATCTTAACGTAAACCTACCCTGCCAGCTCAGTCCTAACCTAACCACTAATCTATACCCTTATCTTAACGTAAACCTACCCTGCCAGCTCTGTCCTAACCTAACCACTAATATATACCCTTATCTTAACGTAAACCTACCCTGCCAGCTCTGTCCTAACCTAACCACTACTCTATACCCTTATCTTAACGCAAACCTACCCTGCCAGCTCAGTCCTAACCTAACCACTAATCTATACCCTTATCCTAACGTAACCCTACCCTTCCAGCTCAGTCCTAACCTAACCACTAATATATACCCTTATCTTAACGTAACCCTACCCTGCCAGCTCTGTCCTAACCTAACCACTACTCTATACCCTTATCTTAACGTAACCCTACCCTGCCTACCCTCATTCACTCCCCACAGCCCTAACCGGCTAGAAAAAAAAATGTAGAACACATTTTAGCGTTCACTTATCCATTTTAATTGTAGCGATCGATATCCATCTAAGGTCCCCCTTTGAAAGGCAGTTTGATCCATGGGCCTTGCCGTGCTGAACAGCGATGTTCATAATTTATCACATTGCTATTACATCACGAGAAATAGTACCCTCCCCCAAGCCTCGGTTTTTATCAAGTTTTTCATTTTATTTGTTGAACTTACTTAAATGTCATGGACCCATGTGTCGTGGCCATTTTATATATATTTCGACAACCATTCTGTTATTGTACTCGTGGGGCACATTAAAAGTTTAGTAAACAGGGTAGCTTCGACCAATGTCGGCTCCTTATTCTTTAATGCTTTGTTCTATAAAAAAAAACTAGAAATGCGAAGTCAGTGAATTAAACAAGGCTATTTGAAATAACGTAAATAATACTCTTAAAAATAACAACTAAAATGTATACTACTTTTTAACTCTAAATATTTCAATCCGACTCAATTCACGCCATCTTCCCCAATCCATGTTTACTTATCCATGACAGCCACCAATTATCAAATACTTTTGAGGCGAACGGGATAAGATCAAGCACGTTCGGCTAATTTCTGTGACAATTTTTTTACTCCCTGTGCCAGAGCTTCACAAATAAAACATGTCTTCCGGCTCCAAGACGCGTGAAGAAATTTCGTCATTCTAGACGTGCACTGCGCTAACCGGAAAGATCATTTTGGCGACCCATCAGCGCTGTGTCAACTGGTCGGCTTGGTCAACCCGTCAGCACCGTTTGAGCCGGAAGGGTCAGTTTGGTTGATCAGTGAGCACTGTGTCGACTGGAAGGGTCAGTTTAGCCACTATATCAATAGGTCATTTCGGTGGACACGTCAGCTATGTATAACGGAAGTGTCAATTTAGTCGCCCGGTCTACATTTTGATAAATGAGTATCTCTCTCTTGATCTCCCCTGGGGCTTCATTTCCCCCACCTCAAAATTTGTTTCACAAAATGATAATATAAATTAAAAATAATTTTCAAGAGAGATTTAAAAAAAAACAACATAAAAGAAGATAAGTGATTACATTTGTAAAAACTTTCTCCGAATTATAACATCAATTTATTTAAATTCATAACAATTGATAAATTATAACCAATGATTTTTAAAACTTTATTTTGAGATATCTTTTCTCCGTTAAACCGTCGCATCCATATTTAATACCGGTATACTATTGTCAATAATAGTATTAATTATATCATTCGAACGGTAATTTTATTTAAACTAGGATTAATATTTGCATGGATCGCACCTCAATAGATATCTTTATACTTTAAATACACATAATTGAGAGTTACTGAACATATACAAGTTACAGTAACAAAGGTCTAAGAAAACATTGTTGGAAAGTGAAAGCCGTGATTACTGAAATTCGCCGATTTTTATGAACATAGTTACATTTTGGTGTGGGGCTCATTTTGTACGATATTTGAAAAGATTTGAGCGGTACAATAATTATGTATTATTTTATTCAAGCTAAATATATTTAATTACAAGCTTTTATTTAACTCACACTGTTTGTATGTTGTATCCGTCAAATCTTGTAACGTAAAATTAAACCACTTCTGATGGTCCTAGAGATCTCAAAATTTTACCACAGATAGATCTTGGATGACAATACATTGTATCAAAATTTCAGATCGATCGAATGTACCGTAATTAAATAAATTCATTTTTACGTTTATCTTTATATATAATCTGTATCCGTGCTATTCTTGACTTTCACGTGAATGTCACCGGAGTTCACAACCAGCCATGGATGACGACATTCCAGGTGTTAAACAGCTCAGTAATTCGAAACTAAATCTAAATTGACATGATAATACAAGAGGAACAACTGGTATTTGTGTAGCCTAGTTGGCCCAATTGTTAGCTTAATGGATTTTCGACCTGGAGGTACTGGGTTCAATTTTCAATTGGGGAAACTGTTATTTTTTAAATACATAAATTTGTAATTAATAATCTATCTTTTTACCACTATCACATTTAAGTTATAGACAACGAAGTTTGACTAATTAAATTGAGTTGATTATGTAAAAAAATTGATTAAAAAATTGTGTTACTAAAAAGTAGAAAATAAAATATTTTAAAAAATCTTTTTTTAAAAGGACACGCTTTTATTTACATATAGAAAGTGCACTAAAAAGAAGAAGACAAAAATTTTCAATCCGTGAACCTATCGACTGCACATAAAAGCGTGGGGCCCTCATCACAACTCGCAATCATGTACAAAGCTGCGAAACATAAATACAAATTTATATGAATATTAATAAACATTTAAAGTTTCACAACTTTGATCATATACATGCTACTATCATATTAATTAGAAAAATTTATCTATATGCAAAAGAGTAGTTGCAATAAGAAATGAGTTGTGATGGGCGCCCCACGCTTTTATGTGCAGTCGATAGGTTCACGGATTGAAAATTTTTATTTTCTTCTTTTTAGTGCACTTTCTATATGTAAATAAAAGCGTGTCCTTTTAAAAAAAGATTTTTTTAAATATTTTATTTTGTATATGAGTGTGTGCATTCCCAAATAAAATCCCATTACGTATATTGTGAATCATAACCAACCACCATATTTTAAGACAGAAAATAAGAAGACCTCATTTCTTAATTGACACCGTTACCTATTTCCGTGGTGCCTTCTTGTTAAGTTACCATCTGAATCGTTCTGTTCTCAAACTGCTTGATGCCCTCGATTTTCTACCGTGTTAGTACCCTCTCCTCTCTATAGCGCCCCCACCTCTCATAGCCTTCTCTTTGCTGTCTTTGATTTACTCCTTGGGGTTATGCTTTCTTGATGATCTCGATTCTCTGTCTGGAAGTCCCCTCTTTTTGTTAACCTCTCTCCTCTCCAATCCCATCATTAACTTCTCTTTGCTCTCTTTCGGCCCTCGTACTCGCATCATTAACCCACACGACACTAGATACGACATTGAATTAAATGAAATATAACGCAATACAATGAATTCTGGCTAGACATTTTTTTTTACTGAGCTGAGATATCCAATGGCGTCGGTAGGTGAGCTGCCCTATTCGTTGAACTGTTAGGCTCAGTAAAAACTTTGGTTAATGGATATCAACAGAGTGAACTAATATACTGCCATACATTTGTAACCGCGTCGTGTTATTTGGAATATAGACAATAGTTAATATGATGGTTTTTATAATTTAAAAAAACAACAACATTTTTTAAGCGTAACGTTAAGTTGTAAAAATATTTGTGCGATGTCAGGGGCCTTAAAATGTTAGAGATCGATTTCTTGATGAACGCACACATTCCTCACATCTAATACCTCTGGTAGGCGATGAATATCAAGTCATTGGGAAGTCTATTGATCAGTTGGTCACCTATACATTTACACACAATAATCCTTGGACTGTAAAAAAAGAGTCCTAATATAGCATCATCTAATAGAAATGAAATAATATTATTGAAATCGTACATTTGAAATAAACAATATTTTATTTAAATTAAAGAGTTTATTAAAAAATATCTACCTCCATCTAACTCTAAAATCGGACATAAATTGGCAGCCACAAAAACAACTCAACGCTTATTAGGCTTGCGCGAATAAATTAGTCCCAAGCTCTCAACTTTTTTTTTCGTTCGCTATCACTCCGCTCATGATTAAATTTGAGGACAATTGTTTGAATCTTGAGGCAACACCTGCCTAAATTTAACTTAGGTAAAAATGCCTTTAAAAAATATTGAATTTTTTTTCTTACATATTACATGTCAAAACTGATATGGAATACAAATTAATAGAAATTAGCATAAACAATACATTAAAAATGACGTTTCTAGTTTAGACCACAACTACACGCTATTTTGGCTTTAGCGTATCACCAGATATCCCCGATATACCGGAAAATAACCTCCGACCTCTTGGCTGAAAGACAGATAACAATCATTTTCTGCCACATTTCCCTCACCCCCCCCCCTATTCCACGACCCGCCTTTACCTTGGTGATAACGTGTCCATGAGAGTTGGAAATTTATGTCTTCATGAAAACCCATCGTTTTGTCCTATTGACCACAGCTGGTGCACTTCTCACCACAAGAAAAGAAGTGGGGGGGGGGTGCTCTGCATGTTAATACATTAAAAAGCCCTGCGTTTACTGTCTCTGGGCAAACAACATTTTGTATTTTTGAGTCAGTGAACTATGTTCTTTATTTTAATTTTTTTTTAATTTGCTTTTAGATCTGTTTGCTGTACGGCACTCAATGTTTGCTTTACCACGCTCAATGTTTGCTTTACCACGCTCAATGTTTGCTTTACCACGCTCAATGTTTGCTTTACCACGCATAATGTTTGCTTTACCACGCTCAATGTTTGCTTTACCACGCTCAATGTTTGCTTTACCACGCTCAATGTTTGCTTTACCACGCTCAATGTTTGCTTTACCACGCTCAATGTTTGCTTTACCACGCTCAATGTTTGCTTTACCACGCTCAATGTTTGCTTTACCACGCTCAATGTTTGCTTTACCACGCTCAATGTTTGCTTTACCACGCTCAATGTTTGCTTTACCACGCTCAATGTTTGCTTTACCACGCTCAATGTTTGCTTTACCACGCTCAATGTTTGCTTTACCACGCTCAATGTTTGCTTTACCACGCTCAATGTTTGCTTTACCACGCTCAATGTTTGCTTTACCACGCTCAATGTTTGCTTTACCACGCTCAATGTTTGCTTCACAAAGTAAATTTGTTGTTATTTTTGAAATTATTTTTTTAAAGAAGAAACTTGAATGAAGTATAAAATTGATGTAATTTTTTGTAAAAAAAAACACCAAACAACAACATCAACAAAAAATGCTTTGAAAAATTATATCACCATGTTCATATTGTTGGTTAAATTGTCACTGGACTAACTTTCTTTATGATTATTTCACATTCGCTAGACTTTTCATTTTATTTAACTCTTTTGTTGGTAGAATGTCCGTTCGTAGACTTTTCATTTCACTAGACTTTGCTTTGGCATCCATGATTTGTCATACATCTCATTTGTTAAACTATAAATTAGTTGTTTTTGTTTTTAATTTATTAGTTAAAATTTTCAGTTAGTAAATTTTTCACGACGTTATCTCTTTGGAAATACTCTCATCGTTGACATTTATTAGTCGATTTGTTAATTTCTGGTAGGACATTATTGTAGCTTTATTGATGTTGTTCGGATATTTGTATCAACTTCACTTTATTTCCAAGGTTTCTTTTACGTTTTTTTTTGCGTCTCATTCCCGATCGCGTTTCCATGAATATTTTGATTATTTTTTTTTAAAAACATTTCAAGTACATCTAATTGCCGAGACTAATTAACAATTTATCTTTGGCTATTTGTAATTTGGATACGTATGAAATGATTTTTTAAGCGGGTGTTTACCTGGTAGTCAGTAAATATTTTGACATACCATCCCCATATGTCCCTTGCAACCCACAGGAGATACAGACTTGCACTCGGTATAAGTTTACCTTAGCTACGTCTGCCTGCCTCTACGCCCTTACCTAACAACATGCATTTTTTCTTGATGAGTGGGTCCGCCTTAATAGAGTGTGAACAGATGTGTGTGAGTGGGTTGGTTGTGAGTGAAAGTGATCGTGATGTGTGTGTATGTGTGTGCGTGTGTGTGAGAGTGCGCGTGTCAGAAGGTGTGTTCTTGAGTTACAGACGCTACACGACAGCGCCTCGTGTTTTTATACTGTTGAAACTGTTGAATGTGCCATTAATGTTGTAGACTAATTAACTCCCCCATCAGGATCTTATTGTTGCTTATGGAACATCAGCATTAGATATTTAGCGGCATACTTAACATATTTCTTTATTTCATTGGATATCACTCTTTACCAGGTATGATCCGTGTGTAAGAAACACATTTATTCCTCAAGTTATAGAATCCTTTAAAAAAATTTAATTAATACATTTTATTACATTGATTTATCAAATTGTATATATTAAAATGTTTTAAGCTGATTATGTAATCAAACTTTTAGCAATAAAACCATAGCTAAGATTAGAATCCGATTTCAATAGTATGGGACCTTTAGTTTAGACTATTTTAAGACAAACCCATTAGCCATGATTAGGACTGGGTGGCTAGTTATGAGCTATTAGAAATGATCAATCCATTGTTTGTTATTTCTTTCATGCATATTTAAAGATCGATCGACCTTTAACTTGTTCAACCCAATCAAAGAATGTCTAGGATATGGATCTTTAGTTTATTTAAGAGACAATTCAGATTTTGTTTCTTGACCTTGAAACATTCTTACTCTCTCTCTCTCTCTTTCCTCCCCCCCTCTCTCTCTCTTCCCCCCTCTCTCTCTCTTTCCTCCCCCCTCTCTCTCTCTCTTTCCTCCCCTCTCTCTCTCTCTTTCATCCCTCTCTCTCTGTCTCTCTCTCTCTCTCTTTCCTTCCCCCCCTCTCTCTCTCACTCCAAAAATATCTTTCCCTTTCATTCCATTAATCGCTCATTCTATCAGCCCGCCTTTCTCACTCTCTCATCGTTTTCTTTCACTCTCCTTTCCAAGTCATAAGAACTTCAAGCATCTCACCTGTACATATCATCATGCCAGAACTGTGTGACATCACACTCTGTGCAACAGGCCAGACTGCACCCGAGGCTGACGGGGATTTTGGCAAGGGACAAGTTATTACCGAGGTTAACACTGCTGCCCCATCCCCCCTCCCTGTACATGTGATATCAAACGTGACCCGACATTGTAGGTGTTCTGTAAATAATAACATGAATCACTAAATATTTATACCTTTTGTTCTAGTTTCATCTCTGTTTTCAGGTGATCTAAAAGTAACAACATCTGATAAAACCAATATTTTTCTATGACTACTGAAATTAGAGCTTTGTCTTTTTAACAAGAGCTCGCCACCGCCCGTTTTTTCCCCCATGAAATCCCTAGTTTTTCCTTAGCCATGGTGTCAACTGGTGCAGGAATCTCATGGTGCCGCCCTCTAGAAGGAGCGTTTGTAATATGTAAATTATCTTATAAGACATAAACCATGAATAACTATAAGATGATATAATCGTATGCATAGAGTAGAGTAAGAGTGCTTACATTATATGAGAAACCTTCATGAATATGTTGTGGTTTAGATGAGGATTATGACACAGTACAAGTAAGATAATTTAAGGTCATAGGGTTGAAATAAATAACAACGTTTAATTATAGCCCTCTTGCAATCAATATAGCTTTAAATAGTCCCCCTTTTCTGATCTATTAAACTGAAAATGTATCAATCACTTCATCAAAATCAAAAGATATCAGAGCCTTATCTTAATGCCTTTATTGTTTTATGTTTGATTTTCAATTTTAATGATAATTCTTAGTTTAAAAAAAAAGCTTTACTCAATGATGTCATGTATATTCGGAATTCATAGAATCCTTAGTAATTCCCTGGAGAGAACTGTAAATGGTCAAATGATTTCCTATTATTCTTATCTTATCTGATCTGTTTCAGACGCCCCTTCTATACAGAAGATAATTGCGTCCTTCGCTTATCTATGGTTTGTGTTTATTCCTGCATTCTTATTAGTTTTAAATGTTGATAAAGTGTTGGCTTTCCTGGTTTCTTCAGGCAACCCATTCCACTCCCGAATTCCGGACGGGAAGAACGAAAATTTGTATGAGTTTGTCCTTGCATACGGAATAAGAAAGGTGTTTTTATCCTTATATCTATCTGAGGGTTGTATTAAGTTATCTTTGTGTTGTATTTCTAAATTAGTGTAAATTGCTTAATGTATGATTACTACTTTACTCTTGGTTCTTCTATCCTCTAGTGTTTCAAGGTTTAATGATTTAACTAATGGTGTTATTCTAGTCAGTTTTGAATATTCTCCAGTAATGAATCTGGCAGCTCTTCTTTGGATTTGTTCTAGTTTATCAATGTTTTCTTTGGTGGATGGGTCCCATACAGAAGATGCATATTCTAGTACAGGTCTCACCAAAGTGAGATAGCATTTTAGTTGTATATCTTTATTACATTTGTAAAGGTTCCTTTTTATAAAGCCTAAGGTTTTGTTTGATTTTTTAATAACGTCATTGACATGGGGATTCCATGATAATTTCTCATTTATTATGACTCCTAAGTATTTTGCATCTTTATTTTGGGTTAGTTCCTTTCCATGAATGAAATATTTTGAATTTATTTGTTTCTTTTTCTTTGTTACTCTTAACAGTTGACACTTTTCTGGGTGGAAACTCATACTCCAGTGAGTTTCCCATTTTATCAATTCATCTAGGTCTTTTTGTAAAATTTTGCTATATTTTTCTGATTTAATTGTTCTATAGATTATACAATCATCAGCAAATAACCTAACTTTTGTTCCTGTTGAGATGTTGTTGGGGAAATTATTTATATATATTAAAAAGAGTAAGGGACCTAGCACAGTTCATTGTGGAACTCCTGACTTAACCTTTATTGGTGCAGATTTAGATCCATTAATAATTACAGTTTGCTCCCCGCCCAAAAGGAAGTCTTGGATCCAGTGATGTAAGGAACCTGAAATTCCAAAGTAGTTAAGTTTTTAAAGTAAACTAAGGTGGTGAACTTTGTCAAATGCTTTTGAGAAGTCTAGTAATATTGTATCTATTGGATCATTTTTGTCTAAACCTTTTGATAGTTCATCTATTAAACCTATTAATTGTGTTTCACATGATCTGTTTTTTCTAACGCCGTGTTGATGTGGGCACAGGACATGAATATCGAAACATCAAACACTAATTGCGTCTCTTTTAACATTGCTGTTTCTTTTAATATCTGATTTTCAAATAAGTCATCACAAAAGAACATAAAAACACTTCTTCGTCACTTATTATTTAATAGGTTGCGCCTACGGCGCCCACTTTTTTTCAAAAGCCCAACTAACTTATCCTGGTTTGATAAACACGAAATATTAAACTTCCTGAAATATATACAAATTATTTTATAATAGGGCTTGTAGGGCGCCTAAGGCGTCCACTTTTTTGTTGTTGTCAAAAGCTCAAGTAACTTATCCTTGCTTGATAAATACGAAATATTAAACTTCCTGAAATGAACACAAAGTATTTTATAATTATAAAACATTAAATCCTCTTTTCACATCGTTCCCTTTTCCAAAATTAAAATACAAGTTAAAACAATGACGTCATATAATATTTTTTGCGGCGTGAAACACCACACGCTTTTTTAACTGCTATGGACTGTGTACTATATTAAAAACGAGCAACAAAGCACGTCCAAGGACGTTCTGCCACCGTTCGGTGGCATCTTGTAACTCCCCTCCAACAGCCGTCTCGACCAGCATACATGTGCATCACGTCAAAAATACTATTCATTATAGTTAAAATAGATAACTTGTAAAAACAGAGCTTTTGACTATAAATCTCAACGCGCATAACTCAAAATAAAGTCTTGGAAGAAATACTGCACCAAAAATAACTCGTTTTGAACGTCCGCGTAAACGTGTTCAATATGATTGGCTGTAGGAGTCATATGCGTTTGAGGGACCAATCGCTATCGATGACCGCACGGAACATAGCCTTTTATTATATATGATTATTATTTAGGATAGCAGACTTTTGAGCTAAAAATCCCAAAACATAAAAGTCTCTGCTCTTCAGTTAAGAATATAAGTGTTCAATACATTCTATTATCCGTGTGTTCTTCCCCTGTTTTCCTCTTAATTTTGTATCTATTTAAATTTCATGTTTTGTCTGGAAATTAAAATTGCTTTTCAATAGAATATGCTACTAAGTGACAAAGCGTCTCGCTTACAAACAATCTTACGTCATCTAGGTCAGTGAATATATTGTCAAGATCAAAAACATTTGAATCAACCTTAAGTGTAGGTAGCAGAAGTGTAGGTAGCAGAAGTGTAGGTAGCAGAAGTGTAGGTAGCAGAAGTGTAGGTAGCAGAAGTGTAGGTAACAGAAGTCTAGGTAACAGAAGTGTAGGTTACAGAAGTGTAGGTAGCAGAAGTGTAGGTAACAGAAGTGTAGGTAACAGAAGTGTAGGTATAAGTGTAGGTAATAGAACTCTAGGTAACAGAAGTGTAGGTAACAGAAGTGTAGGTAGCAGAAGTGTAGGTAACAGAAGTGTAGGTAACAGAAGTGTAGGTAGCAGAAGTGTAGGTAACAGAAGTGTAGGTAACAGAAGTGTAGGTAGCAGAAGTGTAGGTAACAGAAGTGTAGGTAACAGAAGTGTAGGTAGCAGAAGTGTTGGTAGCAGAAGTGTAGGTAGCAGATAAACGTGAAATGATAGAACTCACGTAAAATACATTCAGCTGTATTCTTGTGGCCATAGTTTAAAGAGGATCACATAGAGATTCAATCGGAACCAAAAGTTCATAACACTTATCTTTGTCTGGTCATAACACTTGTCTTTGTCTGGTTTAACATCAACATGGTGATCACACCCACGAAATGTTGCAATACTTTTCACCGACCTGCCTGTTTGTTCATTTAAGACATCACTTCAATCAGTTGTGCGTGCGGGAAAGAAAGAAAATATTCTCTCTGAAGCACTGAATTATTGAATACAATAATGGCCTGAACTCTCTATGCGTTTCAGACATTGTTGTGCCATTATCGTAACCTTGACCTCTGCGCATCATTAACTCCTGTCTGTCACTTTTTAGATTAAGAATGTCACAAATGGAGTCATCAGCTTTTGTCTCCCTTGAACTTTAAGGAAGAATGCAAGAAACGCTACTCACTTTGAATTTCCAACAGTATTTTTCAAGGCTGTATTTGGTGTCCTTGAAAGGCTGTATTTAGTGTCATTGAAAGGATGTATTTGGTGTCATTGAAGGGCTGTAATTGGTGTCCTTGAAAGGCTGTATATAGTGTCATTGAAAGGCTGTATTTGGTGTCATTGAAAGGCTGTATGTAGTGTCATTGAAAGGCTCTATTTGGTGTCATTGAAAGGCTGTATGTGGTGTCACTGAAAGGCTGTATTTGGTGTCATTGAAAGGCTGTATTTGGTGTCCTTGAAAGGCTGTATATAGTGTCATTGAAAGGCTGTATTTGGTGTCATTGAAAGGCTGTATTTGGTGTCATTGAAAGGCTGTGTTTGGTGTCATTGAAAGGCTGTATTTGGTGTCATTGAAAGGCTGTATGTGTGTCATTGAAAGGCTGTGTTTGGTGTCATTGAAAGGCTGTATTTGGTGTCACTTAAAGGCTGTATTTGGGGTCATTGAAAGGCTGTATGTGGTGTCATTGAAAGGCTGTATTTGGTGTCATTTAAAGGCTGTATTTGGTGTCATTGAAAGGCTCTGTGTGGTGTCATTGATAGGCTGTATGTGGTGTCATTGAAAGGCTGTATGTGGTGTCACTGAAAGGCTGTATTTGGTGTCATTGAAAGGCTGTATTTGGTGTCCTTGAAAGGCTGTATATAGTGTCATTGAAAGGCTGTATTTGGTGTCATTGAAAGGCTGTATTTGGTGTCATTGAAAGGCTGTGTTTGGTGTCATTGAAAGGCTGTATTTGGTGTCATTGAAAGGCTGTATGTGTGTCATTGAAAGGCTGTGTTTGGTGTCATTGAAAGGCTGTATTTGGTGTCACTTAAAGGCTGTATTTGGTGTCATTGAAAGGGTGTATTTGGTGTCATTGAAAGGCTGTATTTGGTGTCACTTAAAGGCTGTATTTGGGGTCATTGAAAGGGTGTATTTGGTGTCATTGAAAGGCTGTATGTGGTGTCATTGAAAGGCTGTATTTGGTGTCATTTAAAGGCTGTGTTTGGTGTCATTGAAAGGCTGTATTTGGTGTCACTTAAAGGCTGTATTTGGTGTCATTGAAAGGGTGTATTTGGTGTCATTGAAAGGCTGTATTTGGTGTCACTTAAAGGCTGTATTTGGGGTCATTGAAAGGGTGTATTTGGTGTCATTGAAAGGCTGTATGTGGTGTCATTGAAAGGCTGTATTTGGTGTCATTTAAAGGCTGTATTTGGTGTCATTGAAAGGCTCTGTGTGGTGTCATTGATAGGCTGTATGTGGTGTCATTGAAAGGCTGTATGTGGTGTCACTGAAAGGCTGTATTTGGTGTCCTTGAAAGGCTGTATATAGTGTCATTGAAAGGCTGTATTTGGTGTCATTGAAAGGCTGTATTTGGTGTCATTGAAAGGCTGTGTTTGGTGTTATTGAAAGGCTCTGTGTGGTGTCATTGATAGGCTGTATGTGGTGTCATTGAAAGGCTGTATGTGGTGTCACTGAAAGGCTGTATTTGGTGTCATTGAAAGGCTGTATTTGGTGTCCTTGAAAGGCTGTATATAGTGTCATTGAAAGGCTGTATTTGGTGTCATTGAAAGGCTGTATTTGGTGTCATTGAAAGGCTGTGTTTGGTGTCATTGAAAGGCTGTATTTGGTGTCATTGAAAGGCTGTATGTGTGTCATTGAAAGGCTGTGTTTGGTGTCATTGAAAGGCTGTATTTGGTGTCACTTAAAGGCTGTATTTGGGGTCATTGAAAGGGTGTATTTGGTGTCATTGAAAGGCTGTATGTGGTGTCATTGAAAGGCTGTATTTGGTGTCATTTAAAGGCTGTATTTGGTGTCATTGAAAGGCTCTGTGTTGTGTCATTGATAGGCTGTATGTGGTGTCATTGAAAGGCTGTATTTCTCATGATGTAGGTGAATATAGCTTGCTGTCACCACTAAACGTACCAAAGAATGCAATCGGCGTTAAATCACGATAAAACTTTTTTTCCTTACTTACAAATGATCTTTGCCCATTGTGTGCGTGTTTACCTGCAAAATATTAATAAAGCCCACATTTTGGAATTTTTACAACAGTGGGAAATTCAAACGAGATTGGCTCCCTTTTTTTATTTTTTAAATTCTTAGAGCAATCTTTGGGTGCGCTTCAATTTTTTGGTGCAGTCAGCTAAGCCCACTTACTTAACTACGCCACTTAACTTATCTATACAACATTTCATGGGATCGTTCCATTTCCTAATTTTAAGAAGAAGAAAAAAGATTTATAAGAACATTGACACTTGTTGCAAAGCAAAGCAGCGAATACCTATGACGAACGAAACTAGAACATTCTCGTGTTTCACACACATTATGTTATAAACAGTAACCAAAAATGAATATAAACAATTCTCTCCAGAGAATCGAACACTTCTCCACCACTAAAGGCAATAAAATGGCGCTTCCTAATCTTACTTGCAATATTATAACATGAACTAGATCAACGTTGTCTAAACTGCGGCTCACATGCCGCATGCGACTCTCCTGTATTCACACTGCATCTCAAAAACAATTTATGAAATTAAATCCTTTCGTTTGAAATATGTTATATACAAATAATTTTATTAAATTTAGAAAAAAATCTTTAGCAAAACAGAGTTAAAAATAATATCTGCTTGTTAGTTACAGTCTGAAATGTGTCAGCAGCAGAAACTTCTTTCCTCTTTAAACATAGAATGTGTCTCTTCAACTCAGGCAAGTTATGATATAGCTTGGAATATTGCTCGTGCTTAACTTCCTTATTCTGATAGAACTTCGCACCACAACTAATAGCTACCACAACTAATAGCTGCCAAAAAGATTTAAAGAAATTTGCTAGCGCAAAGGCGTCTCTGCAGAATCATAACAATTAATTGAATTAATGTTGACTATAAGTATGAGTCTATATGCAGTGTGTATCAATTCATAAATTTTAAATAATATTTAGTATTTTATTGTTTCTTTAAACATTAATTATTTTTTTAGAATGTCTCTCAGTTACTACGTGTCTGGCCAACCCTGAACTATAAGATCATCATAGAGACAAGCTGTGCTGTAGTACCATAACACATACTACTAATACGTTATAACGAACCATACTGTTCTCTACTTTAGACAATTTTAGTGTGACAAAATCATGACACCCTCATTGACGATGTAAGTATGTAAGGACATCTTTATAACGCAGTTTTACGATTCACATCTACAACATAGCTAGGTAAACTTCGCCCCCACCCACAGACCCAGCCACCGACCCACCCACCCACACACCGACCCACCCACCAACCGACCCACTCCCCACCCACACACCCACCCACACACCGACCCACTTACCCACCCACACACCCACCCACACACCGACCCACAGACCCACCCACCCACCCACCCACACACAGACCCACCCACCCACCCACCCATACACACACCGACCCACAGACCCACCCACCAACCCAAAAATCCACCAACCGACCCACTCCCCACCCATCCACTCACCTACACACCCACCCACCTACACACCCACACACCGACCCACACACCCACCCGTCCATACACCCACCCACACACCCACCCACCCACCCACCCACCATTGAAATGTCATTTTAAAAAAAGTTAGGGCTGTTATCGATTAATTTAAATTTAATCGTTAACTTTTGAAAAATTAACGATTAATTAATCGCTAATTTCGATTAAAGCCAAAAGTAGAAATTTATGACGTCATTAAAATGAACATTTCAAGGGAAGTAACAAAAACAGGTAATTGACTTTTTTATATTTTATTGAGTTATTTCCCCGTCTCACAGACATTGAAAATTAAGAATATTTTGAACTAAATTTTATGACAATGTGTTGATTCTTGATCGGATGTTTGTGCTGAAGGTGGTACGTCAGCGATGTATTTGATCCTTTAAAAGAGAATTGTTTATGGCAGTGAACACAGTAAAAATTTTCACCATCTTCGACTTTGCTATCCGCAGTTAGCTTAAAAACAAAATATTTCCGCAACATTCCAGTTATCTATATATACAATTCTCTTCGTGGTCGGACCCTGCGAGGCAAGAAGCTGCAAGTATGTGCAACAGAGCATGACAAATGACCCTCGCTCGGGTCAACTAAACACAGTTAACGGTTGACAAGCGAAGGTAGTGGAGGGGTGACCAACAATGGCCCTTGCGTTTCACTTGCATTGTTCCTTCAAAGAAAACGTGAGATTCGTAGTGTACTGGTTAACACGTCCGCCTCATGCGAGGAAGGTCCTGGGTTCAAGCCCCGGCGAATATATTTTTGTTGTTGTTGTGTTTTTAAATGTCTGTTTGTGCCCGTTCTTTTACCTCTTTATTGCATAGCATACACCGCAGACTGGCTCATCATAGACAGTGCAAAGAACGGTTGGGGGGAGGGGTGAGAGTACAGACACAAAAAGCAGCACCAAGTAAATAATAAATAGCGAGTAAACTTGAAGACATGCACACTTAGGTTATTGTTACCCGCCTCCCATTTATTACTTCCATCCCTTAAACATAAACTTTGTTTGGCCGATCCTAGCGAGGGTTAGTCATATTTAGGGTTGTTAATTGCATGTTTTTAAGAAAAATATTTGGAAAACCGATTATCGATTATGTAAATCCGATTTTAAACCGATTATCGTTTTACAGCTGACTTCGCAGAAGTTAGGGGTGTACCGAATTTCGCCTTCAAATGTCTCGAAAATAAACAATGAGTTGGCAGTCCCCACCCCCCCCCCATGCCGACGTTCACTCGCGTTGTTTTGACTTCTTCGTGCTGTAGTTTGTGTCCGTTCTTTTCTCAACTTTCTTTGCACTCTCCATGAGCAAGTCTGCGGCGTATGCTACGCCACGGGGCATCTAGTATGTTTAAATTTAACTGCGCTGATGCTGTCAGCCTTTTTTTTGGTTGACGTCTGCCGGTCCACATAGATTAATACAATAAATTATAATATTACGCGGGGGAAGTTTGTACGTAAAAATATATATATACATTTTTATTAATTATTAATAACTCATTATTTATTAATAAAATTTTTAAAAAATATCATAAATATTTTCTTTAATTTTAATCGAATTTTTATCGATTAAAATAATTTTAATCGATAAAAAATTTAACGATTAATCGAGAAATTAATCGTTAAATACCGCATCACTAAAAAAAATAGATAATCACTATCCATCGGAATAAGGTTCTAAACCTAGTTGAAATTGAGGTGAAACATGAGATTATATCTGTTCTTAGCTTCCGAAAGGTTGACATCAATTGTTTTCCTTCTTCTAGTTTTTCTCTGAACTGTGAACTACTAAAATAGGTTTAACCGAACGCAGTCCTCCCCATGTTTCGTAATGAAAGCCGACTAGTACCAAATATCCTGAAGCCCTGACATAAAATTTGTTGGCCATTTCGTTAGCCGAAAATGGTCTCTGTTATTGCTATTACAAATTACAAATGAGATACGTTGTGGCTTGAGGTTGCGATAATCACAGTATTAAAGTTTGAACGATCAAATAACGTTACCATTTTGTTAATTACACGTTTTTAAAAGTCTGGTGTTTGTCCTCTTCATTCTGTAAACACCGATTTGATCTGTTTGATTAAACCTTTTTGGTCAAGTTTAAGTGTATGTGTGTGTTTGTGTGTGTGTGTCTGTGTGTGCGTACGTGTGTGCGTTTGCTCAATGTTCAGATTGTCTATTTTCACTTAATTTGGCTATAGCTGGAACAAGGAATCGGACCACGTGACCTTGGGGAAGCGGGGTTGTTAGTGTGGCATGTGTGATTATCAACACATTTTATTGCTCGGCCGGAATAATCCACGTCTGATCCAGACAAGGGTGTAATCTGGAACGGCTTATCTACACAATGGTTTTATTTTTTACAATGGTTTAATTTTGTACAATGGTATTATTTTGTACAATGGTTTAATCTGGACAAGTGGTTTCTTCTTTTTCTATTTATTTAGGGCCTAGGATCAATATTCGGATCATCAAGGCTCATTTTGTAAAAAATTCCCTCAAATACTGTCAAGTACCCATCAGCGCTGGGTTGACACAGGGACACCCTTTTGTCTTAAGGTTTTGTTTTATCTACAACTACAAGCATTAAATACAGACAAAAGTTTAATCTGGACAAGGATTTTAATCCAGAAAATGATTTCATCAGGGAAAGGGTATAATTCAGACAAGGGTTAAATTTGGACATATTAATCTTTAAAAAGGTTCAATTTGAGCAATGGTTTACTCCAGACTCGAGACATGAGTTTAATCTGGACGAATGTTTAATACGGACACTGGTTTAATCTAGGTAGATCCATAGAGTACAGGGTTTTAAATTGACAAGGGCTTATCCGGATTAAGGCTCAATCTGGAAAGGTTTTTATGTAGGCAAAATTTATGAATTGAATTTTACCCTTGTTCAGACAAAATTCCTTGCTTAATCTGTACAATGCTTTAATCTAGACAAGGGTTTGCTATTCTGGCGTGTAACACTGGGACTATTTTTATTTTTATCTGATGATCAAGAGTTGGTATGCAAATTTTCAAATTCCGAATTCTTTTTTTTTCTTCCACTAAAAAAAAACGTTGTTCGTTTATTCGATGACCTCCATGTCCCTAATCCGCCCACCTTCCTGTCCCCAGTACCACCAAGGCGACAGGCAGGCTTCTGTATCGTCCTTCATCACGAGTCTCGTGTTGCTGATCGGCGTATTCGGTGGTCTGGTGATCGTCGTCACGGTCATACTTGTCTGCAAGTACTGTCAGGGAAAGAAGAAGCCGGAACGAGGGTGAGTCAAGTTTTTTTCCCCTACTCTTTCTTGAATAAATGATTTATTGCGTCATGTTTCTATAGACCCGTGATACCCCCGTCACTGCACTCTAAGGCCTTGGTTTTGACGGTTTGAGAAGCTCTCAGTGCATTCTCCTTTATTGGTGTGGTAGCCCTCAGCAATTTCTTGTACTTTGTGTCCCCTTCTCCCCCATCAAAATACACTTGTGGTTTGTGTCCCCATCTCCCCCTTCAAAATACACTTGTGGTTTGTGTCCCCTTCTCCCCCATCAAAATACACTTGTGGTTTGTGTCCCCTTCTCCCCCATCAAAATACACTTGTGGTTTGTGTCCCCTTCTCCCCCATCAAAATACACTTGTGGTTTGTGTCCCCTTCTCCCCCATCAAAATACACTTGTGGTTTGTGTCCCCTTCTCCCCCATCAAAATACACTTGTGGTTTGTGTCCCCTTCTCCCCCATCAAAATACACTTGTGGTTTGTGTCCCCTTCTCCCCCTTCAAAATACACTTGTGGTTTGTGTCCCCTTCTCCCCCATCAAAATACACTTGTGGTTTGTGTCCCCTTCTCCCCCATCAAAATACACTTGTGGTTTGTGTCCCCTTCTCCCCCATCAAAATACACTTGTGGTTTGTGTTCCCTTCTCCCCCATCAAAATACACTTGTGGTTTGTGTCCCCTTCTCCCCCATCAAAATACACTTGTGGTTTGTGTCCCCTTCTCCCCCATCAAAATACACTTGTGGTTTGTGTCCCCTTCTCCCCCATCAAAATACACTTGTGGTTTGTGTCCCCTTCTCCCCCATCAAAATACACTTGTGGTTTGTGTCCCCTTCTCCCCCATCAAAATACACTTGTGGTTTGTGTCCCCTTCTCCCCCATCAAAATACACTTGTGGTTTGTGTCCCCATCTCCCCCATCAAAATACACTTGTGGTTTGTGTCCCCTTCTCCCCCATCAAAATACACTTGTGGTTTGTGTCCCCTTCTCCCCCATCAAAATACACTTGTGGTTTGTGTCCCCTTCTCCCCCATCAAAATACACTTGTGGTTTGTGTCCCCTTCTCCCCCATCAAAATACATTTGTGGTTTGTGTCCCCTTCTCCCCCATCAAAATACACTTGTGGTTTGTGTCCCCTTCTCCCCCATCAAATTACACTTGTGGTTTGTGTCCCCTTCTCTCCCATCAAAATACACTTGTGGTTTTTCTGTGAAAACGATCGCAACCCAGCCCTAGAGGGACGCCACAGTTAATTACAATGGAAATAGTTTAATGTTAATACGGCATGCCCGGTACCGTTGGATCCACGCACCGGTGCCGGTCCGCGGCCCATGGTCTGGTGACCACTGACGGACAAAAAATAAAAAAAGTCACATATTCAGCCAATTTACAAAGCAGTACATCTTATAAAAAGAGATTGCTTAAAATAAATTGAGATCGGTTTAGACGGTCACTCAATAACTCCTTGCACTATCACATTCAGTGCCACAACTCACTCTCTGAGCATCAGTGACAAGAACATACACATTCATTGCCAAACCTTACTCTCAATGCATCAGTGACAAGAACACAAACATTCAGGGCCAAACCTCACTCTCAATGCATCAGTGACATGAACATACACATTCAGTGCCAAACCTCACTCTCAATGCATCAGTGACATGAACATACACATTCAGTGCCAAACCTCACTCTCAATGCATCAGTGACATGAACATACACATTCAGTGCCAAACCTCACTCTCAATGCATCAGTGACAAGAACATACACATTCAGGGTAAAGCTCAAACACAATAGCCGCCAAGTATACACAAACACACACACACGTACAGGGAAAAGCACACGCACAACTACCACATCGTCATAAGATATCACAAGGTCGGCAACAGTTACCACCTACCACTTACAGTCAGAGCCAGTTGTCACCTTGCACTTAAAATTACGACCAAGCTCGCTTACAATTACCATTTAGCAAATACAATTACGGCCAAGTACCACCTAATACATAGAATCCCGGTCAATAACCACCATATAGTACATACAATCACGGCCAATTACCACCTAGTACATACAATCACGGCCAATTACCACCTAGTACATAGAATAACGGCCAATTACCACCTAGTACATACAATCACGGCAAATTACCACCTAGTACATACAATCACCATTATGCCCACATACAGTTACCACCAAGCACACACTGTCTAACTGCCAAGTACACACAAGGAATAAGGACCAAAACAACAGCAGGCTGCTCTACGGCCCCAAATGAGGGACAACTTAGTTTATACACCACTCTTAAAATGACGGCCTTAGTGCAGTGTGCATTCAGTGCTGTGCGCACCATTTTTTCAATCCAGTAAATAAAAGTTGCGTGCCAGCTGTGTTCGGTAACAAAGAATCTGCGCGTTTCACACCTACTGATCGGTCGGAACTCGCGCAAACTCAACCACAGGGCAATGAATTATGCAGAAGTACGTCAGAATTCTATGATCGAATCGTGCGTAGAATCTACAGAGCGCTGGATTGGATGTGAGACAAAAATATTGCTTTGTTTTGTGTGCCTGTGTAGGGTATTAGATGGATTATAATAAATTTTAGATTTGAAAAAAACAAAACAACCAAAACATGACTGCGAGGCAAAAGATTAAGATTTTTAAAAATCTCCGTATAAACAGTAATGCGAATAAGATAAACTATCACAAGTTACACAACAATCAATAAACGTTAGATCACAGTCAACGAATACATCGAAACGTCAGTCAAAATTATATCAAACGATTTATATTTAATTCTTGACCCGTGGATTATATGTACGCGGAAACACGCTTTCGTTCCCATAGCAACCGTAACTGATGAGAATCTAAATAATGAAGTTTGCCATTTCTTAGGCCGAAAACATCATATCTCAATACACTGTGTGGGTAATTTTAGATTAGGTTTTCTAAACACCAAGATTTTCAGTATAAATAAAGAAGTTACAATATGTTTGCAAACACGTTTGTAAAATTAAGTGCTAAGCAAGTTTTCGTCTTGGTGAAGTCCTTCAAGCTGACTCAACTTAACGCAGAAATAACAAATATCTGTTTAAATAAGGCCAACCAGAAAACCCCGGATTATTAATGAATATCTAAATGAAATTAGTCAAACCGAATACCCCAATGGTACATTGATAGATTTCAGCCATTCATTAAATGAGAGAGATAAAAGTAAAGTTATTTCAGTGCACGTGAAAGCTGAAAGTGCAATTCATAACTTAAATATGGGCATTTTTTAAAATGTTATCTCGAGTCTCTGATAAAGCCGCTTGTCTGTCGGCTAAACGTTCCCCGAAGTAGAGAAATTGGGGCCGGTGTCTGTCAACTAAACGTTCCCCCATGTAGAGAAGCTGGGGCCGGTGTCTGTCAACTAAACTTTCTTCCAAGTAGAGAAGCTGGGGCCGGTGTCTGTCAACTAAACGTTCCCCCCAAGTAGAGAAATAAGGGCCGGTGTCTGTCAACTAAACGTTCCCCCAAGTAGAGAAGCTGGGGCCGGTGTCTGTCAACAAAACGTTCCCCCAAGTAGAGAAGCTGGGGCCGGTGTCTGTCAACTAAACGTTCCCCCAAGTAGATAAGCTGGGGCCGGTGTCTGTCAACTAAACGTTCCCCCATGTAGAGAAGCTGGGGCCGGTGTCTTTCGGCTAAACGTTCCCCGAAGTAGAGAAGCTGGGGCTGGCGTCACACTGGGAGGGGTGGTGGGGTTGCAATTATTGCCCCCCCCCCAATCTTCCCCCACGAGATGAAGTTTGCCATTTTTTGACGTCCTACCTTAATATAATAAATACAAGAAAGATGCCACCGCCCCCTCCCCCCCCCGCCCGACCAATCTCTTCCTTCGCATGTTCTTGTCCCATAAACTAGTCTCGACGCCTACCCTCTCGTCAGAAGATTCTTTCTTATTTTCAGACTCGGTGAGGTCATATGACAAATAATAACCAGGCCAAGCCTGTTTAATGTGGACGATGAATGGCTTTGAAGAAAGGGAGTTATTTATTTTGTTTAAAAAATCAAGATTGGTTGGGGGGGGGTGGGCATGAGAAAGAATTGTTAGTAGAGCAGGAAGATAAAAAATGGTGCACCGTTTGGGCTTCCCTGCAACGGGTGAACAAACACGTGTTGACAGATTCGCCCTCGGCCATCGGCTCGGTCTTTGTACTTGGCTGTCCAGGAAGTATGGAGGGATGAATAGATTGATGCATAAATCATAGCTACATGATCTGCTGACGTTGTGTGGAGGCTAATGTAATATCACAGGTCGTGTTACACGCCTCTTGGAAACCATGGCAGTGGACCAGGACTTTTTTTTTGGGGGGGGGGACAGATTTATGTTCAGGAAAATATTCCACGTTTGGCGATTAAACACAACTGTCCACCGCTGTCGGTAATGCTAGATTCTGCAGAGCGTGGTATCCTATTCAAATGAATAAACACAATAAATCAATCTTCTGTTATTCACGGTTATTGTAACTAATTGTGTTACGTCACCGTCAAACGCTCTTTGTTTTATTGCCCTCATCAGAATCCTGGTATCTTTGTGAGCGCTAATTCCAGATATATTTGTTGATTCAATCCTGTATGAGTTTTTACTAGTGATACTTTGTATACAAGCTTGGGGGCATGGAAATGTGATATGGAGTGGCTACCCCCTCCCGTGAGTATGCAGAAGAACATTTTAAGAGAACTGTGAATTATTTTTTTTCGTGGAAGGAGGCGGACCAAATTAGCCCCTCATGGAGGCGGGGAGGGAGTTGATTTACGGGTAATAGTCCTAACTACATCACTGTACAAAAATTTTAAAAAAAAATAAAAATATATATAGGTCATTTACAAAACGTATTAAAACGAACTGCTGCGACGAAAGTGGCCGCATAAAAAGCGTGGCAAGGAACCCGCAAGTTAAATACTGCTGTAAAACTCATAATTTGTGGATTCTGTAACACACCATGTCGAAAGGACGTATCATAGTTTCAGTTAAAGACGGAAATTATGCGTGTAGCTCCCCAAATGACGGCAAGTCTACAAAATTAGGCGAGGAAAATAAGAGTGTAGAAATGAACGTTGAATTTTTTTTTAAAAAC
This sequence comes from Ampullaceana balthica, assembly GCA_944989445.1. Taxonomy (NCBI): domain Eukaryota; kingdom Metazoa; phylum Mollusca; class Gastropoda; family Lymnaeidae; genus Ampullaceana; species Ampullaceana balthica. The sequence goes on along the minus strand of CALYLW010000652.1, from coordinate 227,109 downwards.
GTTAAAAAACAGTTTTTGACTATAAATCCTTTAAATAGAAGACATAACTAAAAAGAATGCTCATTATAATACACATCGAACGACAATCCAAAAATCCAAAATGTTAGTTATTTCCCAAATATATAGGATTTATAGTAAAAAGAAACTACTACATTCTGCTGGCTAAATTCAGCTCGATTTGATCAAGGGAAAAGTGTTATAAAAGCATGTTTAATATAGTGCGCATCGCGAGACAGACTAGCAATTACTCGCATTTAAATTTACAGATCATGAATACATTTTAAAAAGCATCGTCAATATAATACGCATCGCACCACGCGACAGGAAAATATTAAAAAGGTTGTTCAATATAATACGCAACGCGACAGTCTAGCACAAAAATGTACATGCTACATAGAGATAAATAGAGATAATTTAAAAATTAATTAATTTAATTACAGTACATTTGATCGATCTGAAATTTTGTTAGATCTTTTTTATCGTTGGCACAAGTCTGCCTGCAAAATTTCAGTTCGCTGGCATACTAGAAAGTGGTTTAAAAATCGTTCCCAAGTTTTTTCGGCAAACAAGCAAGGCATCAAGCAATCAAGCAGATGCCACGAATTAATATAAAAGATTTTTAAATTTATAATATATGTACTTCATGTCAGTTTGGATGCGATTTATAGTAGATTAATAGTCCTTAAACTATTTACTGCACATATTTAGAATTTTCCTTGTCTAACTTGTCTATACTTTTTAGCAATTTTCTTCACAAATTTTTGCTCTAATATTCTCTATTGCGCAAGCAGCGCTGTGTCTTGATTACAATTCATCCTAAATGCGTCATGCGGTAATTATGGTTGAAATATATGTTTAAAAATAGTTAATGCCAACTGTAATTTCTTAAAAAATTATTGTTGTTTGTTAATATGTGGTTCTCAAAGGCCTGTTGAAAATTTTATCTTTGGCTCATGTACAACTTAAAATAAATTGTAAAAAATCAAAACAATATATTACAGTTTGCGTTTTTTTTTAAAGTTGAAGTTCGTATTTCTGTTACGGGTTTTCCAGAAAAAAATACATTTTCAAACTGGCCATCGTTTGGATTAAGTTCAGTTATTCAAAAATAAAGAAAAACTTTTTAATTTTTAAAAAGAATTTAACGTAACTTGGGATAAAAGATACAATAAGATATCTCTTCGTCCCATCCCCTATCTTTCTCCTTACATTAAAATTTCATAAATAATAAAGTTCTGAGCTGCTGACATTTTGTAAGGAATGTGAGAAATGAGTTGAGAAATAAATAGCTCAGTTTCCTTATATTTGGAAAAGATAATTTATTGTATTGTATTAAGACTACAATGAGGGAACTTAAAAATGTATCACTTAAATTCGGTTACTTTAAGATATTCTGTTTTTATTGAGTGCATTTTGGTCATCAAAGAAATTTTCGAAAATAGTGAACATTTCTAAATTCAATACGTATTATTCATGAAATCATTTTCTTTGAATAATAAAGTGAATTTAAGGATTTTTTTCCTTATTCCAAAATCTTTAAAACAATGAAAGCAAATTTTTAAAAGGACTTTGTTTTTCAAAACAAACCATGATGGGAACTGGTCACAATTGTTATATTGCTATAAAATTTCCGAAGTATTTCTCATTAAAAACACGCTTTCAATTTCGTGATAAATTGAAATAAAATGTTTGAGTTCTATTTCAATGCTATGATTTGATCTAATCTAGGATCATTTAAATGAGACTAACTTTACACTCTAATAGGACGGCAAAACTAAAATAAATGCCCTGTCTTATTTTTTCTTAAATTTATAATTTTTAAAACCACTATTATCATAACATTTTTTAAAGAGGTTAATGTTATAAAAATGTATTTGATATAGACCTGAAAACTTTTTATTTTTCATTTTCAAAAAATGATTTTTGGTAACATAATATATTTAATGCATTTAAAAAAGTATGATGTAAATTTATTTAATGACAATGAAGTATGAGTCTTTCAATATATATTTGTAGGCTACACTGGACACAACAATAATAAATGATTTTTATTATTAAAAAAAAATTAGATTTCATGAATTCAATAAGCCAGTATTTTTCCTTTTATATCTTTCCAACTTTTTAGTTTTAATATTAACATTCTGTTTATTGAATTCCAGTCTGCTGGACAGCGGTCTACCGGTCTCACGGACTGAAACTCAAAGCCTCCCAATTAAATAAAACTCTCCAAACAACATTTTGTACCCACCCGTCCCAGAAAAAGTCCGGGAAAAAATATCAAACCAACTCGCTCTATCATGTAACAAGGCGCGACCCAGATAATATGTCAATAATGGCGTCTGTTGATATTGGCGGGTTACGTCACTACCGGGAAATGTTCTGATTGGGTGAACGACTTCTTCTGTTGTGTAGCTGTGACCGGTGGTAAGTTACTGGACTGGAGAACGGCCAGGAAAAGTATAAGTGCACTGGGTATTTTCATGGGTGTAATCTAGGGCACATGTGAGGATTTAGTGTTTTGTCAATACCAGAGGGAAAATGGAGATAATTTTTAGCTGTTTTTCTTTTAAATAGACGAATATAAATCAGAGTGTGACCAGGCTTGTCGGCGAAATGCTGTGAACAAATGAAAGAGGATACATAACATGCACAATTTAGTATTGACAGGCATATATTGTAAGTTAGAAGGTGCGCCATTTTAAAGACTTCTATCCGGGTTCGGCTACAATTCATGAACGATTACAATATATTATAACACCTTTTTAAACTGACTATACACAAACCTTATTTGAAAGCATTATTTCACAGAATTTGGTTGAATTCACTATTTTACAAAGTGTCATTTATATCACCACACAACGTATCACCAATAGTTTATTGTACCCAAAGCAAAAAAAATATTTTTTTTAAAATTTAAATAAATCAATCCATCAATCATCACTTTTCCATTCCAGAGGATCTTGATAATTATAGTTATCTCCCAGGACATTAAATTTTACACGTGAAGAGCTCGGGTATTCCTACAGTTTTTCTAGATGTTCATTTAAAACAACACTTTTCATCTCGAAGTGGGCAACTTAAAAACAGCATTTACAATAATGCCATAACTAGATAAAAATCAAAACTTAAAAAAAAAGCCGCGCTCGAAAACCTGCAACATTTTTTTTTGCTATTTGCTTTGTCGGTGTTAAAATAATGACAATGAGAGAGATATTATGGACAGCATTATCTGGGAAAGTGGAATAGAAAAATTTAATGGCGTAGAAATTTCTTCCGAAGACAGTAACTTAATATTAGCTGGAAAATGTCTGTTTTTAATAACAATATTTATTATATAAAACACATCATATTCTATTTAATATTTATATAAAAGTTTAAAAGTGCATATTGAGGGTGTAATATTTCCGAAAATATGTTTTAAAAAGTTCGCTATGCAATAATACCCTGTGACATCTAAATGGATAAATCACCTGCCTTTTCGGGTAACCGCATTGAAACTATACTGACATATATGAGGCAGCTATGTGGCAGAATAACCATACCTGCATCTATGTGGCAGGATACCCATACCTGCATCTGTGTGACAGGATAACCATACCTGCATCTATGAGGTAGGATAACAAGACTGGCATCTATGTGGCAGGATAACCATACCTGCATCTATGTTGCAGGATAACCATACCTGCATCTATGTGGCAGGATAACCATACCTGCATCTATGCGGTAGGATAACAAGACTGGCATCTATGTGGCAGGATAACCATACCTGCATCTATGTTTCAGGATAACCATATCTGCATCTATGTGGCAGGATAACCATACCTGCATCTATGTGGCAGGATAACCATACCTTCATCTATGTGGCAGGATAACCATACCTGCATCTAGGAGGGAGGATAATAAGACTGGCATCTATGTGGCAGGATAACCATACCTGCATCTATGTGGCAGGATAACCATACCTGCATCTATGTTGCAGGATAACCATATCTGCATCTATGTGGAAGGATAACCATACCTGCATCTATGTGGCAGGATAACCATACCTGCATCTATGTGGCAGGATAACCATACCTTCATCTATGTGGCACTATAACCATACCTGTATCTATGTGGCAGGATAACCTTACCTGCATCTATGTGGTAGGATAAAAAGACTGGCATCTATATGGCAGGATAACCATACCTGCATCTATGTGGCAGGATAACCATACCTGCATCTATGTGGCAGGATAACCATACCTTCATCTATGTGGCAGGATAACCATACCTGCATCTATGTGGCAGGATAACCATACCTTCATCTATGTGACAGGATAACCATACCTTCATCTATGTGGCAGGATAACCATACCTGCATCTATGTTGCAGGATAACCATATCTGCATCTATATGGCAGGATAACCATACCTGCATCTATGTGGCAGGATAACCATACCTGCATCTATGTGGCAGGATAACCATACCTTCATCTATGTGGCAGGATAACCATACCTGCATCTATGTGGCAGGATAACCATACCTGCATCTATGCGGTAGGATAACAAGACTGACATCTATGTGGAAGGATAACCATACCTGCATCTATGTGGCAGGATAACCATACCTGCATCTATGTGGCAGGATAACCATACCTTCATCTATGTGGCACTATAACCATACCTGCATCTATGTGGCAGGATAACCTTACCTGCATCTATGTGGTAGGATAACAAGACTGGCATCTATGTGGCAGGATAACCATACCTGCATCTATGTGGTAGGATAACCATACCTTCATCTATGTGGCAGGATAACCATACCTGCATCTATGTGGCAGGATAACCTTACCTGCATCTATGTGGCAGGATAACCATACCTGCCTCTATGTGATATGATAACAAGACTGGCATCCGTGAGGTAAGGTAACCCGACTGACCTTTGTTTTATATGTCAAGGTAATGCTATGCAACATTCGCAAGTGAACATACACGTGGCCTTCTACTTACATGTACAAGAGGCAATCGTCAGACAAAATGCTCGGTTCTACATCACCAGCCTTGGCCTCGACAAACCCTCCTACTCTCCCAATCACCTCATCGTTCCCCATTCCGATTAAATCTATCGATTAACCGTTTTCTCCTTCATTGCTGTATAGAGGTTGACTTATTAGTACCTGTTGTGTTGGAAAATACCGGAAGTTGACACGAAGTCAGGATTTGTTTTTTTTCCAGCCTCGTATTTAGGTTGGCGCAACACAAACAATCAGATCATCTACATTAACTTTTTTAAAATATTGGTTTTACTGTATGGGCTTCAACGAGTTAATGTCTTAAATGGCTACATTATTTCTGACAACATGTCTATTAACAACTTCATCAATCACCTCTGTCACTCTGCCTACACTGCCATTGTCAATCAGCTCAATCCGTCATTACTTAACCGTTAGTGCAACAAAAACTCTAATCTGTGCTCTTGTACTAGCTCGTATGGATTACTGCAATTCTCTTCTGTCAGGTGCGCCAAAACAATGCATTGAAAAACTACAGAAAGTTCAAAATTCAGCTGCCAGACTAGTGCTCAAGGCAAAAAAACATGACCATGTTACTCCACTTCTTCACTCACTTCATTGGCTGCCTATACAAGCCCGTTTTAATTACAAACTGGCCTTTCTCTGTCACAACTTCTTTTCGGACTCATGCCCATCGTATCTTACTGAACTTTTGTCGGTCTACTCACCCACTCGCCAGCTACGATCTTCTGCAGACACACGCGTTCTCTCTGTTCCTACGACACGCACCAAAACATTTGGTGAAAGGTCGTTCTCTTTTTGTGCAGCCAAACAATGGAATTCTCTACCATTACACATACATTCCTTACTGGGATACAGCGCTATATAAATAATCAATTTATATATTATTTATTATTATTATTAATAAGAAACGTATCAGTTATTCTTTAAAAAAACAAAAACAAACCACAGCACAAAATTAAAGAGATTCGATCGTTAATGTTTGTGTTTGATTGCTTTCTGCATAAGGTATGAGCATCTCAGAAGTGTGGTGAAATTCTTTTCGGGCTTCCCTAAATTAAAAAAAACAACATTTTTTAGTAATGTTTTTATCTGGCGTCATTTATATGTAAACACCGCACGGGGAACGCATTTTCCCCGCATAAAAAAGGAGGCGCAAAAAATCGATACATCTGGCATGTTTGGTTCGGCCATTAGAATGCCATTAGCGTGTTATCTCACTTCCTGTCTGGAGAGGTCACGGGGTCAACGTCCGAAAGTGTAAACAAGACATTAGTCGAATTATTTATCTTTTTTCTTGATTGTAGATGATGGCCCTGACATCCTCACGATGGTTCTAAAATGTGTGTGTCACAATTTTAAATTGGACCAAAAGAGGATTTTCAAAACGTCTTGAAATAATAACTCCAATAATGTTAAAATACCAAAAATAAACATACATTTATTTTTACACAATGGTGTCACTTGTTAACAAACGCAATTTTTTCTTACATCAAATATTTTAAATTTCAAAAATCAAAATTCACCTCTTTCTTTGTAAGAGTTTTTTTTTAAAATCCTTCTCTACTCCAGATAAAGGGTCAAAGAGTATTGCACAGGGCACACAGTTTTCAAAGTGTCTATTTGTTTCATGAAAGCTCTTCATACAGATAAGTCATATATTTTGATTTTAGAATGTAAAAAGGTATAAATGAAGTAAGAAAATGATTTGATACGTTGGCTCAATATGGATTAAACCCCAATTCACAATTTTACGTAACTACGGAATAGTTTTTTAAGTCGTGGTTTTAACTGTAACTCTTAATACACCCTTCTTATATCCTGATTTTTTTTGGTTATTTTTTTTTGTTAAGTAATTCTGTCTATCTTTCACCTTTTCGTTTCTTTTTGTTTTAAAATCTGTACTTAACTATTATTTTCCGTATTAAATTATGTGTATACTAGTGTATCACACGTCGAAAATGATGGAAGTTTTCAAAACAAATACACATCAGATTAAATAAGAAAAACCCGTAAAAAACCAAGTTTTTGACTATAAATCCTTTATGTACGAGAAGTAATTAAAAGAATGTTCATTATAATACGCAGCGCCAGACCATCCAGAAATACAAAATTGCAGTTGTGTCGTAAAACATGTTTAATATAATGCGCACCGATCAGGAATATGTTTATAAAAAGAGCTGTCAATAAAATACGCACCTTATTGCGCGACAGAAAGGTTGTTCAATATAATACGCACCGCGACGCTCTATCTCAAAAAATAGCATGATACATAGGAATAAATAAAATAATCTAAAAAATCAATAATTTAATTACGGTACCTGCGATCGATCTGAAATTTTGATACATTGTTTTTATTATCGGTACGAAACTGCCTGCAAAATTTCAGCTCGCTAGCTTACGAGCAAGTGGGTTAAAAATCACTCCAAAAGTTTTGGCGACAAGGGCGGTCGGTCGGTCGGTCGGTCGGCCGCAGACACCACGAGTTAATATAAAGGATTTAATAAGAAAAACCCGTAAAAAAACCAAGTTTTTGACTATAAATCCTTTATGTACGAGAAGTAATTAAAAGAATGTTCATTATAATACGCAGCGCCAGACCATCCAGAAACACAAAATTGCAGTTGTGTCGTAAAACATGTTTAATATAATGCGCACCGATCAGGAATATGTTTATAAAAAGAGCTGTCAATAAAATACGCACCTTATTGCGCGACAGAAAGGTTGTTCAATATAATACGCACCTCGACGCTCTATCTCAAAAAATAGCATGATACATAGGAATAAATAAAATAATCTAAAAAATCAATAATTTAATTACGGTACATGCGATCGATCTGAAATTTTGATACATTGTTTTTATCATCGGTACGAAACTGCCTGCAAAATTTCAGCTCGCTATCTTGCGAGCAAGTGGGTTAAAAATCGATCAAAAGTTTTGGCGACAAGGTCGGTCGGTCGGTCGGCCGCAGACACCACGAGTTAATATAAAGGATTTAAAAATAACGTAATACAGAACTTTCATTTATTTTATTTATTTTTATTTGATTCATTTATTATCATATTGAACTATTTTATGCGGAACTTTCGCCAAAGTGTTATTTTACCACGTTTTTATTAACTCACTTTCGATCCTGTTTATCCACTATTTTCAAATCTGCCAACGTAAAATTAAACCACTTCTGATGGTCCTAGAGATCTCAAATTTTACCACAGAATGATCTTGGATGACGATGCATTGTATCAAAATTTCAGATCGATCTAATGTACCGTTATTAAATTATTGAACTTTTTATTTTATCTATATATAAGCATATGTATTTATCCGTCTGCTCTTGTTTACATTACATTCACGTGCCGAGTTCACACCAACCCAGACCACATCAACCATGTTTAACATCAAGGGGAGATCAGTCATTTCCAGTCTGGCGTTAGCCTAAAATGATTAGGGTTTACAATTGACGAGTAAGAAAATTAGTGAATTGAATTAGTTAAGCCTGAGAAGCGCCCGCCCCACGTTTTTAGTCATATTACATCATAGTACTTATTTTACATTTTAAAATTTAAAAAGTTTATTTTCTTCTTTTTAGTCCGCTTATAAAAACGTGGTTTTTAAAAATCTTTTTTTTTACTTCTATTTTTGTGCAGTAATTTGGTGCGCTGTATCTAAAATTAGTTACATTACATTCCATACATACATACAGACGACGGGAATTATGTATATTGATTGTACAATTTTATGTGGAACGTTCGAAAAGAGTTATTTTTGGTGCAGTAATTTGGTGCGCTGCTTTCTAAAATTAGTAGCGTCACGGACAGACAGACGGAACGTGACATACATTGCAAATTATGTATGTTGATAAGGTGAATTAAATGCTAATACTTGTGTACAGTGTAAGTTATTTTTACCGATGAAGACATTAGCATCACAATCCCACCCCCAAAACTGAAATTTATTTGATTGACGACAGAGACAGCAAAAAATAGACTCCAGACCTTTGTTAACAGATGCCTTAGAAATATTCTGAAAATAAAATGGTTCGATAAGGTCGAAAACTCCAAGCTGTGGGAGAGGTGTGGACAAAGAACAGTAGAACAACAAATCATGGAAAGAAAGTGGAGATGGATTGGACACACCCTCAGGAAAGATAACAGCAGGGCTAGGCAGGCCTTAGATTGGAACCCCCAGGGCAAGCGACAACGAGGAAGACCCAAGCGTACATGGAGACGGAGCATGTTGGACGAGGCTAGAAGGACTGGGAAGAGCTGGGAAGAACTGAAGCGACTGGCAAGGGACCGTGTAGAGTGGCGAGCTTTGACAGATGCCCTATGTTCCACAAGGAACTCAAAGGACAAATGATGATGATGAGTGTATTACCCATCAAAAATGACGGAAGTTTTCAAAATGAATACATTTAAGCTCAAATTCATTAATTTTGAAAAATACACATCAGAATAATAAATAAACAATCTTTTAGAATTTTTAGAATGTTGCACACCTCCTAATGCGCGCCTTGTATATATACTTAAATATAAGCTCAAAAATGACGTCATAGTGCTACGGATTCTTCCTTCCCACCTGTGACTTGGGCTAGTTTGATCTTATATTTAATATAAGGTGTGCATCAAAAGGTGTGCAAATAATTATAAATTAAAGACGCACTTTAAAAAAAAATTATGTGACGTCATTATTTTAGTTTATATTTTAATTTTGGAAAAAGGAACCATGTAAAAATAGGATTTGAGGATTTATAATTATAAAATACTTCGTGTACATTTCAGGAAGTTTAATATTTCTTATTTATCAAACAAGGATATGTTACTTGGGGTTTTGACCAAAAAACGTGGGCTCCATAGGCGCCCTACAACCCCTAGTTAGGTATATTGATATTAGCCCCATTTTGCCGTAATCTTCTACACAAATTATGCCTAATGATATTCTAAAAAAAAAGCCTAATTATTCCCCCATTTTGCCTTGATCTTCAACAAACATAATGCCTAATTTGTTACCCTTTTTTCCTAGATATTCAAACAAACTGCAGGCCAAATATTATTCGAATCATTCATTGATCATTAATCAATTTCATTCACAATATTACCCTAATACGCATTTGATCTTCTACCAATGTAATGCCAAATGTTAGCCTTATCTTTCTTTCCTATTCATCTAGCTTCAAACTAACTTTTTTTTTAGTTTAGTTTAGCTGTTTAGTTGCGCACTTGGAATTGAGACTGTGTTGTATTAAATGAACATCTAGAAAAGTGTATGAACACCCGAGCCGTACAAGTACAAATTTACTGTCAAGGAGGATAACTATAATTATTAAGATTCTTTGGAATGACAGAGTGATGATTGATTTATTTTTCGCCTTGAGTAATTTGACTTTTGAAATAAAATAAAACCAGTAAAAGAAAAGTTTCTGACTATAAATCCTTTATTCATGAGACATAATTAAAAGTATTGATTATGTTGAAATAAATACGCACCGCGCGACAGACTAGCATTACCATTTTCCGGCTACATAGAGATAATCTAAAACTTAATTAATGTAATTACAGTACATTCGATGGATGTGAAATTTTGATGGATGATTTTTTTATCATAATGATTTGCCACGAGTCTGCCTGCAAAATTTCAGCTCGATAGGATACCGGGAAGTGGGTTAAAATCGATCCAATGTTTTTACGACAGTCAAGCAGACGCTATGAGTTAATAAAGTTAATATGAAGGATTTAACAAAACTTGAGTTAATTCAACCAGACCTGGTGAAATATTTTTTTTAAATGTCATATTTCATTAGATTCAAATGTAAAAAAAAGGTAATCCATTTTCAATCCTATATTTGTTTTCATATTTTAAGGGGGGAAAAATAAACGGAAATGAAAATAAAAAGACTACTCTTAACTTTACTAGTGATTACTTGTACCTAACATTATCTGCTGGCTAGTGTGTTCTTGCACCTAACATTATCTGCTGGCTAGTGTGTTCTTGTACCTAACATTGTCTGCTGGCTAGTGAGTACTTGTACCTAACATTATCTGCTGGCTAGTACATTAATTACTTGTACCTAAGATTATCTGCTGGCTAGTGAGTACTTGTTCATAACATTACCTGCTGGCTAGTGAGTACTTGTACCTAACATTATCTGCTGGCTAGTGAGTACTTGTACCTAACATTGTCTGCTGCCTAGTGAGTACTTGTACCTAACATTGTCTGCTGCCTAGTGAGTACTTGTACCTAACATTATCTGCTGGCTAGTAATTACTTGTACCTAACATTATCTGCTGGCTAGTGAGTACTTGTACCTAACATTGTCTGCTGCCTAGTGAGTACTTGTACCTAACATTATCTGCTGGCTAGTAATTACTTGTACCTAACATTATCTGCTGGCTAGTGAGTACTTGTACCTAACATTGTCTGCTGCCTAGTGAGTACTTGTACCTAACATTATCTGCTGGCTAGTAATTACTTGTACCTAACATTATCTGCTGGCTAGTGAGTACTTGTACATAACATTACCTGCTGGCTAGTGATTACTTGTACCTAACATTATCTGCTGGCTGGTGATTACTTGTACCTAACATTATCTGCTGGCTAGTGAGTACTTGTACATAACATTACCGGCTGGCTAGTGATTACTTGTACCTAACATTATCTGCTGGCTGGTGATTACTTGTACCTAACATTGTCTGCTGGCTGGTGATTACTTGTACATAACATTGTCTGCTGGCTGGTGATTACTTGTACATAACATTGTCTGCTGAAACTTTCGTCCTGAAGTATATCCAGGGAAATGGACATTTCAGTGGCTAGGCGGGGTGGGGGATAAACCTTTACAAGTGAGTCGATGACGTCAATGATGAAGCTTGAGACAACGTGACGCTCTCGAATGTCGAGGACTTGCGAGGGCCGGGAAGCGGTATTTAAAAAAAAATCTCCACTTCAAATGCTCAGCCAAGCTTTTAACAGCAATTACGTTATCGTTCAATGCATACACGTATCACAAAATGAAAAGGAGAGATGTGTTAACAAACAGGTAGTACAGCAGACAAGTATGGCTAAATACTGAGATGTTAATAGACAGGTATGATTTTGGCAGACGTGACAATGGTGAGGTCTGTCATAAGACAGCTAATGGCATTGGAATTCTGTCTGTGGACAGGTATGACAATAAAAGGGTGTGACAATAAATAGGTGTGACAGTAGATATGTGTGACAGTAGATAGGTGTGACAGTAGATAAGTGTGACAATAGATAGGTGTGACTGTAGACAGGTATGACAACAGGAGAATGACAGTCGAAAGACATGCCGATGCGCAGTTAACTGTGTAGAGATTCCGCCAATAGTCCAGAAGGAAAATCAACAGGATTGACAACATGCACACAGGACAATGGAAAGTTGTGAAAATGAACAGGTAACTATCCACAGGCGTGTCAGTAGACAGTTAACACAATAGCCATGTCGTTTGGGTGGGAGGGGGTGGGGGTAAGTTTGTACTTATTAAGCTGCGCTGATGGCTCATGGGGACCAAGATGGATAATAACAATGGAAAATAACAATGGACAATAACAATGGACAAAAACAATGGACAATAACAATGGACAATAACAATGGACAATAACAATGGACAATAACAATGGACAATAACAATGGACAAAAACAATGGACAAAAACAATGGCCAATAACAATGGACAAAAACAATGGACAATAACAATGGACAATAACAAAGGACAACACAAATGGACAAGACATGTTAACATTTGAAAAGCGACAATTCAAAAACGACCATATACAGTCCATGGAAAAAAGTAGCGTACCTCCATGATTGATTATATAGACAGCTTTGATTAAAGAGAACTATAACTTTAGACAATCATCATCATATATTATAATTCTGTATAATAAAAAGGCTATGGTCCATGCGGTCATCGATAGCGATTGGTCCCTCAAGCACATATGACTCATACAGCCAATCATATTGAACACGTTTACGCGGACGTTCAAAACGAGTTATTTTTGGTGCAGTATTTCTTCCAAGACTTTATTTTGAGTTATGCGCGTTGGGATTTATAGTCAAAAGCTCTGTTTTTACGATTTATTTATTTTAACTATAATGAATAGTATTTTTGACGTGATGCACATGTATGCCGGTCGAGATGGCTGTTGGAGGGGAGTTACAACATGCCAACGAACGGTGGCGGAAAGTCCTTGGACGGGCTTTGTTGCTCGTAATAAAATATTGTCTTTGAATATAATCAAAATCATTGTAAGCAATCAGTTAGTAAAGTAATCAATTCTTCGATTGAGCCCAGGTTTCTGGGTAGATTGGGAAGGGTTGAAACATACCCCCTCCCTTTCACCGCCCCGACCCACCAGTGGTAACCAGGGATTTCCACAAGTTAATATCAATAACGACGGTGTCAGGGAAAGGTCATGCTGTACTCGTAGGAAGCTGCACTGGCTGTTAGCCCCGCTCAAGGCTCGCTGGAGACTTTTATCGTAACGTGATCACAGTATAACATCCTGGACGAGCGGTAATTGAGGGCGGTAAAGGGGCACTGAGGGAATTCAATTACTGGGGGTGGCATTTGATAAAATTTTAAACAAAGCTGGGTTTTTTTTAATCACAAGGCCGTACAACAAATTGTCTTGTGCAACAAGAGGGAAGCCGGGTAAAGATGACCATAATATCTGACAACAAATAATTTATGGTTATTACTGCTTGTTACCGGTTAAGACCAGATGACGTCACAATTGTATCGGGGAACTTTTTTCCCGCTCCATGCAAGTACATTGGAAAAGCAACTAATAGTTGTTTTTGTTTTTTGGTGTTGCTTTTTAGTTTCCTCCTTAATTTTTTATTAAAGTAATAAGGAAATTGTGAGATTATTTTTGTTTTCTTTGCTTATGGAAAAACGAATTATCCGACCAGCTTTGCGTAAATTCAAAAGTTTTAAAGAAGTAATGTTTTTTTCAAATGTATTAATTAATCCCAAAAAAAATATTTTAAAAAAAGAAAAGAAAAGATATACATGTACTAATAATATTGACGATAATATAACATTTGACTGTTGATATTAATAAAGAAGATACGAGCAATAAGATAAATAAAATTATGTTGACGTCGGTGTTTTGGTTTCTGCTTTTGTCTATTGGTGATGAAATTGGCGATTATTTTCGGAGGTGGGGCATCTTTAACCGAATTCATGAGCTATACATGAAATTTTTTTTGCCATGTACCAACGAAAGGTCGTAATTTCTTGTTTCTCCGCCTGCTCACTGCTCTACAAAAATATTTTTGTTGTTGTTAAGTCACATGATTATTTTTTAATAGTTTTTCTTTCTTTTTAAGGCCAATGACGTCATGACAAGTAATCGAAAGGCGACACTTAAAACGTGCCACGGTTTTTGTCACGTGACTTGATTTTTTTTCATTCTATCTTTTAAAATATACATGTTGTGGTTTAGGGGTGGGGGTGGTGAAGGAAACACAATAATGTTTAAAGCCGGGGAGCTGCAATCGATGAACCTGTCTCACAACGGCTTGGATACATCCGAGATGACAATCATCAGCGTATGACATCATGGGTGGGTAAGGGAAGGTAATGTTGTGTGTCAATGATGGGTGTCAATGTTGTGTTTCAATTAGGTCGGGTGTCAATGTTGTGTGTCAGTGCTGAGTCGCCAACATTTTTTTAAGGTTGTCTGCCGAACCTGTTTGTCTAAATTATGCGTGAATTTTGTTGAATTCATAAATCAAAGTTGTATGTCTCAAATTTGAGGGTAACAATTTTTGTTGTTGAACGTTGAGCGTCAAACTTTCCAAGTTGTGAGCCAAATTAAGTGTCAGACTAGTGTGTAATAGATGTGTGTTTAAGTTGTGTGTAAAACTTGTGTCAACCCCTAAAAGTTCACGAGCAGAAGTTGATTGACTAAATTGGAAGTTAAATTCCAAAGATGTCTATTGTCTTTGGTTGTTTGAGAAATTTTTATAATTTAACATAGCAGAACCACCTGAAAGTCAATATTTCCTTGAAACTTTTTATAACGTTTACTCCCTCCGATCTCTCTCTCACTCTCTCTCTCTCTCTCTCTCTATCTATCTATCTATCTATCTATCTATCTATCTATCTATCTATCTATCTATCTATCTATCTATCTATCTATCTATCTATCTATCTATCTATCTATCTATCTATCTATCTATCTATCTATCTATCTATCTATCTATCTATCTATCTATCTATCTATCTATCTATCTATCTATCTATCTATCTATCTATCTATCTATCTATCTATCTATCTATCTATCTATCTATCTATCTATCTATCTATCTATCTATCTATCTATCTATCTATATCTATCTATCTATCTATCTATCTATCTATCTATCTATCTATCTATCTATCTATCTATCTATCTATCTATCTATCTATCTATCTATCTATCTATCTATCTATCTATCTATCTATCTATCTATCTATCTATCTATCTATCTATCTATCTATCTATCTATCTATCTATCTATCTATCTATCTATCTATCTATCTATCTATCTATCTATCTATCTATCTATCTATCTATCTATCTATCTATCTATCTATCTATCTATCTATCTATCTATCTATCTATCTATCTATCTATCTATCTATCTATCTATCTATCTATCTATCTATCTATCTATCTATCTATCTATCTATCTATCTATCTATCTATCTATCTATCTATCTATCTATCTATCTATCTATATCTCTTAGTCTCCATCTCTTGTCTCACCCTCCCTGCTCTCTCGTTGACTCTGCCTTAAACTTTCTTCCTGATTCTCTTACTCTGCCAACCTTGTCTCATATCTATCTCACTGTGTCCATCTCATCCTCTCAGTCTTTCATTCTTTTACTGAATCTCTCACTCTACTCTTTCCCTTGCTCTCTTTTTCGTTCTCTTTTATTCCATCGCCACCCAGCTCGAAATGTTCGAAACGGCGCCGTAAAAAGGATTTCTGACTTCCCATTCTTAGGGTTGGGGCGGGGGAGGGGGAGCGGTTCATGCAAATAAATGACAGTCTCAGAAAATGATTGTCATTCAGCGCTATTCATTTAAATTGAAATTGCAAATGCCTTAGATGTTATTTTAAAAAAAAACGTCTTTTTGTTAACTCTAAAATAGTGTGTGTGTGTGCGCGTGCGTGAATGTGTATGTGCGAGTGTTTGAAAGAGTGAGTGAGTCAGTCAGTGATGGTTGGTGAACTTATAAATCAATCAGATCAATACGTAAACGAAAACGATGCGAGAAAATAATTTCATAAACAAGTTAATTTGTCTTTTAATTGCTAGCAGCTGTGACTAAAGAAACTTCTTATTTTTGTTAAACATATCACAGTTCTGGTTATTTAAGTTTGATCATCGAACAGCCAAATTTAAATTAAATAAGAGATGTAATCATATTTTAATGAAGTTATTGTTGAAAACGTTTGTAGTTATTTATTTATTTATTGTGTACACTTACATTAGCGCAGTACACCATGCAGCTTAAGGCTGATCTCATTGCGATTTACAAACATTTCCAACATTTTTACAACAGACATCGCACGCTTAATCTCCTTAAACATACACGACATGATGAACACGTGACATGGACGTATATCCGTCGTAGACCGGTAGCTAGATGGAGCGAGATCAACGCACGTCATCGCCTGTCCGCCGAAACAGGTCTCCTGGACAAAAAGAATGTCTTCTGCATTGTCCCAGCGTTACTCTGGTCATGGGGGTCAAGAGGCCGAGCGTCGACTGTGGCGATGTGAAAGTGACTGTCTCTACAATCCCTCACCACACTACAGGTATGCCGCTGGGAAACGGCTCATCAATGAACAGTTCTTCAAAGCTTCACACGAGATAATGTCCAAGTGCGTTCACTTGGAAGTCATGAATCATAGACAGAAGACGATGGCCTCTGTGTTACTTCACATATCTCCTAACTTTGTGTTCTCAGGGCGTGCTACTGGCCGTGTTACGAGATCGTAACAGCAACAAAGATGGCTGACACTGTCGGCGGTAAATGGCATGAATCATCTTCGCCACTAAAATCATGAAAAACAGCAAGTCTAAAGTTGGGAGTGACACAAATCTTATCTCCACCAGATCGGCAGTCGATGGAAGACATCCAGGAGCAAAAGCAACAATAAGACAATAATGCTAACACATCCAGAACATCTTTCAATCAGGAGGTCGAGGCTATACTTGCATGTTAGGTGTAGCCTCGGTCTCGTTATCTAAATATACGTTATTTTTTCTAATACTATCTGACAGGAGAGTCATTTATTTAGCAACAATTTTTTAATTAAAAGCAAGCTTTTTAAAAAAAATAAATAATCGTTAACGTGTTTTTAAATCCTTTATATTAACTCGTGGTGTCTGTTTGAACCCTTGATTGCTTGTCGGTCGCCAAAACTTTGGATCGATCTTTAACCCACTTCCTCGTAAGCTAGCGAGCTGAAATTTTGCAGGCAGTTTCGTAAGGATGATATAAAAACAATGTATCAAATTTCAGATCGATCGCATGTACCGTAATTGAATTATTGATTTTTTAGATTATTTTATTTAATCCAATGTATCATGCTATTTTTGAGATAGAGTGTACGGGTGCGCATTATATTGAACAACCTTTCTGTCGCGCAATAAGGTGCGTATTTTATTGACAACACTTTTTATAAACATATTCCTGATCGGTGCGCATTATATTAAATATGTTTTACGACAAAACTACAATTTTTTATTTCTGGATGGTCTTGCGCTGCGTATTATAATGAACATTCTTTTAGTTACTTCTCGTACATAAAGGATTTATTTGTAAAAAACTTGGGTTTTTACGGTTTTTTATTTTAATTATAATGATTATATTAGATTTGTACAGCAGTTAGAAATTCTGGACAATTTAAAACTCAATTATCAGCATCGTTTTTTAAGGATATTTGACGAGTCTAACATATTTTCTCATTTATATAAATTAAGTCCTGTTGAACTGATTTCTAATTTCGTAAATTGATGTTAATATTTGACAATCAAACGTTGAAAATCGCGGAGTAAAATATTGTTTGGTACTTAGCTTCCAACTAAGATTTCTACTTTAACTTTTTGTTTTGCTTTGAGATGTACTGTAAATTATGTTCTAAGGTCCTGTTGTAACTCCAATAATAATTTACTGAGTTTTAGTTTTATCTCGCTTTTTTGTTCTCGTATACCTTGCGATCAATGAGCGTTGTCGTAAAAAAAAATAATTAAAAATAGTAAATCCATGCTTGACGTCATTCACCCATTCTCTGCTTCTGACCTTAAGCCCTCTGGGCTCACGGGATAACTCTGCATGACTTGCTGTCACAGGAGAAGACAACTTGATACTAGCACAATGTGATCGTTGTAGCTTCTCCTGATAGGAGCTCTCGACGTTTCCTCGGTGACAAGATCGGGACTCCAGCGGGTTTCATCAACAGGGTGGGGGAGAGGGAGAGAGTGTGAGAGAGAGAGAGAAAGGGAGGGGGAGATAGAGAAAGCAGGGAGAGGGTCGAACTGATGGACGTGAGGGATGTTGAGCTATTCCCCAGATACGTATTCGGTATCACGTGATATTTGCACTAAATGAACCCAAGCTCGAGTCTCAGGTGATGCCCCACCCCACGCCTAAAGTACGTCTTCATGAACCGGTCACGTTCATACGTTGGCGTCCACATGCTCACCTTACGAGGCTTTTAATAACCCGCTTGATGCTGTACACGGCACTCTTACAACTGCACCGCTTCGTGTGATAACATCTCGCCCACATCAGACTATTCTCATCTGGCCAAGGGGAATCACCACTGACAACAAATATTGTGATAGATCGAGGGTTATCTGGTTATTTCGTCACAGAAAAAAGAAACGCAGGTGTGGAATAGTTGTATTCAACATTCAAAACTCCAATAATAAATAGAAGTACAAAAAAAAGATTTTTAAAAACCACATTTTTATAAGCGGACTAAAAAGAAGAAAATAATTTTTGTTCACAGAATTGTGAAGACAAAATCTTTTTCTGGATTGATAAAAAATTTCAAACTTATATGCTCAAGTACTATGATGTAATATGACTAAAAACGTGGGGCGGGCGCTTCTCATGCTTAACTCATTCAATTCACTCATTTTCTTACTCGTCATTTGTAAACACTAATCATTTTAGCCAAACGCCTAAGAAAATTATTTTCTTCTATTTAGTCCGCTTATAAAAACGTGGTTTTTTAAAATCTTTTTTTTTACTTCTATTTATTTTATTCTTTTTAGTCTAAGTGTATGCTATGGTGAGTTTTGAAGTATTGATTATGTTCAAGTATAATACGCATTGCCCGACAAACATTTACAGACTGGAAATGACTGATCTCCCCTTGATGTAAAACATGGTTGATGTGGTGGGGGTTGGTGTGAACTCTGCACGTGAATGTAATGTAAACAAGAGCAGACGGATAATACATATGCTTATATATAGATAAACTAAAAAATTCATTTTTTTTAAAACGTTACATTCGATCGATCTGAAATTTTGAATCAATGCATTGTCATCAAAGATCTATCTGTTGTAAAATTTTGAGGTCTCTATGACCATCAGAAGTGGTTTAATTTTACGTTGGCAGATTTGAAAAATTGTGGACAAACAGGAACGAAAGTGAGTTAATAAAAACGTGGTAATAAAAAAATGAAATATTAGACATAAACCATGGATAAGCGTAAGACGCAATAATCTTCTTTATGGAAGGAGCGTATGTAATATATAAGATAATGTATGGGAGTCAGCAGAAGTGTCATCGCTAGTCATACTTTCGGAACATTTCTATCGGATTTTCACGGGGGTGATGGCCTTTTGGGTGATACCACTGTTGTCTGACCTACTCCCCAGTTTTCGCCCGTGGAAAACGTCATTATACAATAAAAGATTGTATTTACTCCACTTTACTGATATGTCGTTTTATTTATAAACTAACGGTTAAAAATAAAGTTAAATTCAAAATAGCAACAGGATATTTTAGAGATCATTAATTTAAGGTTTAAAAAATGACACGATTCACGCTGCTGAATAGTTAATCAAGGAGAAAACGTGTCATTCCATGGCTGCTGGAGAGGTCTATGAACACATTAAAAAAAAATCAAATTATGATTAAAAAAAAATTCCAACTTTATGATTGTTTATATTTTTCATTGACGGGCGGGTGTGTGTGTGTCGGGAATGTGGTTGTTTGACCCACATCTAAAAAAGATTTAACCTGGTGCCTGGTTTATCGATGTATTGCTTGTCGAAGTGCTCCGGTATGTTACCATATTCATTGAATTAAAATCTTTCGTCAAACTGTGTAAATTAATCCAGTAAACACTAGTTAAACTACGTTATAAATTCAGTAAACACGCACTAAACTACGGTATAAATCTAGTGGACACACTTTAAACCACGGCATAACCCAGTTATCACATTATAATAAATTAAATTAAATCACGTCATAAACCAAGTTATCACATTATATTAAATCACGTCATAAATCCAATTACAAGCAACTACTTCATCAATCTTTTAAAGTCCAATTGTCTTGTTGAGTAATTCGATACATTTCTTGTCTTCTGGTCTGCAGAGGATCCGGTCGAGACAACCTGTCCGAGAGGACCCTTCGTGCCCTGCAGAGATACGAAACCATCAACTCCGACATTTTCTCCGACCCGAGCACCTGCTCGTTTGACGGCGCCCCCCTGACGCCGAGAAGAACAGTCGACTTCCGGTGAGAAGGTTTTCTTGAATCCACGATAATTAACAAAGCTGAGTGTACCGCGGGACACAGGGGCGTAGCTAGGATGTTTTTCCCTCGGGCACAAACTTTAAAAATGGCGCTCCCCTTCTTGTTACACTTATCATAATGTAACGTCGTAAACCTGATTTTGTCGCCCCTGTTCCTCATCTCCTATGGACATATGTATCCTCGCCCCCCCCCCTTTTTCGCTACGCCTCTGACAGGGCGATCACGTAATGAAATGTTTACAACTTTTTTTTTATATGCCCGACAGCATAAATAAGTGGTCTCAAACGATGTTCCCTTTAAGGTTGGTCCTTGAGCAAAGTTGCACAGCATGCATTTTTGTGCAATATTTTACAAAATTTGCTGCGCGGTAATTCTAAACTACTGCGCGCTGTCCTTCAGATATCTGCGCGGCCGCGCCGTTTGGTCTCGAACTCTAATCGCTTGGTAGACCCTGGACGTTAAGGCCAGCTCGTGTCAAGTAGTCCACACAAAACGGGTGTACGTTTTTAAAAAAAAACAAACAACAAATTGACAAAGTTTGGACATTTCTTTATATACTAGTTTGTGCTGCGGCGCCCCCTTTTTTAAGGCACCTACGGTGCCCAACCTTTTTCAAAAGCCCACCTAACTTCTCCTTGTATGATAAATACGTAATATTAAACTTTCTTAAATGTACACAAAGTATTTTATAATAGGGTTTTTTTTGTGGTAAAAAGCCCAAGTAACTTATCCTTGTATGATAAATACGAAATATTCCTGAAATGTACACAAAGTATGTATATAATATTTTTTTACAGTGCTAATCACCACACGATTTTTAAAGTAATTTTAGAAAGCAGCGCACCAAATTACTGCACCAAAAAATAACTCTTTGAGTCAGTCAGCACTGTTTACAACACAAATGCTGACGTCATAGGTTCGTTGTTTGGTTAATGTTAATCTGGAAACCAAAAGGATTATGATTTTGCGTTAGGCCACAATCAGCGATAATTGAGCGTAAATTAAACAATATAATTTGCAATGTCTGTCCGTGACGCTACTAATTTAAGAAAGCAGGGAAAACCAAATTATTGCACCAATGCATCAAAAGGGTGTGCAAATTAAAGATGCGCTGTAAAAAAATATTATATTTGTTTTCGCTCATACATGTATTTTAATTTTGGAAAAGGGATCAATGTAAAAAAAAAGGATTTAATGATGGTTAATTATAAAATAAAAAAACAAAGGGGGCGCCACAGGCGCCCT
The DNA here is from genome assembly GCA_944989445.1 of Ampullaceana balthica. NCBI lineage: Eukaryota > Metazoa > Mollusca > Gastropoda > Lymnaeidae > Ampullaceana > Ampullaceana balthica. The sequence goes on along the minus strand of CALYLW010000652.1, from coordinate 205,047 downwards.
ACAACCCCTATTATAAAATACTTTGTGTACATTTCAGAAAGTTTAATGTTTCGTATTTATCAAACAAGGACAAGTTAGTTGGGGTTTTGAAAAGGTCGGCACCGTAGGTGCCCTAAAATAAAGTGATTTTTTTATAAAATAAATAGATTTCAGCTGAAAACTTCCGTTATTTTTGACGGGTGATACGCTAGTATATATATAATTATTTTCAGAAGAGAGTATGAGTTCTGAAAAGAAATTTTGTTTTCTATAATCAAAATAAAATTACAACTGATTAAAAATATAAAAATGTGAAAGTGAAAAATAAACTTAATATTACCGCTCAAATTCGCTTCAGTGTGGCTATCTACTTAAAAATGGTTAACGCGTGCAGGTGTAAACATTGAGATTTGAGAGTCATGTCGTAAACTAACTCATTGAACGAGAAATAAAACAATATAAGACGTGTATTTGGTGTACAAAGTAGACATTTTTTCACAGACATTGAAACGAATTTGATGTTTAAACTGTTACAATAATCTTCTGTATAGAAGGAGCGTCTGAAACAGATAAGATAAGATAAGATAAGATAAGTTGTTTTAACTGAATTTTTTACTACCCTGGTAAATAAATAAATTGATTATTTATATAGCGCTGTATCCCAGTAAGGAACTGGGCTCACAGCGCTTTACATGAAAGAAATAACATACCTATAAATATTAAATTAACTTTCATATCATAACAAACACAAAAATTACAGTACATTATACATAAGCTACGTTAATCATTTACAAGAAATGTTGTTTCATTAATTTTGAAAATAAATGTTGAAAAGATGTGTCTTTAGTGCAGTCTTGAAGGACTTGGTTGTTGGAATACTACGTATGTGTAATGGTAGAGAATTCCATTGTTTGGCTGCACAAAAAGAGAACGACCTTTCACCAAATGTTTTGGTGCGTGTCGTAGGAACAGAGAGAACGCGTGTGTCTGCAGAAGATCGTAGCTGAAAGTTATTAGCTATATCCCAAATCGAATATGACGTCAATGATTTCAAAACTCATCTATTCTATAAAAAAATCTCCATTAGAAAACGATGCAATAGTTAATAATTAATAATACATTTCAGTTACACTAATCAAAATACCGTACATACCTGTTCGCAAGCCGACCTTTTTGGACAAAATCTAGGGGGAAAAGTTGGGCGGTCGGCTTACGAGAGGGTCATTGGTGATTTCTGCATGGATATTGAATATCGGTGTTTTTATTATAGATCATCAAGGTCCTTTTCTACATTCTGCAAGATTCGACTGCTCTACCAGAAGATAAAATGTGTTATTAAACATCTGCACTTACCTTGTTTAATCATTTTATTTATTTTTGTGAACGTTTTAATAAATTGTTTTACAAATTTAGATTTCAACAACGAATTTTAATGTATGCGCTTTCGTCACTGTTTACCAAAGATTTTTTTAAAATACTGGTAACTCTTGCCTAACAAAGAGCACAAATACAAAGATAGGCAGTACAAAGTAAACAATCATAATGACCGATTTAGCTTGTAGTTTAAATAAAATGTGTACTATTTTGTTTAAGATGTCCTATCATTTTTGGGGGGTCGGCCTGCGAGCGGGTTATACACTTTTAATACTTTTCTCTTCCAAAAGAGGGGGGGGGGTCGGCTTATGAACGAACGGGCTATAGAACGAGTATATACGGTAAGTGCTTTATCTCTAGTGTATGGCTATGTATGTCTTCATTCATATGTCGTATTGTTTCAATGCTGCTTATTTCTAATAGTATAGCTCGCTTTGTTCAACAACACAAATATTTGCATACCAATTTTGCTTCTCCCCCCCCCCTTTTTTTCCCCCCTTAATCTGTAACATTTCCGATCACTGTTGTGTTAGTACACTAAAACTACGATGTTTCTTGTCGTTGCTAGCGCTAATAGTGCAGACCAACTATTTCAGGTCATGTTCTCAGGTCACGAGTTACCAAGACTCTTCATGAGAATATGTTTAGACTGTTAGGTTGCGTCTTTCTGTTTCTACAAAGTTGCGTAGAATAGCATAACAACGCCTAATCTACGGAATTTCAACGTGATTGCAGATTGTTATCAATGTCGAGAACTTGTTTTATTCATTTCATTTCACTAAGCCAAATTTCAATACAACCCCCCCCCACCCCCTCCCCCCCAAAAAAATCTATCGGGATAATTCACTCTCAATTTTAAAAATAAATGGGGTGAATATAGTTTTTGATAATCATGCTCGTCCCACTTTCTCACCTGCAGACTTCCTGAAAGGCCAGGTGATCCAGAAAACGCCACGGAGACGACACACCTGAAACAGGACCTCGAGAAAGGTGAGCAAACTCATTAACGGACAACGATATTCAGACTGAAATCATATTTGGACTTGAAAAACTGTAACAGTTATTTTCATCACCATATAATTTTTATGATCACAATACATCTGAAACAGGTGTAATTCGAGAAGCGGGTTTTTATTATGTTCGATTAACGATTACATCTGATTTAACAAAATATAATGGAGTATTGCTTTGTTTTTATTTTTAAAATGCACTTTTTTTTTAAAACTAGCACAAAAATACTTAGCTATTTCAGGCATGCGCGTGAGCGAACGAGAAATTAACCCAAGTGCGTGATTAACTTTAAAAAAAAAGAAACATTCAATTGCGAAACAAAACTGTTGAAACGAGAAGACTTTATCACGACACGCTAAAAAAAAATCTGGATCAATTATATAATATTAATATGAGAAATAACGATATATTTAAAAAGAAAACTGATGAAATAAAATATCTGCATTGCTTTTTAAAATATGATTTTAGTGTTTTGTTTTAAAAACTGATTTTTACTTGCAAGAGAACAGAAGGCGATTTTTTCAATGATCTTATTTATAATTCATTAATTAAACGCTGTTTAAAAGGTGTCATGACAGTTAATTTGATGTACTTCAAATAGTGGCTATGAATTTGATGTGCTTAAATCAGTGGCTGTTAGTTTCATGTTGTTAAAAATGTGACAGTTTATTTGATGTTCTTGAAGATTGTGTTCATTTCATAAATTTAAAATAATGACTGTTCAATTCGTGTGCTGACAATAGTTAAGTTAATTTGAGTTCTTAAAATTGTGACCGTTAATTTGATGTTCTTAAAAAAATGACTGTTCAGTTGATGTTCATAAAATACAGACCGTTAAATCCTATATGGGGCCGCCCATAAAGTACGTCACGCTCCAGAAGGGGGGGGGGTGTAAGAAAGTGTGACACTTTGTGACAGGGGGAGGGGGGTCCGACTATGTATGACGTCACGGTGTTTTATATTAAATTTTAATTATTTTTTAAATAAAATTTAAAAAAAATTTTTTTGTTCAAAGTGTGACGTACTTTAGGGGGAGGGCGTCCAAGATTTGTGACAGTTTGTGACAGGGGGAGGGGGGAGTCAAAACTGGTCAAAAATAGCGTGACGTACTTTATGGACGGCCCCTACTTAAAAACATGTCTTTTAATTTGAAATGCTCAAAATAGTAAATGTTAAACAGTTTTATTTTTTTAAAAACGTATTTAAATAGCGACTGTTATTTCCACGTGTTTATATACAGACTGATATAATATGAACGTAATTGCGGGGGTTGGGTGTTGGAACCATACTGACCATAAATAACAGTGACATTTGAAGCTCACACGAAGGCTAAGGGCGTCTGTGTGATGATGCGTTTTCTGCTACCATTTTTTCAGAGTTAGACATCTGATCTTTTTAAATCTGTCTTCAGCTGATGATTACGGTGTTCACAGAGATGCGCACACACAAGTGGTGAATGAAACGGAAACGGCTGCTGCCGGGAGCGGAGGTTCACCGCCGAAAGGAGTTCAAAATGGCGTCGGCGCAGGAGGAGGAGCTGGTGTTGGAGGGGGTGGTAGCAGGCGAGTATCATTCCAGTTGGAGAGGCTACCGCGATCAAGTTCCACCGTGGACTTCAAGCTACGCAGGTTTGCGCTGCAATGCGCATGCTCTGTCAATTGCGGCTTCCGTTTCTATTTGTTATCTCTTCTAAACCGATAATGTGATTTTGATTGTACAAAATATGTTACGTTTCGTGGGCTGAAATGTAAACTTCTTTATATAATTTTTTTTTAATTAACAAAATTAATGACAAAAATATTTTTATAAATAAAATATTTGTAAAGAGAAGAAAAGTTGGTTTAATAAATAATATTTGAAATGGATTTGGTGCTCAATGTTTTCGAGAACGAAATAGAAATCAAAGACATATATCTAAGCATTTTTTAAAATCTGAAATATTTTTCAGAGGTTGGGGTGGTTTGTGAAATAGGTTCTCAATTTGTTTAAAGTTTAACATACTGAAATGCTTTTTTTTTCACATCGTTGAATCATTTTTTTTCAAAATTCTGCTATTTCGGAAATCGGGCGATCTTAAACTCGAAAATTCAGTGTTTCTCGTTGTCTCCTCCTTTGTGATTGTTGAAAACATTTTACAGCCTGTTTTACTCTTTTTGTTTTAACCCTCAATCTGGTTTTGAATTAATTCGTTTTTGCTTCCTTCAAGTAAAAAAAAAGTAGACGATTTAAAACACCGTTTCACTGATTACTCTTGCCCCAATTTGTAAACAAACTTCAAAGAAAATTTTGTAGCTGTTAATGAATTTAACAAATCTCTATATGTTTTTATTATCGCCTATGACTTCGTACAATTGCCCAATGAGGTAAACTTTCACTCCAAATCATCCCACCACTTTTGACGTCGCTTGTTTGTGTTCGACTTGAAAACTCATGTTGCAATTTTCAAACCAGGAAACAAATTAGATGTTTTCTCATTGTTCAGTTTTACATTTCAAAAACACTGTTGCTAATCATTGTTGTCACAATGTTTTGGTGATCTTTCTGAATAATTTGATAATAACTTTAAAAAAAATAAGAATGTAAGATGCTACTGAAAATGTGAAAGACTTAGAAAAGAAAAAAAACCTAATGGGAAGCATTCTTGTAAAGGGCAAAATCAACAACATTCCGCACGTCACCCCATCCCATCAACTATAAGAAAAAATACTGAATGAAAAATGAATAAGAAAATATGAATGAGAAAACGTTCACCATATTCTGAAGCACTTGATCCTCATTGTTCAAATACTTTGTCTAGCCAATGTGTTACTTACAATGTTCAGACGTTATACAATCCCAAAGATCGTAGGGGCCGTAGGGGCGATGTGCTAACTCAAACCATGTATCATAACAGTACAAAGGAGTTGATGTTTCTGAAGCGTTTATAAACATGTATTTATTAACTACACACAAATGTACTGCTCTTCTTTTAAAGTGTAAATTTAATTTTGAAAAATATTCCATTTTTATTGTATTAAAAAGCTCGTAATAATTAATTCGATGATCAGATCCATTTAAAACAATTAATAAATGAAACCCGTGGTTATTGAAATAATAAAAAGATCAGTTGTCAAATTATTTTATTCTACACAATGTCTGCAAATAGGTTTGAAAGTGAATTGGCCAACGGCGCAAACATGCCCCAATAGTTGTGAGTCAACATGCCCCAATAGTTGTGAGTCAACATGCCCCAATAGTTGTGTGTCAACATTCCCCAATAGTTGTGTGTCAACATGCCCCAATAGTTGTGAGTCAACATGCCCCAATAGTTGTGAGTCAACATGCCCCATTAGTTGTGAGTCAACATGCCCCAATAGTTGTGAGCCAACATGCCCCAATAGTTTTGTGTCAAAATGTCCCAATAGTTGTGAGTCAACATGCCCCAATAGTTTTGTGTCAACATGCCCCAATAGTTGTTAGCCAACATGCCCCAATAGTTTTGTGTCAACATGCCCCAATAGTTGTGAGTCAACATGCCCCAATAGTTGTTAGCCAACATGCCCCAATAGTTGTGAGTCAACATGCCCCAATAGTTGTTAGCCAACATGCCCCAATAGTTGTGAGTCAACATGCCCCAATAGTTGTGAGTCAACATGCCCCAATAGTTGTGTGTCAACATGCCCCAATAGTTGTTAGCCAACATGCCCCAATAGTTGTGAGTCAACATGCCACAATAGTTGTGAGTCAACATGCCCCAATAGTTGTGAGTCAACATGCCCCAATAGTTGTTAGCCAACATGCCCCAATAGTTGTGAGTCAACATGCCCCAATAGTTGTGAGTCAACATGCCCCAATAGTTGTTAGCCAACATGCCCCAATAGTTGTGAGTCAACATGCCCCAATAGTTGTTAGCCAACATGCCCCAATAGTTGTGAGTCAACATGCCCCAATAGTTGTGAGTCAACATGCCCCAATAGTTGTGAGTCAACATGCCCCAATAGTTGTGAGTCAACATGCCCCAATAGTTGTGAGTCAACATGCCCCAATAGTTGTGTGTCAACATGCCCCAATAGTTGTTAGCCAACATGCCCCAATAGTTGTGAGTCAACATGCCCCAATAGTTGTGAGTCAACATGCCCCAATAGTTGTGAGTCAACATGCCCCAATAGTTGTTAGCCAACATGCCCCAATAGTTGTGAGTCAACATGCCCCAATAGTTGTGAGTCAACATGCCCCAATAGTTGTTAGCCAACATGCCCCAATAGTTGTGAGTCAACATGCCCCAATAGTTGTTAGCCAACATGCCCCAATAGTTGTGAGTCAACATGCCCCAATAGTTGTGAGTCAACATGCCCCAATAGTTGTGAGTCAACATGCCCCAATAGTTGTGAGTCAACATGCCCCAATAGTTGTGAGTCAACATGCCCCAATAGTTGTGAGTCAACATGCCCCAATAGTTGTGAGTCAACATGCCCCAATAGTTGTGAGTCAACATGCCCCAATAGTTGTGAGTCAACATGCCCCAATAGTTGTGAGTCAACATGCCCCAATAGTTGTTAGCCAACATGCCCCAATAGTTGTGAGTCAACATGCCCCAATAGTTGTGAGTCAACATGCCCCAATAGTTGTGAGTCAACATGCCCCAATAGTTGTGAGTCAACATGCCCCAATAGTTGTGAGTCAACATGCCCCAATAGTTGTGAGTCAACATGCCCCAATAGTTGTGAGTCAACATGCCCCAATAGTTGTGAGTCAACATGCCCCAATAGTTGTGAGTCAACATGCCCCAATAGTTGTGAGTCAACATGCCCAAGTAGTTGTGAGTCAACATGCCCCAATAGTTGTGAGTCAACATGCCCCAATAGTTGTGAGTCAACATGCCCCAATAGTTGTGAGTCAACATGCCCCAATAGTTGTGAGTCAACATGCCCCAATAGTTGTGAGTCAACATGCCCCAATAGTTGTGAGTCAACATGCCCCAATAGTTGTGAGTCAACATGCCCCAATAGTTGTGAGTCAACATGCCCCAATAGTTGTGAGTCAACATGCCCCAATAGTTGTGAGTCAACATGCCCCAATAGTTGTGAGTCAACATGCCCCAATAGTTGTGAGTCAACATGCCCCAATAGTTGTGAGTCAACATGCCCCAATAGTTGTGAGTCAACATGCCCCAATAGTTGTGAGTCAACATGCCCCAATAGTTGTGAGTCAACATGCCCCAATAGTTGTGAGTCAACATGCCCCAATAGTTGTGAGTCAACATGCCCCAATAGTTGTGAGTCAACATGCCCCAATAGTTGTGAGTCAACATGCCCCAATAGTTGTGAGTCAACATGCCCCAATAGTTGTGAGTCAACATGCCCCAATAGTTGTGAGTCAACATGCCCCAATAGTTGTGAGTCAACATGCCCCAATAGTTGTGAGTCAACATGCCCCAATAGTTGTGAGTCAACATGCCCCAATAGTTGTGAGTCAACATGCCCCAATAGTTGTGAGTCAACATGCCCCAATAGTTGTGAGTCAACATGCCCCAATAGTTGTTAGCCAACATGTGCTTATGTTCATCAAACCTCCACTACATTCCTAAGCCCTGCACCCCCCACCACTTTTTGGGTAACCCCGTTTTACAGCATGTCATACTTCTACAGCGTGACCTCTCTCTTACCCCTCGGGTGTTGCCCTTGCTGATTTAATATTTTATTATTTTTTGTGGTGGTAGTGGTGGGGGAGGGGGCGCTACTACAGTTTACCAGAGAGTGTTGCCCGGGACATCATTACCGGCACATCCCTTTCAGGCGCACAGGCTCTATAACTTATAAATATAATTAAATAATTTTGTGAGGTATAATTACTATTAATCTTAATTTAAAAATGTACCTATTACTGAATTTGGGGAGCATTCCAATGTAGTTTCAATCTGAGTTAAAAAACTAATAATAATTATCACATGGTTTTCTGCCTATTTTTAATACTATTACCATAATAAGTACACTTTTACGTTTCAGTGATCATGTTTTCTTGTGACAGAGCAATATGTTTCTCAAATTGATAATTAGACAATGATATTAGAAGCAATAACTTATAATTATAACTAGAAATAATTTATTTTTAAAATAATTCATCATCAAAACTAATACTAATAGATAAAGAAATGTGAATTCTCTTACCTCCCATCAGATGTCACCCTCATCTCCCTTGAGTATGCTTTCTTTTAAAAAAAACTATTTGTAAACTAATATTATTCATCTCTCCTTTGTAACGATACGATTCAGGTTTCGTCATGTTGTTTGCCTATACATCTGACCCTCCAACGTCCTTCTGTCGATCGATCTCACGCTTTGTGTCTATTCAACAAACTCTCTATAGTCTACTTCGCAGGGGCTGCTTTTTTTTTGTTGTTGTTGTTGTTGTTGTCGTTGTATCCAGAGCAACAACTGACAATTCCATCAACACTTTGGGGAGTATTTGGAACGATATAATTTTGATATGGTCCAAATGTTATTGTCTGCCTTAGATGTCATTACTTTATCTATTACTATTATGCTTATGCCATAGAACGTTTATTAAATTATCTTTAAAAATTGAAAATGATAAAATATTATATTAACACAATAAACAGCCGGAAAATTAATTATGTTAGTGGTTGGCAATTTCGAGAAATATTCACTATCTGGCAACACCGCCCCATTTTTCGGGTGGGGGGAGACGGGGTGCGTATTAGCTCCTTCATCGCCCCCTCACAACGTCCATGCCTTGCCCCCCCCCCTTTCTCTCTCTTCAATCTCTCACTAGACAAACTAATGAAATATCTGACACCAAGCTTCGTGTGGCGTTGTTGCCACTCACACAGCCACGGTTAACAAACACAATTATTTAAAGTGTAATCAACAGATTTTTTATACTTTATCTCCCCCTAATTTCACAGTTGAACACATTTTACGAGTTTATGCAATCAAATCGAAGTGTTGTTAATTTTTTTAATTAAAAAAGTATCATATTAATATTATTTTTTAAATAAACATATGATTTAAAAACAAAAAGGTTACAAATTGCTGTAGTTTACATAACTGTAATGACAAAAGGCAATCGTTCAATGACCTTACTTTTATCCACTTACAGTTGATTCATAATTGTCAACGTAGGCGATGTTGATCACTTCCATGTCATAACTCCGCGGTCAGTTTTTTCTCCTACTAATAATCGTTGAAATGTAATAACCCCCACCCCCTCCCCCCCCACACACGCTACACTCACACAAAACCTTTTGACACTCTTTACGGTAAACGACAAATCGTTCTAAAGTTACATCAGTTATTCCAAGGCGGTCACCGTACGAGGTCAATGTGGAGCGAACTCGGTTCAGGCCGTTGGAGCTGTGTGAGAAACTATAGCGTAACAATAGTAACATGACAGAGCTTCATTCGTCGCATGCTTCAAAGACATCATCATCAAGGAAATGATCTAATCTTTGTAGACCGGAAGGAAGTTCATTTTAACAGGATGCGCATGGGTCACGACCCGAATAATTTTGTACACCTTATTGAAATTGAATCGTCTCATACTCATGAGAAAAATAAATTACGTGACGTTTAAGTTAAGGAACCAATGTTAACCGTTGTATGTGGGCGTGACCTACTCAAACTAGCAAGCGCGTGCTTTGAGAGTTATTTAAAGATACAGTACCATAGCGTGACCCAATGTCCTCCCACCAAATAATCTTTAATTTAATAACAGAGACAACAGGCAAGTACTTGTTTTGACTACACAAATCACATTAAATTGACTCTCAAATCCAGAAAATCGTCGGTACGACTTTAAAAACTGTGAAGTAGCAATCTGGAAATCTGACTGCATGTTTTGGTAGTTAACACAATGTAATATCATTCAAGACTCGTGTTGTTAAAGTTAAGACCTAAACGATACTTTGACGTTTTTGAACGAGATAAATTTTCTTATTAGGAAATGTTTGTTTGCATCTCAGAAGCGTCTATTATAATCTTATTTTTAACACTTCAGAGACCTGTAACTGTAACAAAAACCCATTTTTAACTTAATGGTATCTTGTACAAAACTTATTCTTGGACATGATGGATTTTTATAACAGACATCCGTTCTTTACCTTAGAAGAATCTTGTAACAGAAACTAGTTCTTGGACATGACGGAATCTTGTAACAGAAACTAGTTCTTGGACATGATGGAATCTTGTAACAGAAACTAGTTCTTGGACATAATGGAATCTTGTAACAGAAACTAGTTCTTGGGCATAATGGAATCTTGTAACAAAAACTAGTTCTTGGACATGACGGAATCTTGTAACAGAAACTAGTTCTTGGACATAATGGAATCTTGTAATTGTAACAGAAACTAGTTCTTTAACATAATGGAATCTTGTAACAGAAACTAGTTCTTGGACATGACGGAATCTTGTAACAGAAACTAGTTCTAGGACAAAATGGAATCTTGTAACAGAAACTAGTTCTTGGACATAATGGAATCTTGTAACAAAATCTAGTTCTTGGACACAATGGAATCTTATAATTGTAACAGAAACTAGTTTTTGGACATAATGGAATCTTGTAACAGAAACTAGTTCTGGGACGCAATGGAATCTTGTAACAGAAACTAGTTCTTGGACATAATGGAATCTTGTAACAGAAACTAGTTCTTGGGCATAATGGAATCTTGTAACAGAAACTAGTTCTTGGACATAATGGAATCTTGTAACAGAAACTAGCTCTTGGACATAATGGAATCTTGTAACAGAAATTAGTTTTTGGACATAATGGAATCTTGTAACAGAAATTAGTTTTTGGACATAATGGAATCTTATAATTGTAACAGAAACTAGTTTTTGGACATAATGGAATCTTGTAACAGAAACTAGTTCTGGGACGCAATGGAATCTTGTAACAGAAACTAGTTCTTGGACATAATGGAATCTTGTAACAGAAACTAGTTCTTGGGCATAATGGAATCTTGTAACAGAAACTAGTTCTTGGACATAATGGAATCTTGTAACAGAAACTAGCTCTTGGAAATAATGGAATCTTGTAACAGAAACTAGTTTTTGGACATAATGGAATCTTGAAACAGAAACTAGTTCTTGGACACAATGGAATCGTCTAACAGAAACTAGTTCTTGGACATAATTGAATCTTGTAACAGAACCTAGTTCTTGGACATAATGGAATCTTTTAACAGAAACTAGTTCTTTGACATAATGGAATCTTGTAATTTCTTAAAAATAGTGTAACCTTATAGAACAAAATACTTATTTGATTTATTGAAAAACTGCAAGAAAAATATCTTCTTGGCATTTCAGAGTTCATTAATTGGAGGTCCTCCTTTTAACCACAATAGCTTTATATAACTGGATCCTCAAAGAAGATTTTGACTTTAAAAAAACAACAACCAGTAGCATTTTTCCCGCCCTGTGAACATAGCTATACTGATAACATGAGAATTAAGAGTTTTCAGATTTTTGGTTATCTAAAATTATCACGAGCACTTTTCTATGACCTTGACACGGCTGACCCAAAGAAATGCTCAGCCGATTCCTGAATATTAAACAAAAAGCAAAAAGTCCATCCGGAATTAAAAATCAGAAGTCATGTGATCCTGGAGAAAATAAGGGAGTGAGTTGGGGGAAAAGCCTGGGATAGATTATTGATTGACTGCTAACAGAATGACGTCATTAATCTTAAGACTCATATCAAGCAGTCAAAGCTGTGAACTCATTGTTGTATTTAAGAATGTGATTGTGTGTGTGTGTGTGCGCGCGTCTGTGTGTGTGCGTGTATGTGTGTGTGTCTGTGTGTGTGTGTGCGTCTGTGTCTGTGTGTCCATGTGCTGATAAAGTCCATTGATGGCTTTGGTCTACTACAACCCTACCTGCCCCATGGACTTAGACCTAACCAGTGTCTTTTTTCATGCCTGGAGTTTTAGCTTCTGTACATCTGCTTCTACACTATAGAAGTAGACGTCAATGGTTAGTCTGTAGCTGACTCCTCTGTCAATGGTTGGTCTGTCGCTGACTCCTCTGTCAATGGTTGGTCTTTCGCTGACTCCTCTGTCAATGGTTGGTCTGTCGCTGACTCCTCTGTCAATGGTTGGTCTGTCGCTGACTCCTCTGTCAATGGTTGGTCTTTCGCTGACTCCTCTGTCAATGGTTGGTCTGTCGCTGACTCCTCTGTCAATGGTTGGTCTTTCGCTGACTCCTCTGTCAATGGTTGGTCTGTCGCTGACTCCTCTGTCAATGGTTGGTCTGTCGCTGACTCCGCTGTCAATGGTTGGTCTGTCGCTGACTCCTCTGTCAATGGTTGGTCTGTCGCTGACTCCTCTGTCAATGGTTGGTCTGTCGCTGACTCCTCTGTCTGAGGGGTTTGGTTGTGCGCCAATGTAAAATGTTTTTCGGATTTCTTTTTATGCTTCCCCCCCCCCTAGGAATTTATTCAAAATTACCTGTTAGAAAAAAAAGGGAAGTTGCCTTGTATAAGGTGAGGGCAATGAACAAAGACTTGCAACTTTATCAAAATCAGAATGCATCTACCATGGTATGTAAATTCCCATACTTTTGACGCTTAATTTTTTTACTTATAGTTTGTAAGAATATTTAAAAACTACATGATAAATCCAAGCAGGATAATCAGTGAGCTCTTTCCTCTGGAAAATAAACTTCTATAAATTCAATTCTTGTTGAACTTGTTGGCGCTCTTTTTGCCATGAAATCAAGATTTCTATCAATTTAATTTAATTTCCATTTTTATCCGTGCTCAACTTGCCAAAAGTTCGTGATTTTTTTTTAAATAACGAGTAACCCAAACATTTTATCAAAGACAAAATAAAAGGTTCATTAATTCATTCACTCATTTATCTCATTTCATTTTCTATTTTCGTGAATAGAAAAGCTTGTATCCTCTCACAATAAAAAATTGTCTTAAACTGATCTGAATTTAAAATTGTTTATGAATGCATTTGAACACGCCCATTTAATCGTATTGCCATTTACTTTTTTTTAAAGTATTAACGTTTAAATCTTTAACTGTTATTTTTTATTGTGGTTTGGGGTGATTGGGTGGGTTTCATAATTATTTCCTAATATTTTAGTTTTCAAATTGAATAAATTCTCTGAAAGGGACCAGATTTTAAAGAAACCATAAAAGTTTTGATTTCTTACTGTTACATTTTTAAGCTGAAGAAAGAGATTTAGTGCATCCATACAAGTAAAGGTGAAATTGTTATGCAAAAAAAAACCCGGTTTTCTTTGGTAAGCTTGTTTACAGAATAAGAACTACAATTGTTTCTCGTATTAGACAAAATTTTAATAACGTTTATTTCTTGTTTGAAGGTATATCGAGGGAGACTTCCACCATCTAAAGCATTCCAAGATCGGGCGCCCTCTACCTCGTCAGTTTTCAGTTGGCGGCGCCCTCCCCGGGCGTGTGCTTCTCGATGACCCACATTATAGATTCTCCTCCCTGGACGAGCGCATGTCCAGTCTATTCCCTGTTGTGATGGGTCATGATGCACAAAGGTCTTACCGCGACCTCCACCAATTTCGTGACACCCACCAAGCAGCCCCGACCCATCAAATGCTGCTGCAGCAGCAGCAGCAACAGCAACAACAACAAACAACTTCTCGGAAAACGAGCGTCGAGAGGGATAACTCCAGAAGGACCAGCGTAGAAAGAGAGAACGCTCGCAGAACGAGCGTCGAACGAGAGAGCTCTAGTCGGAGGAGTATAGACCGCGAGAGCTCTCCCAAACATAACAGGGACGTGTTTCTGTCACAGGAACAGTTAAAGCCAGGCAGGGACAGGCGGGAGTCTCCGTCGCCAACATACAGGCCATCGAGGGGGTTGAAAAACTCTCCATCTCCAACGTTCAAATTTGTCAAGGACACGAGCAAAAACTCTCCCTCTCCTCCGTTTAGACCAATAGGTGACGGCTCGCCCAACTGCTCGTCCTTAAGCCTCCGTGACGCTGTGGTCAAGAGTTCTCCACCCTCTCCGTTCAGACCCATCAGCGACCCAATAGCAGTTGGCAATTCGCCTTCGCCGACACACAAACCCGTGAGAACCCAAGTCTCCGTGGAGGTCCACCATCAGCAGCACGCGCTGCAGGCCCTTGGGGGTCACGCGCCAGAAGAACAGCATCAGGTGTTGGCTGGGCGCTTAGAGCGGGCCAGGTCGCACGCAGACTCGTACGCCGCCGCGCCTAAAAGCGCCGCCGTGTCGCGCGCTAAAGCTCAGCACAAAACCGTCTACTCACACAGTCTTGAGTCTGCCAATCCTTCCAGGCAGAACTATTACCGTAACAGCAGAAAGGTCAAAAGCCATGGAGATGACCTCGAGGACTACGACGTGTTAAAAATTACTGAGTTTTCCAAAGGGCCGTTTTATAACGCTGACTATGACGTCATAGCCGAGCTCGGATCTCCCGGATCCAAAGTCCGATACAATGACACCGGAAGTCTGGAACAGCTCAACGAAGGGGATTATGGGGCCGGCCTTGATCCCGATGACCTCACAATGGTGGAGGATAAAAAAGACCAGGATCACTCGGAAGGGACTGGGGACAGCGCGGAAACGATTAATGGAAACCGGAAGTACCGAGCCCTCTGGCGTCTGAGGGCGACACTGGAGGAAGAGGAGGAGTGCAGCGACACTGTACGAATGGAGGATATGACGTCACCGGATGACTCTCCCGACAGGGAGCACGTAACGCCCAACACGACGTCTTTTGAATCCAATGCCCAGAGTGACCCGTGTCCGAGCGATCACAGAGACAGCGGCATTCAGTTCGAGAGCACAACCCCTTCGGCCAGGCCCGGCAACCACGCCAACTTCCTGCACCCCAACTACGAGAACCGGCGACAGAATTACAGGAACGTTCTCAACAACCGGTTCCAGCGGAACAACCAGTCGACCAGCGTCGAGAACAGCTTCGACAGCGTCGAGACGGACGGTGACGTGTCCGACACCTCGAGGTACGAGGTCACCACGACCTCCTTTGAGTCGTCCACTACGACCACGACCGAGAACACGGACAGCACCACGGAGAGCCAGGCCAGCAAGCTGAGGCAGATGAAAGCCGACAGCGGGTACAAGTCCCTCGAGACGCAGCAGCAGAGCTCGAAAGAGTGCGGGGAGCACGAGACGGTGAAGTGGGACGTGAGAATGAGCGTGGACTGCTGTGAGGGGATTTCGGCTCGCCGCGACAGCAAAGCGAGTGTGGACAACGTCGTCAGCTTCGCCATGAGACGTAGCAGCAAAGCGGAAGTGGAGCGACTCGAGGGGATATGCCACGCGTGTGGCAACAATGGGGCATCCGGAGTAGAGCCAACCGTGTCGATTTTTCACAGGGATAGAAGGAACAGTGGCACGGTCGGAAGTGCAAAAAGCGAAGGTGTAGCGAAATCGTCATCGGTGTCGTATTTCGATAGGCGAAACGGGAAAACAGCTTCTAAGAAGCGTAGAGAGTATTCTAGAGAGAGACAAACCGTTCAGGTTTACGACAGTATCAACGAGCCAGAGACGAACTCGCGATCTGACCTGCATTCCGGGGATAGTTTTGAAGACAGCTCAATTCCTAACAAAATTTCTGTTTTCGCACGATTTTTCAAATCTCACTCTCGGGGCCACCGAACGCGTTATCTTGTACGAGATTATAGCATCGACGAGAAAACAAATTCCATATTTAACGAGTTTGTCAAGCAAGAGGTCACGCCGACGACAAGGGAAGCGACAGGATCCGGAAGGCTAGGCATTAGGAGGTCACCGAGGTTACACCGGCACCGCCTTCAGCGGAAACACACCGAACCCGCGCTTTTAAGTGAGGACCAACTGAAGAGACGCGATCGTCTCGCGCCAAGCATGCGCAGCGCGAGTTTAGGAAGTGACAGCAGCGCCAGCTCCGCCAGACGGATTTCCCCGCAGGACAGCATCGAGGAAGAAGAGGACGAGCTGGAGGAGGAGACGCTCCATTTCCAGCGGTTGGCCGCCTGGTCGTACCCCAGGGCTAAATCACAGGTGACTTTTGTACAACGACAGCTCCAGTCGCTGGCCATACACGACAGGGCTATTCCCATCATCAAGCTGCCGGAGGAAGACGTTCACGATGGATCGTCCGTTCATTGACCACGTCAATTTCAATAGGAGCGACATGTTTTATTTTACGGTAATGATAATGTGTTTATCGATTAGTCACTGAGACGATATTAGCAACAAATTTTAACTCGACGATATCTTTCTAAAGATAAATGAAATTTTTTTAGGATTTTTTGTTAAATTGCAAAATACCCGCCTGCTATGTTACATGTTTATGTTATAACTGTAATTATTGTGAGCTTTCTTTAGTGGGCTTTAAAAAAACTTGAATTCGTCATAGATCATTTAAGATAAGTGATAATCAAAAGGAGAGTTTGCGCGAGAAAGGCTGAAATTTCATGTTAACACTAACCATTAAGTGGACTATTCAGCTACTTAAAATTCGACCTCTTGGATAACCCTTACACATTATAACATCGGCCGTTTCCACAGTTTGGCATCTACTTAAAATTGAAGGCTTGAAGGTTTTATCAACACTGCTATGGCGGATTAAGGGGGGGGGGCTGAACGGGCTAAAGCCAGGGGCCCCCGATGATTAGGGGCCCCCAAATTTAGTATATTTTATAAGAAAGGTGAACAAATGTTTGCATGAATTCCTGAAAATATCATAAATTAAATATTGATTTTATAAGCTCACTAAGAAAAAAATATTAAAGATTATTTTTTATATTTTTAAACTTCACGATTTTTCATCAGGCTCGTGTGGTCTTGAGGTAGAAAGTCACCCTGTTGTGTAAGCGGTCACGCGATCGATTCCCGGCGTGGGTACAATTTTTTTTTAAATTCTATTTTTACAATCAATATTAGAATACCGGCAAACAGTTATTTCTTCGTATTCCATTTTTTCATGAATAATCTATGGCTGGGAAGGCCGATCCCTTAGTACAGACAAAGTATGTTAAAGGAACCGATGAACTATTTAGTTACAAGTTACAGTCTTATATTAGCTGCTAGCAATCATTTTATTTAAAGGGACGCTGGCTGGATAGGGCCCCAGTTTGAATTGCAGCCAGGGGCCCCGTGCAGTCTTAATCCGCCCCTGAACACTGCACTATAAAATTGCTGAGGTTAAGGGGAGTGCCATTTGGTGCGTGTTGGGGAGGTGTCATGAGTTTCGGAAATACCCAGGAGTTTGGTGAGCAAGATCGCAAACAACTTTTGACATTATAATCATTATTAAAAATTGTATCCCAGTAATTACATTCCGAGGAGTGTTTAAAATAAGAAGGGATAAGCATTACAAATATTTTTTTTTAAATGCGAATAAAATCACCCTGATAATTAGTTCAACCTTAAAAGATAAATTATTGAGGATGATTTTTATACCATAGTGAAAAAAAAGATTCGAAATTTAAAAAAAAATAATTTAAACGCTCATATCAGTTAACTTCATTTAGAGCTTACCTTGGAGCTGTTTATTTTAAAAAATATTTTAAAAATAACCCAATTGATCTTCAATTTCAGGAACTGCATCAGCTTAGTTGACAAAATAGTTTATCTATATGACAAGAATGTGATAAAAATCTATAAAGTTGACGGTTCTAAAATTGCTACTTTTGCAATATCAACGATGTTACTTTATCCTATTTTTTAAACAAATAATATTCGCAGTTAATTTGAATACATGGGTTTCAATAGTTTCATCGAATGCGTTTGTAAAATTAAATGTCTAAGTTTAATTAACTTGAATGCTAGCAATCAATAACAAAAAGAGAAAGTTTGGGTTTACTCTGTTGATTGAATGTGAACATTGAGTTTGACGTGTTCATTGAATTGTGATATTCACCTTTGTTAACTTCATTACTTCAGAACATCTTCATGTAAACTATTCATTTCTTATAAATTGATGTAATGACGTGTGAACACATGGCTGTGAAATAGATCCACAATATTTATTGTACCCATCACGCCTCACTTTCAACAGTTTGCCTTATGTCTTGTGCCCATCCCTTATTTCCCCTTGCTTACCTATCTTATAATACAAACAAAAAATTTAATGATGATAATCAGCCTACATTACGCACACAACTTAAAAACTGTAAAAGTTTTGCCATTATGTATTATATACGAAGTAAGGTTCCATCATTTTGTTTAAAAATCGAAACTTCTTTATTAATTTCATAATACCCTGATTGTTTATGATTAATGTTATTGCATTCATTTTTATTATCATTTTAAAATCTAACGTTTTATAACAAGGGATAAAAATATAAAGTACTTAAAAGTAAAATTCGCATGCGAACGGGATTAAAGCTGTCAGTGTAAAATAATATATGGGGCTGGATTTATTATTTTCAAATTTTAATTAAATTTTTTAATTAAAAATTGTCTTTAACATTACATGCTATCTACTTTTAGTTAGACATTAAATTATTTGGGAATCGGTAAATTGGGGTTCCACAATAATTTGTGTTAACATGAATAAGTTGCATATGTTGTCAATGTGTTTAGAAAAAAACACACAAAAAACAAACAAAAATCAATCAAACAAAAACAACAGAGGAGCAGATCATAAGTGATACTGAGTTGAAAAGCTGTTAAAATATTTTTTAGATAGACAAAACCCCAATCTCGATCAATGAAATACACGTTTTCTTTTAATTATTAATTTCATAATTAGAACATCTTCAAGGGTTCCCAGTGCCTTCATTCTACTCAACCCCAAAATCTGAATTAGTCAAAAGGAAAATTTAAAAACAAAACTAAAATAATCAACAAACATCTGACGCCCAAAGATGGTATCCACTCCCAAGCACAATAGCGCGTCAGGTCTCACAATTCCCTCCAGCCAACGGTCCGCTATTGTCCACTCACTTCCTGCACACCTCAGTTGTATCAAATATTTGTTTACTTCAGCTGCACAATTATTGTACCATCAATGTCGTATTAGTTTTCTAAAACAGTGATTATCAACTTACAAATGTCTTCGCAGCCCATCTTTATAGTTGAAATATATCTTCCTAGATCAACAGTGATACTAAATGATTCAGCGGCGTAGCGTGGCCTCCGGCATCCTCTCTCAATAAAATAAGATGGTTTTTTTTTCAAAATGCAGAATTTATTTGGAAAGTGATTGCAAAAACATTACAAAAATGTTTATTAGAAATGAAAAAGCGAAAAGCTTTCCTTTCTTTATCTAGCAATGCATTTCTTATACGCTTTTCCTCGTGCCAACGTCTTTGATGGCCATTTCAATGTTTTCTAGTATTTTATGCTCAGTAGCCATTATTAGTGTCTCATTGTTGATAGTAATTAATTTCGCATAAACATAA
The DNA here is from genome assembly GCA_944989445.1 of Ampullaceana balthica. Classification (NCBI taxonomy): domain Eukaryota; kingdom Metazoa; phylum Mollusca; class Gastropoda; family Lymnaeidae; genus Ampullaceana; species Ampullaceana balthica. The sequence goes on along the minus strand of CALYLW010000652.1, from coordinate 185,323 downwards.
GTTTAGAGAAGCTGCTCCCACAGCTGGCATTACGTATGGCAATTATAAGGAATATTCGAAGTCAAATAATCATATTTTAGCCAGGGTAGCTTTAGCATAAATAGATGTTAATAAATTTAGCGGGCTGGCTTGATTTCAGCAATTCATCTTCTTTTAATCCCCGTGTTCAACAAAGGTCATTGTTTATGAATGTCATATTGTCTTATCTCATACAAAACAGACACTCTTTCTATACATATTGCGTCCTACGCATATCCATGGTATATGTCTAGTCTTGTGACATCTGCAGTCCATTACAATATAACCATCATCTTTAAGCTTAAATAAAACTAATTTCAGTATTGGGGCCGTCCATGAATGACGTCACGCGATTTTTGACGATTTTTACCCCCCCCCCTCTCAACCCTCGTCACGATTCGTCACAAAAACTTTGATCCCTCTCCAATATGACGTCACAAAGCTTTGACCCCCACCCTAAAAGCCGTATTTTCTGATTGAAAATTAGCATGTTTCAAATCACTTTTGTTTTCATTTAAGTATGTATTTAGTGTAAGTCTGTAATCTAATATCGTAGCACGTGTGAAACCATTGAAAACGTCATTAAATAAATTTCGAGCTATCAAATATAAAAGTTGAACTTTTATTTAAAGTTGCTCCTTTCGATGTGACGTCACATTTCTTCAACACCCCCTCCCCCTCGTGACCCCCCTCCCCCGTTTTAGGCACGTGACGTCATTTATGGACGGCCCCATTGCCGCAAGAAGTTTCCTTATTTATTTCATAGAATTCTTGAAGGTTCAACAACTTCTATTTTCTGATTTTAAATCTCTACATGGCGCACAACTTGACCTTTAAACATTTTTTACCTTCACTTTTTACATGATGTTTTGAGATTACTGTATCGTGCTTTGCATGAAGATGGACCAGTTAAAAAATATAGCGAAAAGCCGAGTTCTATTTTTCCAGGAATTTAATAATAATGTCAAACATTCTAGTAAGATCTTTTTGTCACATGTTTGTGCTTCTCCACAAAGTAATGCTCCTCTTTTTCTAAACAGTTGATCCTCTTAGAAGTCTGTTTTTAATTCATTCCGTTTGCAAAAATAATGTTTGGTTGTGTTGAGCCCTTGATATATGACTGACTACATGGGGATTTAGTTTTCACGCGACATAATGCCCCTAACAAATTGCGACCCGGTCTTTGTCACTCTTACCCCCTCGCACGCCGCTGACATGGTGATAGCCACATCCCGACTTGTTGCGATAGTCACATCTAGTCTTGTGATTATCACATCTAGACGTGGTACGATAGTCACATCTAGACGTGGAGTGAAAGTCACTTCTAGACTTGTGATTATCACATCTAGACGTGGTGCGATAGTCACATCTAGACGTGGAGTGATAGTCACTTCTAGACTTGTGATTATCACATCTACACGTGTTTTAATATAGTCACATCTAGAAGTGGTGCAATAGTCACATCTAGGCTTGTGTGATAGTCACATCTAGGCTTGTGTGATAGTCACATCTAGGCGTGTTGTGATAGTCACACCTAGACTTGTTGTAATAGTCACATCTAGGCGTAGTGTGTTAGTCACATCTAGACGTGGAGTGATAGTCACTTCTAGACTTGTGATTATCACATCTACACGTGTTTTAATATAGTCACATCTAGAAGTGGTGCAATAGTCACATCTAGGCTTGTGTGATAGTCACATCTAGGCTTGTGTGATAGTCACATCTAGGCGTGTTGTAATAGTCACACCTAGGCGTGTTGTGATATTCACATCTAGACGTGTTGCGATAGTCACATCTAGACGTGGTGTGAGTCACATCTAGACGTGGTGTGATAGTCACATCTAGACTTGGTTTAATAGTCACATCTAGACGTGGTTTAATAGTCACATCTAGACGTGGTGTGATAGTAACATCTAGACGTGTTGTGATAGTCACATCTAGGCGTGGTGTGATAGTCACATCAAGACGTGTTGTTATAGTCACATCTAGACGTGGTGTGATAGTCACTCCTAGACGTGGTGTGATAGTCACATCTAGACGTGATGTGATAGTCACATCTAGACGTGGTGTGATAGTCACATCTAGATTTGGTTTGATAGTCACATCTAGACGTGGTGTGATAGTCACTCCTAGACGTGGTTTGATAGTCACATCTAGACGTGGTGTGATAGTCACATCTAGACGTGATGTGATAGTCACATCTAGACATGGTGTGATAGTCACATCTAGATTTGGTTTGATAGTCACATCTAGACGTGGTTTAATAGTCACATATAGACTTGGTGTGATACTCCCATCTAGACTCGTTGTGATAGTCGCACCTATCTCTATTTAGCTAATTTAAAAATAAAAGAATACAAAAAATAAGAGAAAAGGTGCAGGTCGTCGTTTGTTTTACCGAGGCCTAGGTCACGTAATATTAATTAAAATTTTATAACAATTTCTGAACGTCCCTCTATTCCATAAATTCCATTAAATGATTGCAAAAAATCAGTTTACAAATAAATTGCTGTTATCTCGTGTCTTGACTTTCTTAGATTGCAGACTATTTTGTTAATACAATTACTATATTTACCCGAATTATGCATTTAAAAGAACAAGAAGTATGTCGTTATAACGATTGACGGGAAAAAGAGTACCATTAAAACTATATTTTTAATACACCAAATTTAGAAACAACCGCCCCCTCCCACACTTCTACATATAAGTATAAGCAGACACTCCATGAAGAATTGCATAGGTCTGTTATGTTGTTGTTTTTTTTATTAAAGGTACGTCACTTCCTAAGCGAGATAACTCATTCGAGATGAATTGATTTCTTTGGAGAGACGCGTTGTCATGACGATACGACGTCACGACACGGCTAGAATGGCATTTTCCTTACGAATTATAGTTATGAAAGTCAACGATGCTAGATTTATCGATTCCTATCTCACGCGTCCTGAAAATAAGTACTTGTATTATCTCAATGAAAATAAGTGCACCTCAAATGTAACATTTAAAGATATGCTTATAATAAATGTTCCAGAAGAAATTCTAGAAGAAATAACAAATTTACTTAGCCGCTAAGATAAAGTAATTCATGAGAATCTGTCATAGAGTAGTAGTACAGGGTTCTCTAATTCGGATGAAGGCATGTGCCATTTTATCCCTTACGAGATGTGTCAAAGGCTGCACCCCTTCTAGCACTTAAAGTTATTTGTGTTATTTTATTACAGCAAATATTTCAATGATGGTGTAACAACTACCGCTGTATTTCCTTTAAAAAAAAAGATTTTATTATAATAAGTATGTTGCGTATATCAGATTAACAATAAAATTTGATGTGCATTAGTACTAGCTTTCTGAATTTCACAAATAGTACATTTTTGTAAGCTTACTGGTGGGCAACAAAAAAAGCCACTTGCTGGGTAGGATAGGGCCCGCTGGCCGCCTGTTTGAGACACGTGGTGTATTGTATAGTAATGTAATCGTATTTATTTTTTTTATTCCATACATTTCGAATTGTTTTGTTTTTTTAAAAAATTGGCACCATTTACTAAAAATATATAAATCATTTGTTTAAACTCCATTTTATAAAACAAAATACCATGCCCCGTTTTTTTAAATATTTACAGTTAGCAATTAAGAGTTATATTTCAACTTTTACAGACCAATAATTAATAAGTTTACTTTACAAAATGAATTTAGGAAAGATCAAGGTTTATATTTGAAAAAATATTAACTTTTAACTAAGTTTTGTCATTTCCACCCCTTGAAAATTTACCCATAAAAAAACCAATATAATCAAATACAGTATTAGACTAATACATATAATAGTAATAGGAAATAGAAGATTTTTTTTATTTTATAAATTTTAAAGACCACACTTAAGAGTTAAGGATAGAAAATACATTCATTGAACATGTTCTGAAACTGTTCAAAAATATAAAATAAATCGAAGAAATAAAAGAACTTTTTCTTCAACAAGATTTATCACAAGCTTGTGATTTTACTAAATTATGCTTGTTAACTTTAACCAGCTGTGAACCATTTAAACCAAAAACTGATAGGACAGACAACTGACACTTAATTTACGCATTATAATAGTCTTTAGAATTATTTTATGTTAGACCAGGGGTCGGGAAACTTTTTGTTTGAGAGAGCCATACACACCACATATTTTGAAAAGTAATTCTGTGGGAGCCCTACTTTACGCTTAAAACTAAAAATATAAGTAAATGTGTTCATTCTGTGTTATTTCAATACTAACAGTACAATAATTATGTGTCTGAATTCTGTTTGATAACATTGTTGTCCTGATTTTTTAAACATGCAATCAATATGTAGATCAAAGGAGTCTGAATAAATTATTTTTTTTTATAATCGAACATTTGTCTGAGAGCCAGATGCAGCCATCAATAGAGCCACATCTGGCTCGCGAGCCATGGTTTCCCAACCCCTGTGTTAGTGGGTCATTTTTATTGTCCATACAAGTTTTAATAATAATGATATACTTGTTAGCATAACAATCTGCTTGAATAGTGCTGACCATCATGTTTTTAAGAAAACAAAATATTAAGTAATAACATTCCAACTTGTCTGTGAAGGACCTTTAAACTTTAGAATTCCCTTCTTTAAAAAAAACATTCTGCTAATTCTCATCTTGATTGAATTGTACGTGGTTTTTTAGTCATATAAAGCAAAATGTTTAGAGATGTATAGCATTCATTCAATACACTCATGTATTTGATGATAATTCATTTTTATATCGACTATGTTAATAAAAATCAAATTGTTAAGACATATATTATGTGCTAAAATATGTGCTATTATCTCCCTTTACAAGAAATGTACTCATTGGTTCATCAAATTTGCTTCTCATAAAAACCACATCTAATTAACACAAACTTGGAATGTGTACATTGTTAGAAGACTCACAATATAATGAACATATGAAGTAAAAAATGAAATGTAACTCTATACAAAATACTATACCCTATTACAAAATAGGAATGTCAATATTGTATCATTTTAATTAACACATTACACCTGTTTTGAATTTGCAATCATTGAACTTTTAGTTACAATGTAATTGTATGAGCTAATTTAAGAACGTCTGAAGCCCTATATTGTCTCTGACAGGAGCATTTGTGTATATTTTTTAAAAATTATTTCCCCATTTTAAATAAAATTAATAAATTTCTTTTAAGGTGGGTGGATCTTTTAAATGTATGGTGCCGTTAACTTGCACGATATGATACCGTGTAAGTTAACACTACGTAAATGTATACACCTACTTTCAAGGGATAATAAACCAAAGAGTTAAAGTAGTAAATCTTTTTATTTTTCATAACTTTTTTCTGGAATACCATGTCTGCAAATGCTTAACACTTGAATAATAATATCTAATAATGTTATGTTGTTACAGCTGAGGCTAACAAACTATAGAAACATATTTGCAATTGTATTACTGAAATCCCTACTTAATTAATTTAAAACAACTATCAGGACGTTAATTTGATAATGATATTTAAACCCCATCAGTTTGCAGATGTTTCTTTGATTTTCAAAGCGGTCAGTACCCTTGCAATTTTATGTAAATACAAGCTTTTAATCATATAAATCTTAGAATTAAAAGAGCTTATTGGAAAAATGATTTTAAAAGGGTCATTTAACGTATTTTTTGAACTGAGTTCATTCAATTTGTTTTCTTTCAAAGCTGACTCAGCTCAAACCTGGAAACACAAATTTTAGTTCTTCTCGTCTAGAATTTGGACATGAAATGGGTTGCATGATCAAACACTCGATCAACATTTAAAACTCTAATAAAAATGCAAGGCTAGACATAAATTATGGATAAGCATAGGACACAGTAATCTTCTCTATATAAGGATATGTAACAGATAAGATAAGCTAAAAACTATTTCCGTGTACATGCTTGCAGTGACAAAACAATAGTTGAAAGAAATGCATCTTGCTGGTGTACAGGCAGCCATTATTGATATTATCATCAGTCTTTATTATAGTTTCCAAAGACATATGAAATTAGCAAACATTTTAAGCTATAACTCATTGTGGTGACCTTATATAATTTAAGGTGCTGACACTGTAATAAAATTTCACACTACAATACCTAAGTTTAGGAAAAAATGGGAAATCTCAGAAACAAACCCAAAAGCCTTTGTGGGCCATAGTGATAACAAGTATATGTAAACTATTCTCTGAGATCACATGGGATTATGAATATCTCTCTTTAACATAAACATCAAATAACTTCTCTTTGGTTTTGAATTGGATTAACAGGGGATAAACCATATCAAAGTGTTGAATAAATTATTCTTTTTTGTGTGAATAACCCACATTGGTCCAGTTTAGAATATAAAAATTAGGATTTCAGCTGTCAAATTATTAAATTTCAGCAAACTTTGTGTGGGCCAAAGTTGCACTTTCAAAGGATGTGCAAGACATTAAAGAGCCTGGTGATAAAAAACTTCAATGTTTTAAAGTAAAACCAAAAAAACATGTTTTAAATACCTTTTTTCATCTTGAGATTATAAATATTTATATTAAAATATATATATATTTATATTTTAAAAATATTTATATTATGTATCTAAATTACATGTGTGTTCAACATTGCATAACTTTCATGTTATATACATTTGTTGTAAAATTTTATTCTACATTTACTCTTAATTGGTGTGCAACATCTGCCCACGATCCACAACTGTTTTCCCCTTTTCTCCTTGGCTTGTCCAAATAAAACCCACATTTTTAAAGTCTTTCTTATATTTTTGGACTTTTTCTTTGTCTTTGTTATTTTGCGTTTTAAATTTCACTTGGTGTTTTTTAAATTCTCTTTACTCTAATTTTTACCTTTTTATTGATAATAATAATGATAATAAAAAAAACATTACGCACATAACCTAGATGAGGAATGCTGCCTATCAGTGGTTTATAATTATTTGAAAGAGGATAATAACAGTACTGTTAAAGGTCACAACAAATTAAAATCAAATAAGTACACAAACAAAAAGATTTGTAACATATTGCACATTTTAATTATATCAACTAATCATTAGGAATGCTGAATAAAATGTCCTCATTTATGTACCCAACCAAATTATTAAGTTCCAACAATATATAATAAGTATTGACGTTTTATACGGTAAATGAAAAAAATACAATTGAAGCTAAAATAATGTAATAAATGCTTGTGTAGTAAGAAAGTTTCAAATCACAACAAAATTTTGTATTTTTCTGAACGAGGAACACGATTAATTACCACACGACCGTCATAACTGAGGGATGCAAACGTCCAAGGGTCAGCACTTGACCAGTCCACAGCGTACACACTGTCCTCATGTTCTTCATATGTGGCAATAACGCCATCCTTCGGGGGCTCAGAATTCCTGGATGAAAATATTATTGTTCCATATTTCTTACAATAGCCATGAACATTCATTTGTTAATTTAGAGAGTCTCAAAGAAATATCAACATTAAAGAGTTAATGTCTAAGGCAGTGAGTTGTCAAATGTCAACCAAGAGTGCCTGAGGGCATTTTGTACACTAAGTATTACAAACTTTCCAAATTATATTTCTTAACATTCAAGAAGCCACACATTGGGGACAAAAGGCAAACCAGTAACTAAGTCAATGTTGTTTGCAGCAGCCTCTAAAAATGGTTTGCATATGGATGGATCCGTGCTACATTTTTAATTGTTAGTATAAGACATGGGGAGAACCAAGCTTTGGCTAGGAAGTATAGTAAAACAATAAGAGACAATGAGAAAAAAGTTGAGCCAAAATTTTCCCTATAATCCAACATTAGAATTTTTCTTTTTCTGATAAATGTCAACTTTAAAATAACAATTACTGAACTTATTTCAGAAATATGTTTTCATTAACAATTTTTAAGATGAAATAGCAAGTATGAGAAACTATTTCTGAGGTCACAAAAATCTTCAGATTGTGCATTGGGAATTTTCTTTCTTTTAAATAGTTTCATTAATATTCATTTCACCAAAGTTTCTCTTTTGACCTACACCCTTCCCATCTCCTAGCAACAGTTGTTTTAATTATTTAATAGGGCTCAAAGAGTTTATATATCAAATATATACATAGCATACTCTCAATTGCTTGTTCTGGTATTAGTATCAAATAGTTAAATAACAAGTATATATTGCCAAGTCTATACAGTTTGTTCAGGTATTTTCGGCAAGGATTTATGTACAACTATTTTCGGCAAGGATTTATGTACAACTATTTTCGGCAAGGATTTATGTACAACTATTTTCGGCAAGGATTTATGTACAACTATTTTCGGCAAGGATTTATGTACAACTATTTTCGTCAAGGATTTTAAGTACAACTAATGGCATTTTAAAGATAGAGTCAAGAGCAAAGAAATAATAATAATATTGTATTTCTCACCCTTCATTCTCGGTATCATCAGCATCATCTTTGTCTGTCAGGCGACCATATGGCTCAGAGGACAGGGATACAACACTGTTCAAGATGACACGACTGTCACTACTGGACGTCAGCACCAGTTGGTCATGGAAATGGTTATATCGCACAGACCAAATCCTGAAACAAAATGGGGGGATATGATAACAGCTATGGCAACTATTTAAATAAAATGAGGGGGATATAATAAAAGCTATGGCAATTATTTAAATAAAATGAGGGGGATATGATAACAGCTATGGCAACTATTTAAATAAAATGAGGGGGATATAATAAAAGCTATGACAATTATTTAAATAAAATGAGGGGGATATGATAACAGCTATGGCAACTATTTAAATAAAATGAGGGGTATATGATAACAGCTATGGCAACTATTTAAATAAAATGGGTAAATGTTTCAAGAACTGTGTGAAGATATGGTCAGCTACTGATATTTTTAAATGGCCAACAATTACATTGTTCCACAAATGGTTGAATGTGTATTGGAGCTCATCTGCTAGCCATTGTGGGTTCACAAATTAGTCAGTAACTAGTCTCCTCTCCAACAACAATTCAAAACTCTAGATGGTGTTTAGTATACAAAATTGAAATCTCTCATTCACCCCCCCCTACCACCACCACACAGCCACCATGAGAACTGATCTAGGTGGTCAGGTAAGATATGAAAACAGTTGATAATATTGCAAGAAATACTTTCATCACCATAAGCCAGTATTATGTGATGGAGTGGAGATTGAAAACTAACAACTTCTACAACAAGCAAAAGCAATAATATTCCTTACAGAGTATCACCGAACTCGAGCAGCGATGTGGTCAGCACTTTGGAATACATCAGCCATGAGAAGCCAAATTAGGCAGCCATGGGTTAGGTGGCAGCTCTTTTAAATCATATCTAGAAATGTTCAGCGATCATGCGTGAATATCAGAGGACCATTTTACAATGACAGATAAGTTTAAGTCATACCAGTGTGAGTGTTCAGAAAGCACTTTGAGTGGCACCGTGACATTGCGAGTGTCCCAGAATTTCACCCTGCAATCGTCCCCGCAGGACACCAAGTAGTACTGTTTGTTGGGGTTAAAGTCCAAGTCTCTGACCAGTTGGCTGTGGGCAGATTCAATCTGAAACACTTGGCTAAGGGGAGAGTAAAATAAATTATTGGCAAGAGTCGTGTTACAGTTGATTCTTATTATTAATGAAACATTTCAAATGAATGGGATTGTTGCCTTGACAGTTTAAATGATTAATGAGTTGAACAAAATCAAGAAACTTAAAATTTTACCAGTCAACTTTTAACATAAATACCCTACGTAAAACCTATTACTTTCATTATGGCAAATGATGCACTTAAATGACCAAGTTAAATGAGTTACAGAAAATGGGTTATCACAATAAGTACCTAATAAGCAGTCAGTTAATGTTAATTACCTCATAGATCTGAGGTCTATGCCACGAATAGATGTGTCGTTGGCTGTGGCAATTTGATTACAGTTGTGATGGGGATTCCATCGTCCACAGGTCAGTTTGTGCTGACCTCTGCCTTCAACACTGGTGCTACTTGTTACCTACAAACAAACACCACATTCACTTTTATTTATAAGACAAAATGTACTTTGTAAAATCAACTCAGGTACCACATAGTATTGCTTGAATTTGAACAGTGTGGCCTAATTATATTTTAATACATTTTAACATTATATTTTTCTACACTTAGAAAAAAATAAATGATAAGTTTTTCAAAAGTAATACTGGAGTAAAATAAAATCTGAAATTTTTAGATTTAAAAGTAATAATGACCGCTTACTTTAGCAGAAGATGAAGCAGATTCTAGATCCCAGCACACAATTTTATCTTCACACAAACCTATAACAGAATGACTGTCTCCTCCAGGGTGCCATAGTATACTGAAAGAAAATGATATTAAATCTCTTATGTTCACAGCATCTAAGGGTTATGTTAATCAAATAAGCTTCGAAATTCAATTGCACATGTTCTTTTTATTTTTTATTTTTATACATTAAAAGTAACATTTTAAAAATTTATTTTACTTTTGAAATACAAAATCAAATTAACATCATGGTGAGTCAGATATTTGATTTGCAAATATTTTTTATTCTGATAGTATAAAAGATAAATATTATAAAAACCTGTATACTAAAAATAATATATTTTATACCGATAATACATTTTTTAAAAAAACAGAGACATAAGTTTGGCAGAAAAGTAAGTACAGAAATTTACTGGTTTTTATATTTTACCCCAAAAAATTGTTAAAGGATGTTCAAAATAAGTAATTATTACCCTTTGATATCACTGTGTTCTTCTGGTGTCAGATAACATTTGAATTGAAGATGTGGATGTGAACTGGATGTGTCATCTGCTGATGGATTGAAAGGATCAGCTGTTCCTGGAATTTGCCATACAGCAGCTCTTAACTCTGACTTTGCGTCTGAAGCTAAGACATAATATTTAAAACAAACAAAATACAGAATTGATTAAAGACAGGTCTTGCAATTGGTTCCTTGTTACAAAGATCATTTACTTTTTTTATTAAAAGCATAGATAATTGTTACTTAAATGCAATGTGGTTTGATTGCTAAGCAAACTAAAAAATTAATATTTTTCTGTTTTTTTCCTCAAATGCTGAGCTTTGAAAAAAACGTTCTCCTCAAATAATGGAGATCTTTGAAATAATACTTTTCATGGCTTAATGTGAAATGAAAAGAATTTAATGTTGGCAGTTTATTTAACAGAATGTAAACTGCTTATATATAGTTTAAATCAAATCTAATAAAAGCTAAAAAAAAAGTATTTCTTTCTAATTGTATGCATTAAATAATGCTCATACTTTTATTAAAACAAGTAGAAAGAAGTGATGCATCGAATGTCGATGAACTGATATTCCAAATTTCTCCTTCGCGATGCAAGAAAACAGTCTTGTTAATGACATTGTTTTCATCGTCAAAGTCTATGTAATGAACCTAGTTAGTATGAGATAACAAAATAAACATGAATTACAATTTATAAACATGAATTACAATTTATAAACTTGAATTACAATTTATAAACTTACTTAATAATGAAAGATAAAAAATTTAATACATATTTTTTTACCTTTTTAGTTGATACCTTAATGATTATCATTAATAACGTATCTATTCAAAATCTTTACCCTTCACATTTTGTGTACATTTGATTTTCTGCATTAATTAGGGTTATTTCTGATAAGTCTGCTGATTATTTCTCTCATAGATCTTAACTATAGATCTTTACCTTTGCATTGAATGGTTATTTTTATTTAACATGTATACATGCTTGAAATTCACAAGCTGCTAATAGGGTTATGGAGCTATTAATTAAAAGATGTGAAAATACATTTTCTGTGCTTAAATTTTTTTTTAATTTCTTTTAATCTATATATATAAAAATCAATGTATGTATGCATGTCTGTTATAGCTGACTAAACCATTCATGCGATCGCCATGAAACTTTTGGAGACTTTTGAGTACGCTCCCGGGATGGAAATAGGCTACTCTTTTTCAAAATTTAACACTCATGGGGCGCTGGGGGCCCAAAATGAGAATTTTTTCTTATATGAGCTATATAAAAATTAGTTAAGGCTTAGCTGCTTGGAAAATGAATGGATCTTGACCAGACTTGGTACATAACAACTTGATAGCCTATATTAAAATACTATAGAGCACTAATTTCCTAATGTCCATTTATTCGGGGCTGGCGGCCCAAAATGTCTTTTTTTATAAACGTTTAAGATTTTATTCCCAATTCAATTATTAAAGATCTTGAGAAATATAGATAAATATATCCACTATAAAATTGATTCAAATAAATAAGTGTTTTGAACTTGATATCTTGCACTAATTGGGCCCTGGGGCCCTTAATGTCGTTTTTTGCTTATATGAGCTATATAAAATTAGTTTATGCGTTAGCTACTGAGTAAATGATTGGATCTTAACCAAACTTTGTATATAACAACTTGGTAGCCCATATTAAAATTAGGGGTCTACCGATATATCGACTGGCCGATATATCGGCACCGATATCAGGATATCAGCAATATCGGTATCTGTAGCATGTAAAGGTCCCGATACTGACGTCACCGATATTTCATAATAAGTGATATTTTGACCAAAAAAAAACAACAACAACAACAAAAAACTATCATTTAGATTTACAATATCTCGACAAATTAATATATCGATCCCGATACCGGTATTGAAATAGCCAAAAGAGTCCTAGTATTAATATCTACAGCCACGATACAGTGTGCAATGTGCTATGATATTTTTTAGGTATGGGCCGATTTTCGTATGCTCGGAAATACTGTGTAAATAGTGCCGATGCCAAGTATACCGTAATTGCTCTAATAAATGGATAACATGTAAACATTATGTTCACGTAATTGCTCTAATAGCAAAGATGCACGCAGAATCGCAGATGTCTAAAACATTTCGTTTCGTATGGAATAACAAAATGTACCGTGTGCAGACTTGTTGTCATGGGCAACCATTCATCCTTCAACCTCATTTCACTCTATTACTATTGCTTTGTTCTCATTGTTTCATTCATAAAAGGTGGCCGTGTGCAAAAGCCATTAAACTATTGGTTAGAATTAATAATTATGAGTCAAAAGTTGAAGTTTCAAAAGGAGTACCTAATTTTGCTTGTACATTTTCATAAAGGACGGTTCGTTTTGTCATGAGTCCTATGTAGGTCATGATCTGGAACTTGTAAACACATCAGAAACTTCGTTTCGGAAAAAAATAATAAATCGGTAATATCCGCATAACTGGATATCGGTAGAGTGTAGACCCCTAAATTATAAAATATAAATAATTACACATGACGTCATCAAATATGACAGCTGTTTTTTTTTGTCCTAACAAATACTCATATCTGAAAAAAATATCGGTAATATCGGCAAAAATGCATATCGGTAGACCCCTAAATTACAAAATATAAATAATTACGAGTGATAAATTTAAGAATGACATCATCAAATATGACCGCTGGTTTTTGTCCTAACAAATACTCATAAAAAAATATCGGTAATATCGGTATCTGCAAAAATGCATATCGGTAGACCCCTAATTAAAATAAAAAATGGCACTGCACTTCTAATGTCCAATTGTTCAGGGCCGGGGGCCCCAAATGTCTTTTTTTTGTATACTCTAAGATATTATTTCCCACTCAGTTTTTAACAATCTTGAGAAATATATCCATGAGGAAACTGAATTTAAATGAACAGGTTTTCAAAATGTACATCTTGAACGGAATGGGCCCGGGGCCCCTTAATGTATTTTTTCATTATATTAGCTATATAAAAATTAGTTTAAGTGTTAGATAATGAGAAAATAACTGGATTTTGACCAAACTCGGTATATAAAAACTTAAGAGCCTAAATTAAATTACTATGGGGCACTGAACTGCTAATTTTCATTTCCTCGGGACTGGGGGCCCTAAATGTGTTTTTTACTAACTTTTAATATTATATTCCCCATTCAATTTTAAACGATATTGATAAATATAGATAAATATATTTATATATTTGTTATGAAATTCATTGAAATGAACAGATTTTTAACTTCATATGTTAAACTGATAAGCCCGCTGACCCTTAATGTAATTCCTTTTTTTATCCATATGTATTCCTTTTTACTGAGATCGTTGCAACGCACGATGGGTCTGCTAGTCTATATATATAATTCACCAGGTCAAGCACAAGACGTGTGAAAATAGCCATAATGACCCTTGATAGGGTAGACCAATCACAGTTTATGTTTGGCAAGCGATGGTAGTAAAGGGCGGGAGGGCAGGTAACAACAACCGCAGTGCGCTAGTCTCGAGACCAACAATGCGTCGGCGTTCCCCCCCTCCACCGAAAATTCACTATCGTTGTTTTCATTTCTTTGTGCTGCTGTTTGTGTCCGTTTTTCACCACCCCGTTCTATGAGCAAGTCTGCGGCGCATGCTACGCTGCATCTTGTTTATTTTATTTATCTTAATTTTTCAATAAATCTGAATTCAGAAATCCCATCCAATAGTCTTATATAATTATTTGGTCAATTGTTGAGCTTGTGATTTTAGGAATATTTGCTGTTTATTGTATAAAACAGTGCTTTGAGACTCTTTGATAGCACAGTTTTCTATAGCCCTATTGTTGCAGGCCTTATCAATAGGCGGCATTTTATCTAGGTTGACTTTTATAGGCTATGTTGTGAGAGCCAAACTGTCGGGATGAATTTTTGGGGCTGAATAGATGAGCCATGGATACAACATTGCCTAAGTTCTGGGCTTGATCTAATAAGAATAAGAAATCTTTCTAACCTGATTTTCTGCTCTTAATGATTGTGTTCCAACAAGAAATCTGATGTTGTCTGTTTCAGCTTCTTGAGCACAGAGTGATCTGGCCTAATGAAAAATGTATGATTTCTTAAAATTAATTGCAATGGTTTTCAGCTCACTGTTCAAAGAGCTTATCATTATCAAACAGACTTTTTGAAATCAAAATAAGACATCAAATCAAATACATGTACTTGCTTACTATTACTCTGTGGTTTGAGTTTTACTTCATTATCATTTTGACTCTCAAGTTTCGTTGTGTAAACTCTTACTAATTACAAATGCTTAGATTTTAAAATAATAATAACTATTGATCCCCCTTAAATGTGGTTAGTAAGTTCAAATATAAGTATTAAAACTACATCTTCTACATCAGATGTCAAAGACAAATAACCAGCTCACTGTACAAATATATTTTGTCTGAGAAATCTTGACTGGTGTACAATACATGTAGTATAATAGGCCCGAGAGAGAATGGTAGAAAATATTTAATGGTCTGCGATATTGGGTACTAATCAAATTCTCTAACAGCCTTGCTGAACGATAGGCTACCCAAGATATCAGATTAGGTATATAGATATATAGATAGATCAGATCAAATAGAGAAGTGATTGAATGTTGGTCATTTCAATAGCCCAAAGACATTCAGTTGCTCATTTTGGATTGATGCATAAGAAATAAAGTGAAGTGTAGAGTAGTGTACAAGATATTAGACCACTGGTCACCACATTTATCTGCCATGGCCAACTTGAAATCAATCAAGAGTCTGATGGTAAATGCACAACCCTTTTTATCTAGCCTTAAAAATGGTAAAGTTAAAATTTGATTCTGAAAATAGAGCCATTCAAAGTCCAGAGGAGGCTCATTACTCGTTTTCTTAACTGTGTGTCTGATTTTTTGAGATACAAGTAATGTGACTTTGATCAAGGAATATAATATGAGAAGGCACTTTGAGACTACACATCAAAACAAGTTAAAAATCATAAATGCATAGCAGAAGATACAGAAGGTAGAAGTATTGCTTGAAAAGGTATCTAACATCACAGTAGACTGTAGACACTTTTCATATTATGGCGGAGGATATCGCAAAATCAATCTGACTATTTAGCGAATTAGTGTAGGAGAGTTTCTGAAGAACTGCATTGATGAAAGTATGTGATGTCTTATATTTAGACAAAATGCAGCTGTTTACAAATATAAGTCTTCACAGAAATAGTATTTCGGTAGCTGAACGGATGTGTGTCAATTGTGAAAACATAGCTGACTGAAAGACTTTGCTGCATTCTCCCTTGCGTTGCTATCGATGAACTTAATGACATGGCTGACACTGCAGACTTGCATCTTCAACCGTGGAGAAGAAGAAATATTGGACATTCAAGTATGGAACAAAAACAATAAACAAAAATAAGTCATTTTTAGCAACGTATGTCAAAATAATCACATCTTCTGAAAACTTATTGGACTTACAACAAATGTAGCACTGGTCACCAGTCACCAGTGACAAGTGATCTGAACTGGTTAATTAATAGGACATCATTTTAATTGTATCAAAAATCAAGAGCCGTTTTGGGGTAAAGTCCTCAAATTAAAAGGTATAAATTATAAAGTGTAAGTAAAAGTATAATCAGCATTTAAATACTAAAATAGCCGTCATGTTAATTTTAGTCTTTTCTTGAAGAAAAAAGTATGCTGAGTTTGATGAATGACAGTTTTTTCAGTATAAAAATAATAAAAATTATAAAATTGAAAATATGACTTTGAATTTATGTCCGACTTAACCACTAATCGACGTAACGAGCTTCTCCAGAATCAGAAAGGGAAAACTGCACTTGTGACTTGTATTACTAATCATTACAATCAATGTACAAGTTGTTACTATTGACACTATTGAGTGACTATTGTTACAGTCACAAAATTGTAAATTTGAAGGAGTTTTTAACTTTTAGTTTTAGGGTGTAAAGGAACACTTATGACAAGGTAAGACACGTTGGGAATGACAATGTTTAGGCCTAATTACTTTCAATATGCTTTGCTGCAACAAGGACAGACCTGAAATTCTAAACCATAGATGACAGGGGCTTCGTCTTCCATTATATCAACTTTAACTCATTATATTACACAAGTTCTGATCACTAAATGTAAACATTACACCGTTTCCTGTAAAATTCATTTTATTTTCATGTTAGGAATTGATTTCAAATTAAACGAAATCAAGCCAATCAAGATCTAATCGCTTTAAGAATTTTTGTTTAAAAAATTATTTAACTTGATTTTTTAAATTGGTAAATTAAAATATTGTAGAATGTCAGTATTTTAATTAAATTTTGAAAATATTTTCTTAAGTTTTTGCAATCTAAATTTTAAAGAAACAAACATTTGAAATCGTGTATTTTTCATACCGGTGTAATTTTAGATTTGACCTTAACAACCACCTTAACCAATATAAACAAAGGATGGCTGTCATGGGTTTATGTTTCCTTTGGATAAATTAAGTGAAGTAAAAAGATATTGAATGTATTTAAACATATAAAGGTATATCAATATATATTTTATTTCAAAGATATCCATACTTCTTAGCTTACACTTCTTAAACAAGTTTTAAAAAAAATTCAATTTGGTCAAGTCAATAATTGCAATTACAATGGCCGCTCCAATGCGGGCTTAAAAATTGTACCATATTTTTAAAAAAAAATGTTATTGGCCATATTATTAAATATGCCATATTCATATATGATGACCATTATAATAAAAAAGTATAGGAATAGTTATAGTAGTTGTTACTTATAGTCATAACCATGCAAGCCTATGACGCCTATGTTAATAAAAGTGTTTCTTTGTGTGCATTCTCATTGTCCTCCAAGTCCATCTTATTCTTATTCAACAAGGACCATTCTGTAACTAGCCCTAGGAATTTTGGGCTGTGGCAGTTGGTCGAGTTTGCTGGCGGCTGATTAGACCAATCTTTGCCTAAAAATATACATAAAATGGACAAACAATTATTGTGATATCATTTGGAGCGTTAGGGGAATGGTCTTTCTGTTGTTTTTTTTCCTTGCCTCATGTCCATGTCAATAATAATTATGTAATAGTAATATACTAATATTAATATATCTACAATATACGTTAAATTATTGGCATAGGGCATATCTAGTCTAGATCCTCTTCGACTTATAGGATGCAATAATCTTCTGTTTGGAAGGAGCTTCTGTAATAGATAAGATAAGATAGGAATAGGTTGGGTTACAGCTAGAGTAAACACTTTTGTTGTCTATTATAGTTTATAGTCTATAGTTTATTAATTATAGACTATAGATTTAGTGACAGACCTATAATTTTTTTATATCTGGCATTATCATTCATTTTGACATTATATAATTTATTATAATTCATATAAAATGAGCAATATGAGTGTTTCATAAATAGCCTAGGTAAGAGGTACACAGGCATACGATTTATATAATGTTCAATAACTTAATAATATTAATAATTAATAATTTAATAAGGCATGAAGTCATGAAGTGTGAAGGATTTTAAAAAAGATATAAATTACAAATCTATATTTCCATTCATAATGAAAACATAATTAAGTCTGAATATCCGACAATTTTAAAATTTTAGTGGTAAAAAATAGCTTATCAATGTTATGCCTGTATTTCATAAATACATGTACATGTATTATGTATTACTAAACTAATATTACTTATATATTATATCATAAATACATTGGGGTGACCCAGAGCTGTAAAATCATGATGGCACTCTCTTTAGATTTCTCTAAGGACAGTCTGTCTGCTTGGGTGGCACTCTTTTGTATTAGTTTAATTACACTATATTCACCATTTTCCTTCTTCTTTATCATAAGGCCCATGATAAATGTTTTGACCATTCTTATTCCTGTGATATTCTGATGGCACATGACAATTGTCTTTGGAATTTAACTTCAATAGCTAATTTAACTATTCAGAGGAAATGACATTAAATTAGAATTCTTATATTTCTATATCAATCTTCTAAGAAAGTGTCAACTTATTCAGACTGCTTCCCTTTGAACTTGAATCCCTTAGCATTATCAGTGGATATGATGTAGCAAAATCATAATTACTATCAATTATTTAAAAGAATTTCTTATCTTATCTGTTACAGACGCTCCTTCTATACAGAAGATTATTGCGTCCTAGGCTTATCTATGTCCCTCAAATTTTTATTACAGTAATGAAACTTTTCATTTGGCATTGCTAGAGTGAATGGAGGCAGGTGTTAAAATATACTTTTAATTCTTGTAAAAAAGCTATTTGATAAATATTAAGTACATGTATTTGATAAAATTTGATATTTACTATTATAATATTTTTGAATGCCTAAAATAAACCTTCTTTTAAAAAATTATAAATTATATTTTTCAGATGTGTATGGTGATGGCTTATGGTAACTGAATTAAGTTACATTAGTTAGGATGACAGACTGTTTAAAAATATAATCATGGTTAAGTTAACTGTGGATTTCATTGCAAAAGGGACTTCAGGATATGCCAAAAAGAAAAAAGATGAGACTATAACCCAGTATGTTGGTCGACTGACACATTTGTACCTTGAGAACAAAAACATTGATGATATAGTAAGTGATTTCTAATATCTATAAGATATTTCTTGATTTTACATGACTTACTTATATCTGTGAATGAAATAATCGATTATATTTATTTGAACTTTTTAAATAGTTTTAATAATTTTTAAAGGTCACTAACTTTTAAAATCATAATCTGTCCTAACATTTATGAAAAAACTATTTTGAATAAAATATTTTAAAATAAAAGTACATAAACAGGAAATTTTAAATGTTGAATCTCAAACTTTTGAAATCTATTTATTAAATAATGACATGAAAAATAACGCCTTATTTTTAGTTTATAAAGAATTCTAATAGTTTGTCATGTTTTAATTTTATTTTTTTAGGGTGACGGCCTTTCGTCATGCAGAAATTTAGCAGTCTTATACCTATATGACAATCAACTTAATCGTATTCCATGTCTTAACAACAATTGTGGTATAACTCATCTGTATTTACAAAACAACAAAATCAGCATTATAGAGAACTTGTCTGCACTCCCACATCTCCAGAAACTGTAAATAAATAAATTATTTCTATTACAATTATTTTGTTATTCTAAAAATATTAAAATAAGACATGCCATAAGGACACAATTTTTGTCCATAAGAAATTGATAAAAAGTTATTTACTTTAAAGTTTTTACAGAGTAATGAATCTCATATTAACAAATTATTTTTGTCAGTTATGTTGGAGGAAACTTGATCAGAGTCCTAGAAGGGTTAGAAAATTTACAGAAATTACAAGAGTTGCACATAGAGCATCAACATTTGCCCCTGGGAGAACAATTGCTCTTTGATCCTCGTAGTCTTAAGGCACTAGAGGTAAGATTATGGGAAACTTAATAATTTGATTTTTATTATAATTTTACAGGCAACTTAAAAAAAATGTTTCAAACAACAATTTTAAATATTTATTTTACAAATAAAATGTAATTAGGTCTTGAGAACTACACAATTGTTTGTTGCTAGATTGTGATTAAAAGAAATAGTGTGTGGGGGGGGGGCAATATAGTGTTTGTGAAGAATCCCTGACTTAAATTTGTGATTCACAGATACTGAATCTGATAGTTAAGGCATTATCTGTCTACTTATCAGAGGAAACCTTAAGTCTTGAAAGACCTATACATGTTTTGAGCCAGACATAGAAATGTTATATCAAAACTGACTATCCCTTAAAACTAGAATTTGAAATTGAAGTCAAAACTACTCAAAACCCCAATCTAAAGTACTTAATGCTTCTATTTCTTTCTTGAAGTTTATTCTCTGCTGCATGGGATATTCATTTAAGTGAAAACAATTTAAGATATAGCAATTAGAATAGTTGGGACTTCACTTAGATTAATTTCAGTAGTTCATAACAGCTGTATATAAAATTATGTTTTAAAGGTATATATATTTGCTAATACGCTAATGTTGCTATGCAGAGAATTGAATCACTGATGCTGCAATATATAATTTATTACCTAAGGAGCTTTTAGAGATTTCTCAATAAACTAATTTTTGAACTTGTATTTAATGCATCATTTTAGCATTTTGAGAACAACATTAAAGTTTTGGCACAAACTGTCACAAGCAGTTACTATAACAAGACAACTTTTATTGCACTGTTTTATTGGCTAATACATGTAGTGCATTGGCAACATCTGGTATCACTATAAATGAAATGAAACCTTCTCTATCCATTCATTTTTTGCAAAGAAGATTTAAATCAAATTTGATGAAGGAATTTTCTAAAAAAAACCAATGAAGTACTGCTAATTTTTGTGCTGTGTTTTTTAAAACAAATTCGTATTTTTCATTTCATTGGAAAGTCTTCATTACAAGTTCTGAATGTGTCTGGAAACCGCTTGACTAGCATTGATGATCTCAAACAACTGCCACATCTCACTCATTTGATGGCAGCTGATAATGAACTGACGGACATGAAGGAGCTGGGACAATTACTCTCTAACTGGCATGCCCTCATCAGGCTGGATCTTGCAGGAAATCCACTTTGTCAAAGCCCTAAGTACAAGGATAGGATTATAGTCAAAGCCAAAAACTTAGGTATGTTATATTCAAGCCTTTTATTTTAAATATATTTTATTGGCTATCATAACAATAAACTGATAATGAAACATTTCAAACCGCATCTCTCATTTATAAATATTTAATAACCAAACATTGAATTGAATTACAATCAATCAAAATAACTTAATTTATGTTCATCTAAATCTAAAAATAATGCTTTCAATGGTGTTGCTTCTTTGCTGAATTTTGTTTAATTGTAGCTTATCTGAATCAAAGCAGACATTTTTATTCCTCTGATTATCTAAGTAAAAATAAATAAATACAAAAACATGGAGAAACGACTGCATTAGGGTCTTCAACATTTTTTCATTGTTAAGGAAATACTAACCCGTTGTCTAGATTTCACGCACAATTTTGAGGTCAAATGTCAAGTCATGAAACCATTTCTCATGATGGATCTTTCACTCTAAAATATGTTGGAATCCAAAATAAAGGTAAAAAAATAATTTTTAAAAACCACGTTTTTATAAGTGGACTAAAAAGAAGAAAATAATTTAAAACTTATAAGTTCCAGTACTTCGATTTAATATGACTAAAAACGTGGGGCGGGCGCTTATGAGGTTTAACATATGCGGTTCACTCATTCTCTCACTTATAGATCTCTCTTTTGCCTTCTAAATTAGAAATCTTTAATTTTTATACCAAACACCCACCCCACGTTTTTAGTCATATTAAATCGAAGTACTTGAACTTATAAGTTTTAAATTATTTTCTTCTTTTTAGCCCACTAATAAAAACGTGGTTTTCAAAAATATTTTTTTTACCTCTATTTATTTTACCAAACACCTCATCAGCGCCCGCCCAACATTTAATAACAAAGCGATGCGGTCACGGGGTGAACTCGCCATGTGAAATGAAACTAAGGCAGGCGGGTACAGATGCTTATATAAAGATAAACTAAGACATGCATTAATTTAATTACGGTACATTCGATCGATCTGAAATTTTGACACAATGTATTGTCATCCAAGATCTATTTGTGGTAAAATTTTGAGCTCTCTAGGACCATCAGAAGTGGTTTAATTTTACGTTGGCAAATTTGAAAAATTGCAGACAGACACGAAAGCAAGTATATAATAAAATATAGATAAAATAAAAAGTTAAATAATTGAATAACGGTGCATTCGATCGATCTGAAATTTTGAAGCAATTCATTGTCATCCAAGATCTATCTGTGGTAAAATTTTGAGATCTCTAGGACTATCAGAAGTGGTTCAATTTTACTTTGGCAGATTTGAAAAATCTTGGACAGATAATGCCACAGGAACGAAAGCGAGTTAATAAAAACGTGGTAAAAAGACTCTTTGCACACTACTATCCTACATGTGGAAGAAAATCAGAAGCCCCGAGCCTAGTGCTCTTCATGGGTCTTCCTGGAAGACCCTCCCAGCTATCTGGCCCCCTCCCCCAGAAAAGCACGTTGACAGCTGGGAAAACCCCCCCGGAGCGGTTGCTTCTGAAGCGGCCACCTGGGCATCTAAGACAGAAAGTCGAGGATGCCTCCCACTAAGTTGACCTCACAAGGAGGGGTGGAATTGCCTTACTATGACCCGCTACCACTTCGGCGCCACCCCGGCAAAGCATACGAGTCTCAATGGTTAGGATCGCCGCAATGCGGGGGATCATCAATGACCTACCTAGGGTGCAACCCCCATTGGAAGGTTTCCTCAGAGCTGGCGTCCGCTGCGTTCTTCGCGGATCCTTTTGCTAATCCGTACTGGCGCTCCTGGCCCTAAACCGGCACCGCTCAATGACGTTGCTAGTAAAATTGAGGGGGACGAAACGGTCGCTTAGGATTTACCCGACCCTCAACGGGTACTTTGGTTTTCATCATCGACAATGCATTTAAGATGCTTTGTCTAAGATCCGTACAGCGACTGTAATCATATGTGACTAGCACCTAACACCTAACATATCGGACTTTGGCATTGCCTGCCGGGAGTTGTTAGTTTCAGGCCGCCGAGTCACGGTCAGGTCCGTGCCCCACGACCTTACTCATCCGCCGAGCCCCGTAGAGGCCACCCCCTTTGCACACTAAACTATTCTGTCCTCAAATAACCTATACAGTAAGTCTAACACGACTGTTACATTCTAGTAGAATCTGGACTTCACTCTCACACAACCTAATATCATATCTATTATGACTGCAACCTCTAACACAAAACTACTCAATTTGTTTTATAATCATTGTGACCAACAATAAAAAATTTTAAGTCCACAAGTCATAGCCATACTATCAAATAAGAAATTATAATAACATTTAAAAAAAAGGGTGACCCTTAAAAATTATGAGTTCTGTCTTATTATTCACTATTTCATTGATGTATGCGATCTTTAGCCATCTTAATCAGCTTTATGAAGAGTTTTGTACTAGTTGTATTTATTTAATTTTATAAGTAAATAATTTGTATTTTAAAGGAGACGAGAAGCTCAAATCAATGTATATAAACAAAATAATGGGTAGTTACAGAATATCTTCCCAAAACATAAATGTCTTCAGGCCTTTTAATCCTTTTCACCAAATATTTTTATTTTATTAATAAGCTGTTATCTCATTCAATCCTCAGCTTGTTGTAGACTAAGCTTGTTGTAGACTAAGCTTGTTGTAGACTAAGCTTGTTGTAGACTAAGCTTGTTGTAGACTAATCTTGTTGTAGACTAAGCTTGTTGTAGACTAAGCTTGTTGTAGACTAAGCTTGTTGTAGACTAAGCTTGTTGTAGACTAAGCTTGTTGTAGACTAAGCTTGTTGTAGACTAACCTTGTTGTAGACTAAGCTTGTTGTAGACTAACCTTGTTGTAGACTAAGCATGTTGTAGATTAACCTTGTTGTAGACTAAGCTTGTTGTAGACTAACCTTGTTGTAGACTAACCTTGTTGTAGACTAAGCTTGTTGTAGACTAACCTTGTTGTAGACTAAGCATGTTGTAGATTAACCTTGTTGTAGACTAAGCTTGTTGTAGACTAACCTTGTTGTAGACTAAGCTTGTTGTAGACTAACCTTGTTGTAGACTAACCTTGTTGTAGACTAAGCTTGTTGTAGACTAAGCTTGTTGTAGTCTAACCTTGTTGTAGACTAAGCTTGTTGTAGACTAAGCTTGTTGTAGACTAAGCTTGTTGTAGACTAAGCTTGTTGTAGACTAAGCTTGTTGTAGACTTATCTGTATTCTTTATTGTAACATTGATGCCTGAAGCCTAATTAACATTGGAACTAATTTAACCATTCTTTATAAAGAAAATATTATTCAATCTAACCTCATATCTTGGGACACTTGAAATTACTTTCCTCAAAGCTCTGGCTAACACCTAGGCAACTTGCTCCCTCTGGCTAACACCTAGGCAACTTGCTCCCTCTGGCTAACACCTAGGCAACTTGCTCCCTCTGGCTAACACCTAGGCAACTTGCTCCCTCTGCCGGGCAGCTCCATACAACATTTGGCTAACACCTAGGCAACTTGCTCCCTCTGCCGGGCAGTTCCATACAACATCTGGCTAACACCTAGGCAACTTGCTCCCTCTGCCGGGCAGTTCCATACAACATCTGGCTAACACCTAGGCAACTTGCTCCCTCTGCCGGGCAGTTCCATACAACATCTGGCTAACACCTAGGCAACTTGCTCCCTCTGCCGGGCAGTTCCATACAACATCTGGCTAACACCTAGGCAACTTGCTCCCTCTGCCGGGCAGTTCCATACAACATCTGGCTAACACCTAGGCAACTTGCTCCATCTGCCGGGCAGTTCCATACAACATTTTCTGACATAGAACTCACTTGCCTCCCTAGCCTCCCCCAACAATGTGTAGCATGAGCATGAAGTCCACCGTTTTAGGGGTTTTGCTGCAATGCAAGCAGTTTGAGCCCCTTTGTGGTCTAGCCTGCTAAGGTATAAGTGAGTAAGGCTATGCTCATTTCTCATTCAAGTCATCAAACTCTGATGCTTGTGATTCAACTTCCAGCATTGATCTTTTGGCATAGACTCCTGTTTCTGTCATATGGTTTTCCCATTCAATTAGATTCTCAAAGCTAAGTGCAAGTAAATAAAAATGGAACAGGGAACTGTGCTAGGTCCCTTACTCTTTTAAATTTATGTAAATGATTTACCCAACAGGAACAAAAGTTAGGTTATTTTCTGATGATTGTATAATCTATAGAACAATTAAATAGAACAAGATAGCACAATCTTACAAAAAGACTTAGATGAATTGATAAACTGTGAAACAAAGTGGAGTATGTCTTTCCACCCAGAAACTGTTAAGAGTAACAAAGAAAAAGAAACAAATAAATTCAAAAGATTTCATTAATGGAAAAAAAACTAACCCAAACTAAAGATGCAAAATACTTAGGAGTAAGAATAAATGAGAAACTATCATGGAATCCCCATGTCAATGACGTTATTAAAAAATCAAACAAAATCTTTGGTTTTATAAAAAGAAACTTTTACAAATGTAATAAAGACATAAAACTAAAATGCTATCTCACCTTGGTGAGACCTGTACTAGAATATGCATCTTCTGTATGGGACCCATCCATCAAAGAAAAAATTGATAAATTAGAAAAAATTCAAAAGAGAGCTGCCAGATTCATAACTGGAGAATATTTAAAACTGACAAGAATAACACCATTAGTTAAATCATTAAACCTTGAAATACTAGAGGATAGAAAAATCAAGAGTAAATTATTAATTATACATAAAGCAATTAATTCTAATTTAGAAATACAACACAAAGATAACTTAATACAACCCTCAGATAGACATAAGGATAAAAACACCTATCTTACTCTGTATGCAAGAACAAAGACATACAAATTCTCGTTCTTCCCATCCAGAATTCTGGCGTGAAATGGTTTACCTGAAGAAACCAGGAAAACCAACAATTTATCAACATTTAAAACTCTAATAAGAATGCAGGACTGGACAAATACTATAGATAAGCGTAGGATGCAATAATCTTCTGTATAGAAGGAGCATTTGTAACAGATAAGATAAATGTAGTTTTCATTACTTTTAAATAAGATGTGCTGGATGGAAAGAAGATTACAGACACAGCACGTCAATTTTTGATGAACTGGCAGGCAAGTCGTGATGAGAACCGTAGAAGACAGCATGACAATATAATGCGAGATGACACATTTTTGTCTACCACAATTGGATACGAAGGTAATTTTGTTTGATTTTAAGAATCAAAAAGTATTCAAAGCACTTTTTAAATTAAACAGATGTTACTGCCCAAATGCTTACAACAAATGTCAGTACATTCAGTTTGGTAGCAAGTGCCATTTAGGTAATAAAAATTATCTTGATTCAACTCATTATCTATTGAATAATATTTTTTGTAAGTTTTAAAAAGTATAAACAGTTAATCTTTTTATGTTTATTAGATAAGTGGACTTATGACTATTTTGTTTCTCTTGGATTTCCTTCACCCTAAAAACTCTGATAAGATTAATGTTTTTTGTTTTTTTTAATGTAACATATATTTCAATTAAAATATAAATAATTCTTATTTGAAAAATAATAGATAAGCAACATTTTAATGTTTTATATTACCTGGTATAGGTGCTGAGTTACCTCCACTTCGAAGTGCAACGAAGGGGCTAAGAAATATAAATGGTTATGTTATGCCTGGTAAAATTATAACTTTTCATAAAAATAACAGAGTGAAAATATTTTTGACTGGTGTGACTGCTACATTGTATTTCTTTCTTTGTTAAAAATACACAATTTCAACTGGTATCTGAAAGCAGACCTTATAAAACCATAAAACCAAATTATAAAGAGTTGTTTATATTTTTCTATGAGGTTAAACCTATAACTGTTATATCGTGCTCTCAATTTATAACTTGCCAACAACTTTTCAAGACTTATGAATGTTTCATTCTGAACACTAGAGATTATTAAATTATGTTTAAATATAAATTGAGTTTACTATTTTGATTCTTTCAACAACATTATAACTGAAATCATTACACAAAAACTGAATATTCTTGTCAATTTTTTTTCTCTCACAATTATTTAATGTCTCACTTCACAGGCTTGCAAAGAAAACAGTTTGATGATATTTTGGCAAAATCAAATTTTCCTGACAGGGAAAGAAGCAGAAATGATATTTTGAGGGCAAAGTAGGTCATTAAATAAATATTCGTCTTGTTACCACTATTCATAATTTTGCCTTATTTATTTTGAAAGGTATTTGAATAGCTTACTGTTGAAATTATGAGTTTGTAGTACAAATAGTAGCAGAATTTCTTAGTATAAATTATATATACCTAATGCCTTTAGCCACATTTTTTTAGATTGTGGTTCCATTATATCATTTTTCAATTGAAATAGTACAGCACACTATTATCAGCTTCATTATTTTTTACAAGCACAGCAGGGATTGGATGATATTTGCTTACATTTTCTTTCTGCAATTCTTCTATTTAAAAATCCTTTAAAATTGAAATGGTGGTTAAATTATTTTGTTATAAGTTATTTTTAAAAGAACAAAAAAATTTAATACAAAACATTAATTTTTTAATATTTATTTATTTCTAAATTTGATGTTAATAACTTTTTGTGTTAAATTTGTTTTTAAAATATTGTATTATATCATGCAAGTTTTATCTAAATGAAATTGGTATAAACTAAATTTTAACTTATTGACTATTACTTTAAGTACATTTTTGTGCCATTAGAAAATATTGTTCTGCTTGCAAGATATAAGGATTTAATTGACTAATAACTAACAATTGTGTTAAATCTGTTTAAAAATATTTAATTTTCAACATCCTTTTTAAAGTTATTTCCTAGTGGTTGAATATGAATTTATAAAACATGATTAAAATATAATGACAAACACTTGAGAAAAGTTGAATGTCAATGCTTTTTTTTTCTTCAAAAATTAAAAACAAAATTTGAAATAATATATTTCCTAGACAAATACCTTGGTATGCATATAAGCTATTAATTTATAAATAATATTTTTACAAATCAAAAGGAATTAGAAATGAGTAAATGCTCAATTTTCATATGAACTGTTAAAAATATTGAAGAATTTTCAGCAAACTCCTGGATTTCAGACAAAGGCATGCAATCACACAACTCAGGTCAAAATATTTACTGGCATTCATACCCTGAAATACAAATGGTGCAATGCACAACCTCTGGCCAGAGCCCAGCACATCAAGGTGTATCAAACAAAAACATGGTTGTTTTCTAAATCTCTAACCATGTATGAACATTTCACAGGTTTCCACCAATCAACAATAGATCTTTTTTGAGTGCAAGGGAACCAACTGTGTTTTCCTTTGAGTTGTGCTGAGCCTTTAGATGTATCAGGGATTCTCAATCTGGTAGAGCTGGGTGTTCACTGACAATAGTGTGCAGTGCTGCTTTTCTTACCCCTCACATAAACATGTGTTTTCAATTTAGCATGGCTCAGTAACACAGATCATGCTCTAAACTTAGATAATAAATAATCCTTGAAAGAAAAGCTCCAGAAATTTTATTGACAATAAAATGTATATATTTATAGTAACACATTCATTTTTAAATATAACCCCCTCCCCACAAAAAATTAATTTAACAAACTCCTAGGTTTTATAATTTAAATTTATTCAAATTTAAGTAGCAGTTCATTTTATTTATTTTTTTTAAATGACAGGTGAAAATAATTTTTTTTTAAATATTTATTTTTGAACATTGCTTTTATGTGTATAAAAATACATTTAAAAAAATTAAATCTTGAAGAAAAAAATGTGTAGAAAATGACACCTTATTTCATAAATTAGCCAGTTTCAATGTCATTTCTTCCCCTTAGATTATTTTTATAATGAAAATAATTACCAACAATTTATTACCCTCACTCAACGACTGTTATGTTTAATATTTAACCCTTCACATCAATTTCACATGGAGCTCTCTTATATAGTGTT
This sequence comes from Ampullaceana balthica, assembly GCA_944989445.1. NCBI lineage: Eukaryota > Metazoa > Mollusca > Gastropoda > Lymnaeidae > Ampullaceana > Ampullaceana balthica. Next base: position 155,899 of record CALYLW010000652.1, on the reverse strand, counting down.
TAGGAAAACATTGATTGTATTGCATCTGCAGCATGATGAAATTATATATCTTCAACTTCTAAAACACACTTTTTATGCTACTATTGATTAAAGTTAGCATGTGACTCATAGCAGTTTCCATTATAGATCTATATAATATTATTGAAATACATTTTTCTAAAAATAGTTCTTTTTGAAGACAATGTATTTCTAGCTCCTTGAGTTCCATCTCTATTATCTCTTTGATGTACATTTTATTTTTAGGGTTTTGACCCCCATAAAGAAGACAAGTTTTTAATGGTGACCTGATATTTTAATTTAATATTTGTGTGTGTGTGTTATTATTTAGTGTTTATACACAATTTACGTTGATTTTCAGCATTAATACTTTTTTTAAAATGTGTAATTTTTAGTTTAGATACACATTGTCATGATTTGATTATTCTTTTTTTTTCTATTAAATTTTTTTTTACTGTTTGATCAATTTCAACTTACTTAATGCCTTTAAATTTTTGGCTATAAATTCTTTTTATAAATTAAAAATAATTAAGTTCATCTAGATAAAATACTATTTATTGTTGATGAATTATGCTGATGATAAATACTTATTGTAAATAATGAAGCAAACTTTGCTCTAAAAATATTTAATATCCATGAGAATTTTTATCCTGTTACATAGTGTAAAACGAACATGTTATTAAGATCTATTTAATATTTTCTGAAAGTTAAAGTATTTTCATTTACAATCTCTAGAGTCCTATCTTACTTTCTTTAGGCCTAGTAGTACTAGTTGTAGTAGACAAAATTTCTATAACTAATAATTTTGACTATCCAAAAACATAAACATTAACTCGACAAAATTATTGACTTTGCGCATTTTGAAGTATAACCTTTTTTAAAAATAATAAAGATTTTGGGATAGAACACAGTGAAATATTGAAAAGTAAAAAAATGTGTTGGGGGGAAGTGGTGGTTGGGATGGGAAGCTACTTGTAACTATTTCAACTTCCTTTGATGTAGAGTGTAGACCAACCAAGTTAGAATTATTTTTTTACACACTCTTTTATTTTATATTTATGTAGAGAAAACCTATGTTTTTGTTAGGTGTGTTTACCTTCAACAGCTTAGTTAGCTTTACTTTAAATGGTTAACTGTAGTGATTTTTAAAAAAAATCATAGTGCAGTACCGCACACTTCTTTTTTATAATGGCAAATTACCTTTTGTATTGCTTTTGGCTGTTATCCTTATAATTATTGACAATTTTTATTTTAATTTAAATATAAGTTAAGGTACAGACCATTAGAAAAATCTTGATTCTACTTTTTAATTTGCAGTGTTTTTAAAAATTGTCCAATGACTAAAATAAATTGTTACTGATAATGGACAGATTAAAATGATCCTGCCTTATAATGAAATATTTATGTTTCATTTGTTATTTGGATAGCTGTGAGTACCTCTGGTATTGAGCTTATCTATCAAGACAATAAGTGAATAAAGACAATTTTTAACCATTACTTCAAACTTTACAGTTATCTTTCTTGAAGTCATGTCAAATAGGAAACCAGCTTTAATCATTTGAAAAAAATCTGCAATATAGATATGATTTTGAAAAATGTTTATTTTTCTCTTCCTGCCAGATTTGGAGATGGGAGGATTCTTAGAATGGAAATACCTGGTTCTGCACCAATTTCAAGAATTCCACGCCCTCTTAGTGTAGAAAGAATGCGTCTTACTCATTCAGCTCAAAGGCGCAGATTGTAGTCCTGTCTCTAAAATTTATTTGATTTTGAAAATCAGTTTTATTTAAAGATAAATTATTAAGGGATGTTTCTTAACATGCATTTTTATACTTTTATATGTGTGGCAAGCCGTGAATCTATTCTTCAGAATTTGCTTAGCCTTTTGCAGTATTATATCTTTATTCTCTATTTGAACTTTCTTGGTCTTCAGGGTGTAGAGGGTCGATTGTGTTCAAAATGTTGTATTTATATTAGCACGCCTTATGACTCTACACCCATGGACCTTATTATATGATTGTCATTTTTTGTACCTTGCTTTGATCATATTTTGTCTTATATTGAAAATTTTAAGAATATTTCTTCTTGCTTAAAATTAAAATTAATAAAATTCATAGCTCAATTTAGTGGCTGTTGACATTTACAAAGAATATTTTTTAAAAACTTTTTAACATGTAAAAAGTACAATGCTCATAACACTTTTATTTTAAAATTAGATAATAACTTTATAAAAAAATTTAACAGCTGGCATAAAAATAGATCTTGATTTTAATTTAAAAAAATTGTTCCTTTTAAATTTTAAAAGAAAAGTGGTCGAGTGGCATAAACGCTCAGCTGGCGTACCGATGGTCATGGGTTCAAGTCCATGCAAAGGCGAGGATTTTTTCCCGAGGCCAAGGGTATCCCTGAGTCCACCCAGCTTCAAATGGGTACCTAACACTAGTTAGGGAAACTAAGGCGGCTGTGTAATGCTTTGAACCCTCATCAGTCGATCTGTTGGCAAGTGACGCAGCATTCACAGATCGACATGGTCTGTGGACGCAATAATCTTCTGCATAGAAGGAGTGTCTGTATAGAAAAGACAATGCAAAAATCATGCAATAGAGAGATATTATTTACCATTCTAGGTTTCAAGCTTTATTTTCAATAAATTAACGTTTTTACAATTTCTACATGCCTTCATGCCTTTCAATTTACTTCACATGTCTTTTCCTCCTTTACTCATTGTTTTCTATTTTCGATTAAAATTTATTTATATTCATCTTCTTTGTGAAGTTTAACCTAATATATATATTCATTTGTAAAATACATAAGAAGTGATTACAGATTTATACATTTTTGTGGGAAATAAATGCTTAAATGATTATATAGTCTGAATTTGTATAAATACATGTACATGTAAATCATTTTTCAAATAAATATGCTCAGTATAATTTCTTTTTTTTAAATTCTCTTGAGTTTTGTTGAAGGGAATCAATAATTTGGTATTGACATATTATTCTGTGAGAACAAATTACATTCAAACTGTTTGGACTGTTGTGTCTGACAGTTTCTGTATCTTTAAAAACAAATATTTGGGTCATATTCTTAATCTGGTATTTCAAACAACAATAGAACATAGTCATTTTTAAGCCTTGTCATTTATTGTATTTGAATTTTGGGCTACAGGTTGAAATATAAAGCCTTTATTAAAGACTCAATTTCAGATTGTAGCTAAAACTCTGCTGGTGTTTATTTGAACTTTTTATTGATGATTGAAAGTTCATTTTAGAAGCTTTTAATATAATTTGCTGCTAATCAGTTACTGATGCCTTTTTTTTTGTTTTGAAAAACCAAAGTCACTTATAGCACTGCCATTAAATATAACTATAAGTTTGTAAGTGTAATGTGTACTAGTTGTTTGAAATATTTTTTATTTATTTGCAATTAACCCATTTATTTTAAATGCACATATTGATTGTCTATTTGCAAATATTTGAATATTCTGACTGTTTTGTCACTAACCATACATTTTACAGTTTGCCTACATATTCAGTTCCTTTGTGGTATATAATGCTGAGTTGCCCGCAGTTCTGTTTTATTTCTGGAGATAATTTTTTTTTAAATTCTTTAAATTTATATCTTAATCTTTAACAAATCTTCAGTTATAATTTGGGTTAAAAAGACTTGATTAAATTATAAATATCTTTTAGGTAAAATAGATGCAAAATTAATCATGATTTGTTCTAACCATGATGGCAATAATTTTTTGCCTATTTGTCACTGTGCAGCAGTATTGTAATATAAAATTGATAGAAAAAAATATAGCTAGTTAATTATACATTGAAACAAATTCAAGAAAACCATAACTAATATAAATGTATTAATTGACCTTTTGCGTTTGTTTAAAAATAAATCTTTCAAAATACACTGCAGTATTGGTACAAAAAAAGGAGTTTGCAAATACTGTTCTTAAGATATGGACTATTATTTTTATAGCTTTTAAAAACTTTTTCTTAATTAAAAGGATAGGTTACGAGAGACTGCATTTAAGAAAGTTAAAGGTAAATTTGGCTGTTCATTTTTCATAAACTAATGAAAATACATAATTATGTAGTAGGAAAATTTTTATAGGTTAACTTCTGGAATTAAATTGTCCAAAAATATCAGCTATTTGAAATGTTACATTTAAACTGCTATAACTAGATCCATCCCATAGTATATGCAACCCCTAAAGTTTTGATCTATAAAATTTGATTTATAAGGGCAAAAATATTAAATTGGCAGAAATCTTATAATGACTCCGGGGCGGCGAAATAATATTTGATGAAGATTAATAATTACTAAATTACTGTAGCACATTTATTTTAACCATATTGATCATTACAAATACAAATGAGGAATTATTCTAAAACTAGTACCAAAAACAAGAATTAATTTGAAAATTAAAAAATAAAAATTTTTTAATGAGGGAGGAAAAAAAATGCTTCTTATTGCAATTTGTTAAGAAAACTAAATGGCCTGAAAGTCTTTTAAAAATTCATAACCAATATTGAATATGGGGAACGTGATTCACCTGTTTGAATGAGACCCTGTAGGGGTATAGCTTTATAATAGTAAACCTTAGCTTAAGTTAGACAACATACAAATATTATTATTCTGTGTGCGTGTGTGTGTGTGATATATTATAAAGCTATCTTATTTTATATTAAATAATAGAGGAAAAAATTTGTGAATTTCTGGAAAAGTGAGTTGATTAAAGGAAAAAAGACATTTTTAATTAATACACTCTTTTAATGAATGCACCGCTTAAAAGATGTTTGTAATTTTCCTTTAATTTAAATCACAAATTTTTAAGAAATCTTTTTTATCTTATGTGTTCACTAAAATTTATAAAAAGTGATCAACTTCAGCTTCAATATCTTAATGTTGTATCATGTGGGCTTTCACCTGTTAAAATTATCATAAATTATTCAATTAGTTAGTGTATGTATGTAATCCTTTAACTAATTTTGTGATTCATTGAAATCTAAAATACAATTGATGATCCAAAGGATAAACAACTAGATAAAATATTTTTTTTATTTCAATAAAAACAATTATTTGCTACTCAATTAAATATTTGGATAATAATTTTTTAAAATTTTGTCTCCAATTGAACTTAAGGGAAAATGAATTCAGACAATATTTCTAAAATGTCAAAGCTGAGACATATAATAGTTTGGATTTAAGTTTCAGTATAATGACTTGAGGGTCTGTAATGTTGATAGATAAAATGAAGGAAATCCTTCTTAAAATGATACATGCCATCAGGGCCGGCCTTAGCAATTGCATGGCCCTGTGCGAAACGGATTTGGCAGGGCCCAGTCTGGTTAGGGATTTGGATAATAAGTAAAAATTAAGATTTTGTAATAGAAAGTGCAGGGCCAACTGCGGCCCTTAGGTTGCAGTGGCCTAAGGCTGGCCGTGCATGACATAGATCAAATGTACATTATTAATATTTGCAGTGGCTTATTTTCTGCACTTTGCACAATGAAAGATATATATCTATATATATATATTGCTGCTTAGCATCTAATCTTTGTTTTGATATCACTATCACTATGGAAGTACAGTATGTATATTATTATGCTTTATGGTAAAAGGAAAGAGTCATTTAATGATTAATTTTTACTTGATTAGTAGATTATTTTCAATTTTTAATAGAGCAATTGAAGAGCTTAGTGCTAAAAGTACATGTACTTAACCTTAAGTCACAAATTACGCCTTTTTAGATAATCAAGTTTTAATTGATTTATTTTTCTCTTTGATGATAGCATTTGAACTTTTTAGACTTAAAAATTTGGACCAACTACACCTACATTGAATTATTTTCAATTTTTTACAGTATATTGGTATAAACCAGATGTTAAAAGTCCTCTGTCAGATTGAATCTGACAAATAAGTGACTTACGTAATTTTAGCACTAGTGACTTCAATTACAGTACAGAGAGATATCTGTGACATTGCACTAATTGTGAACTTATAAATATTATAATAATGTAAACTGAAGATGCACGTTTAAAAATTCAATATAATAAATGGGTTTCAATAAAAGTGATTATGTGTTAACGTGAAGTCATGTTCTTCGATTGCCGATTGTTGCTTCTTATTTCAGCTGAGGGATTGACAGTACAGGTTTATGCCGTGCAGATTGTGAAACGAAATTAGGCCTACCATACAACTTCTCAGATAATTCCCATACTCTCCATGGCGAGATTGGTTGTCTAGTGGAGCGTCAGTCTGATAATTGAGTCTACTGAAATATTCCCTAGCATTTCTGAAAATTGGTTAAACTGAATCTAACGCCCCGCTTGGACTTTGAATGATAAAAGCTAAAAATGAAAGGAAAAAAAAAGGATCGTGCCCGGGAAGCTATAAGTTTTAACTTGATGAAGCGCGTAACTTACTTGAAAACCAACCAACACCACTATCCATTTCAATCTCAGGGGCCGTCCATAAAGTACGTCATGCTCCACAGGGGGGAGGGGGTGTAAGAAAGTGTGACAGGGGGGGAGGGGGGTGTCCGGCCAGGTGTGACGTCACGCTGTTTTATATTAAATTTTGATTATTTTGTTAATAAAAAACAACATTTTTGTTCGAAAGTGTGACGTACTTTAGGAGGGGGGGGGGTCCAAGATGTGTGACAGTTTGTGACGAGGGGGAGGGGGGAGTTTAAAATGGTCAAAAATAGCGTGACGTACTTTATGGACGGCCCCTTACACTAATAAAATAAATAAATAAATAAAATTAATCAAGCTTAAGTATAAATAATATTTCCACGAAGCCCTCGGGTGAGCGCACATATAACAGATGAGTGAATGTAATAAAAGTAAACAAAGTAGCTGGGTCCAAGTACGAATACTCCAATCCACATCTTGGTGTGTGTCTTCAACATTAGAATTTTAGAATTTGTCAAAGGTATTCATCAGTGGTTTTAAAAAATTTCAAATCACAGGAACGTATTTCTTTACATTACACAAAAGTTAGTTGCACTGTTTTCAACAATCGAGTTGCTCGTATTTTAAATATTTTATCAAGGAATTGCTACAATAACTTTTAAAAAAATAAATTAATACCAGTTTTTACGATTATCATAATCTTACACCAGAGGCGTCACTAGGGTTGGTGTCACCCGGGGCGGTAGCTCATGGTGTCACCCCTTCACGACTGAAGGGGCCGTCCATAAATGACGTCACGCGAGGTTGCCGATTTTTACCCCACCCTCCCCCAGCGTCATACTTTGTCACAAAAACTTAGACCCCACCCCTTTTTTACAATATGACGTCACAAAGCTTTGACACCCCTCCCCCAAGCCATATTTTCTCAATAAAAATTAGCATGTTGCAAATTATTTTTTGTCATTTAAATATGTATTTAGGGTAAGTCTGCACTGTAATATCGTAACACGCGTGAAGTCATTGAAAATGTAATTAAATAAATGGTAAACAATTAAGTGGAACTTTTATTTAAAGTTTCGCGTTTTTTATGTGACGTCACATTTCTTAAACACCCCCCTCCTCGTACCACATCGTCACAGATACGTGGACCCCCCCCCCAATGGTGGATTAAAAAGGGGGGGTGCTGAACGGGCTAAAGCCCCCAATAAATTAAGGGCCCCCGGCCCCCAAAACTTTTTATGAACTATTGTGTATAATAAAGATGCAGGCCATTATGTTTGTACGAATCCCTGAAAATGCCTTGGACAGTCATACGGCAATGCTGCAAATGAGTAGGAAGTATAACGGAAAACAGGCTATTCTTCGTGAGAAGTGCATTGCAGCTCATTATGTGACGTGCACAGCTCATTCCTTTAATTTGGTTGGGAAAAGAGCAGCAGGTTGTCCTACTGAGGTCAGATTTTTTTGTCTTCTGCAAAATCATTATACCTGACTTGTTGCATCTACTCATCGTTGACAGGTACTTCAAAAACATATGAAATTGATACATGCTAACAAAACCTTGTCTGACACAAGATGTTCAGCCTGACATTATGCTGTAAGGTCTGTTAATAGCTCATACCATGAGAATATCGCAGCACTGGAAGAATTAGCAACGAATGATAATCAGCCATGTGACTGCCGACTTGAAGAAGAAGGATTTCTAAAGGAAATTGAACAACTGGAAGTCGCTATTTTACTTGAAATTTGGGAAACAATTTTAGAAAGGAAGTCTCTCATTGAGTTTGTTAAAAAATAGCATTCTTAATTTTATTCCTATGAAGACAAAGGAAAGGAAAAGTCCGTGGTAAAAACAGTGTAAACAATCTTCAGTACTATCAAACAAAAAAGAAAGCGTCAGTTTGATAAAGGGACATCAACAAAACAGTATTCTCCTGGAGAAAAAAATTCAAGATTGAGGTATTTCTGGTAATCATTGACACACTTTCTTAAGCCCTACAACATTGGTTAGGTGCATATAAATACATCCATGAGAAATTTGGCTTTCTTACAAACCTAACTAAGCTCAGCACTTTCGCCACCCGATGGGCAGCAGCCAAGTTAATGGAAGAACATTCAAGTGATTTCGAAGAAGGGGTCGGGTAAATCCAAAGCAACCGTTTCGTCCCCCTCAATTTACTAGCAACGCCATCGAGTGGTGCCGGTTAAGGGCCAGGAGCGCCAGTAGGGATTAGCAAAAAGTGCCGCGAAGAACGCATTGGACGCCAGCTCTGAGGAAACCTTCCAGTGGGGGTTGCACCCTAGGTAGGTCTTTGATGATCCCCCGGTCTGCGGCGGTCCTAACCATGGAGACCCGTGTGCTTTGCCGGGATGGCGCCAAAGTGGTAGCGAGTCGTAGTAGGAAATTCCACCACCTCCTTGTGAGGGCAACTTATTGGGAGGCATCTTCGACTGTATGTCCTGGATGCCCAGGTGGCCGCTTCAGAAGCGACCGCTTTGGGGGGGGGGTTCCCTCAGCTGTTACGTCCCTTTGGTGGCCAGATGGCTAAGGGGGTCTTCCGGAAAGACCCATAAAGAGCACTAGGCTCGGGACTTCTGATTTTCTTCCACATGTAGGTTCATGAGTGATTTCGAAGACTGCTTACCTTCAGAATTAGTCCAATTTTCAGAACTCTTAAAAAAGTTATTGTCCAGCCCCAGGCTCAAGGTAAGGAAAAGGAATTAGCACAAAGCGAAACTCAAAAAACTTGCACAGAGCTAAAAATGTTGCTGCTTTTGAATGAGCTATATTTCACACAGTCCTTTACAAATGTACACATCGCACTTCGCATCTATCTTTCAATGATGACACCAAACTGCATCTGAGAGCGATCCTTTTCAAAGTTGAAAAGAATATATAATGAGTTAGAATTTGCATGGGACGAAAGAGGCTGAATATGCTCTCTCTAATGGGCATTGAAAAGGAACTTGTAAGCTTACTCAGCTTTATTAACTTGATTGAAAACTTCTCCATTTGAAAAATTCGCAAACGAAAGTTGTAGGTTGAAAATAATAATCAAATATATTTTCCAATAAGTTTTGTTATTTCAAATAGAGAAAAGAATTCGTTACCTAATGACATTTTTTTAAAAAAATACGGAATAACGCGTAATACTATTCTTTACGGGGGCGCGTTCGTAAGCACTAAACAGCGTAAGTCGGGATGGGACCGTCGTAACCGGAGGACTACCTGTATATAAACATGCATGCCTATGCTTTCACGCCTTTAATAAATATATATATATATATATATACTATTAACTCAAAGACATTGAAATCATAATTTTCCTCAAGAAAAACATCAACAAAGAAAACCCATCTTTTGATTATTTTTCTTTGGTGGGGGGGGGGTGATAAAAATCGTATTCCCCCACCCCACTGTGGTGGAGGGAGTCGTGTGGTGGGATTCATTAATGCTGTCGGTGTGTCCAAGCCCAAATGGCTTTATATCTTTTAAAACAGAAGACACTGCCTCTTTCATTCCAGCCTTTTTTTAAATCCCTTATATTAACTTCGCAGCCGTCTCTCTCACAGAAGTCAAAAATGACCCTCTTCCCATGATCCGATCGAACTGAAATTTGGCACACGGACCCGTCTGACCTAACAATGCATCGTATCAAAATTTCAGATCGATCGAACGTACCGTAATTAAATTAATGCATTTTTAGTTTATCCTTATATGAGGTATGTAATTTAAATTCACGGTTTTTTTTTCCTTTTTTTCTTCAAATTTCACGTGAGTTTGAGTTGACGCCGACCGTCGAGCCGACACCCCCTCACGTCCCACCCCCATTTATTAAAGACAAGGGACATCACTCGGTGTCAGTCTGTCAATGTTTTTTCCCCTCTCCCCCTCCCACCCACCCCTCCCCCCTCCCACCCACACCTTCTCCCCCCCCCCAGGGTTATGAAGCAAACTTGAGTTAAGACTGATTCAGTCTGTAAATGTTTGAAAATAATCAATACTATTAGTTATGTCTCATATATAAGGGATTTATAGTCAAAAACTTTGTTTTTGCGGGTTTGTTTTATTAAAGATCTCTCTGCTGCGACTATTTCTTTTCTTTTTTTCATAATTTGTTTTAATGTTGTTCGTGTGTTGGGACTGTTTTATTATTGCAAGTTAACTGATATTTTTTTTAATAAGAATTTTCGCGTTGAACGTATTTCATTGTAGTTCTTAATTTCTTTCTAGATTAAAAAATTTGTCATCTTTTGTTTTCTGACATAAAATCGTACACAGTAAAATTTTAGTCTCGGGTGTCACCCCCTGATGGGTGTCACCCGGGGCGGCCCGCCACCCCCGCCCCCCCCTAGTGACGCCACTGGTCTTACACTCATTTGAATTTCACATGCATATTGATTTGGAGGAGTAGTCATCATGGCATAGCATTAGCATTACATACATGTGAGTCAAACGCAGTTTAAAGAAAGCTATATGCAGCATCGCCAGACTTGTCCTTTAATGTAGCAGTAGTCAGAGTCGGCATAAAATAGTTTCTGTTGTTGAGAACGAAAGATGAATGAATATAAATGCAATAAAACTATAAACTATATATATATCACTCACAGACCTCAAAAGGTACCAATTAGCTGATAAAGACAAACACAGCGAGGGTTTGATATCTACTATGATAAATATTAATGAAGGATGAAGATAATATATCCGATATGCCAAACTCAAATTCGCTGAAATGTGTTAATAGAGGAGTCAAAAAAAAGTGGCTCCATTGCCATTAATTAAATATAATACATTTCAGTGACTTTCTTAGAATTGAAAAAATAAATCTTAAAGTGACTTTGAAATTTGGACCTTATTAATAAATGGCTCAAGGTTTAAAGCTTCTAGTAATTAACATTAAATAACAACAAAATTGGACGCTCTTAATTTTCAGATAAAGGATATTATGGTATTAAATTGATGGAACTTCCTCTTGAAATATTACACAGAAAAATGATGTCATGGGTAATACAATTATTTGAGTTCATTTCAAAATAAATTTTTCTAGCCACAGTATCTTAATGGATCGAAGTGAGAGAATGATCACTGATCAAACTTCAGAATTACATTTTAATATTATAATAAATATAAAAAGCGAGGTGGGGGGGGGGTACTGGGCAGGACACTTGGAAAGAATGACACGTCATGACAGACGTGCAAAGGGGGTACACCACCAAAACCCCAGAGGAAAACGGCTCAAGAGAAGACGTAGGATTAGATGGAGAGACGATGCAGAGAAAGGTCTAGACCATCTGGGCATCCAAAATCGGAGAAGAAAGGCGTTGATTAGGACTGAGTGGAAGGGGGTGGTGAGGCAGCCATAAGCCCTACATGGCAGGGGCGGATTAAGACTGCACGGGGCCCCTGGCTGCAATTCAAACTGGGGCCCTATCCAGCTAGCGTCCCTGTAAAATGGTTGCTAGCAGCTAATATAAGACTGTAACTTGTAACTAGATAGTCCATTGGTTCCTTGTTCATAATGTGTCTGTACTCCGGGATCGGATTCATAAAAAAAACCGAACACAAAGAAATAACTGTTTGCCTGGAAACTAAAATTGAGTGTAAAAAGATAATTTTTATTAAAAAAAGACAAATGAAAAAAAAACATATGCCCCCCGCCGGGAATCGAACCCGCTACCGCTTGCGCCACAAGACAACATGTTGCCTCAAGACCACAAGATCCTGATGTTTGAACAAATTTTAAAAGATATAAATAGTATTCATTAATATGTTCACTTATTAAGCCAATCGAATCAACTTTTTTGATACTGAGGCTACCGGATCCGATATAGCGATCAATTAATAGATAAGATTTTATTAATTTATTTAATTTATGATATTTTTAGGGATTCATGCAAACATTTGTCCACCTTTATTATAAAATTTACTAAATTTGGGGGCCCTAAATCATCGGGGGCCCCTGGCTTTAGCCCGTTCAGCCCCCCCCCAATCCGCCATAGCTACATGGGCTGTAGCGTCACAGGGATGGATGGATGGGGAGGGGGTGTGAATTACGTTGGGGGAATATATAAACTTTATTTGTTTTTTTATCCTGCTAATGTTTCATGATACATTGATTTTAATTAAACAACATTAAAATATAAATGCTGAGCAAACGGACGCGCTTTTATATTGGTGGCCATTTCCTTTATCTTCTATTATTGACTACCTTATTTCCTAGCGGTTTATTAAATAATACTAATAGCGAAACAAACGCAAATGCTTTGTTCATTTCAAAAGTTCGTTTTACATCTGATCATCACAGAGACTCATCTCATACATCTTAGTTAGGCGATGATCGCAGAGTTGATGATGCGACCTTTTGCACGGACGTTCGGCGTTGCTAAGGAGCATACAGAGGACTACAGAGATGTATTCTAAACAAGGGATACACCATATATTTCGTTATCCCGAGATTACATTCAGAGTTTCTTATTACACGCTTTTATTTAAGTCACAATGTTTGTATGTTGTATCCATCCTTCCTTCAAAACTTGAAACGTAAAATTATACCACTTCTGATGGTCCTAGAGATCTAAAAACTTTACCACAGATAGATCTTGGATGACAATGCATTGTATCAAAATTTCAGATCGATCGAATGTACCGTATTGATATTATTGCATTTTTAGTTTATCTATAGTCTATATATTAAGCATCGGTACCCGTCTGCTTTGTTGACATCCATGAGTTCACCACGTGAACACAACACCGTGGTATAAAACGTTGGGCGGGCGCTTATGAGGTGTTTGGTATTTAAAAAATAGTGGTAAATAAAACAAACCCGTAAAAACAAAGTTTTTGACTATAAATCCCTTATATATGAGACATAACTAACAGTATTGATTATTTTCAAACATTTACAGACTGAATCTGTCTTAACTCAAGTTTGCTTCATAACCCTAGGGGGGGGGGTGGGAGGGGGAGAGGGGAAAAGTCTGGTCACCGATTCGCTTGACCGAGCTCAGCGTGACACGTAAAATGTAAACAAAAGCACCCCGTCGCTTCGTTGGGTCGCCTCAATGCGTCAGCTCAAACTTTCACGTGGCAAAAAAACAATAACAAACCGTGAATTTGAATTACATACCTCATATAAGGATAAACTAAAAATGCATTAATTTAATTACGGTACGTTCGATCGATCTGAAATTTTGATTCGATACATTGTTAGGTGAGACGGGTCCGTGTGCCAAATTTCAGCTTGATCGGATCACGGGAAGTGGGTCATTTTTGACTTTTGTTTTTCCGCCCGCCCAAGACAGACAGCGAGAGAGACAGAGAGAGACGCCGGTGAAGTTAATATAAGGGATTTAAAAAAGATGTGTGGGCTTTAGACGTGAATTTTAAAGAGTTTTTATTATAAGTTTTAAAAAATAGCTGTAAAAACAAACTTTTTGACTATAAATCCCTTATATATGAGACATTACTAAAAGTAGTGATTATGTTAAAAGCGTGTCCTTTTTAAAGAAAGATTTTTAAAATATTTAATTATTTTGTGAACTTGACTCCCCTTGAGAATAAATACTTAGAATGTTTTTCTATTTGTCAGTATTTAATAATTATGTACATTTCAATCAATTGAAAATATATGTAATTTACATATATTGGCCAAATAAAATGAAGTATTTAAAATTATATAATTTGTGGGTACAAAGATGGCGCGGCGACGACTTCTGCCCTGGGTGTCATTTTATTCAGCATAACAATTTCTTTGATGACTTTAACTAAAAAGCATTTCTTTTTCTTCTTTCTTTTAAACTAAATTTTGAGGAGAAATGTTCTTAACATAATTTTAAAGAATTAATAAATTTAAATTAAAAATTGTGAAAAAAAAATTCAACTAGGTAACGCCTATGTCAATCATACTAAGAGCCGCAACAGCCTGTGCCTTCAAATGTTTAACTTCAAAAGAGTTCCCTTCAGCTGCATTTTTTTTTGGCCAGCCAGAGTTTGTTACCAGTAATGTGTGATAGCGCACATAAACATACATTCAAACCAACAACAACAACAAACAAAACAAAACAAAAAAAGAAGAGAAAAAAAAACCCCATAGACAGTAGTTCTCAAAGTATTGTAAATTATAGTTAACCAAACTCAAAATACTCAAGAGTATATAACTTCAAGTAGGCGAGCGGCCTGTTACCCCCAAAATGATCGGTCCTCTCGCTATCATTTCTATAACGTTTGCTTTCAGCAGCGGGGGATTGAAAGCCAGACCAAAATACCCAAGAGAATGATATTAGGGCCTGTGACCCCAAAAGGCTTAAAGCAGAATACAGGGTCATAACCAATAGGGAAGAATAATATTCGGTTAGGTAATAACCCAATCCCCACAAGTTTGGCTTAGAATCTGATTATTTCGCCGTGATTTGTATGTACACGACACCAGCACAATATCTTCAAGTCTGAGGCGAATTCCCAGCAAGTTCTTGTAAAGCGTTAAATGAGGCAAGGATTCTTGTTAACCCCGACTGCCCCATTCTAATAGATCGTATGTATACTATATATATTATGCGTTTACCGTAAACTTCCAAACGAAAACCATCATCTCCAAGTTGTCAGGAATCTGTTGAAATTTTGGGTCTGAAGACCCATTAGGGTTGGTAGCACTCGAGAGAGGCCATGTCTTTTTCGAACACTTTCGTGTAAAAATATATGAATAACAATGTTCCATTTAAGCTGCGCGGCCGGCCAGATATTTTACAGACGCCGCGCAGCAGTTTAGAATGACCACGTGCAAATTTGGTAAAATATTGCTAAAAATGGATGCTGTGCAACTTCACACACGAGTTTTTTCACTTTGCACACGGAGCAATGAACCTTAGAGTGAGCATTGATGAATAAATAAATAAATTTGGGCCTAAAATAGCAATAATATCTATATTCTACAAATAGAAGTCATGAGTTTAAGATTTTTATAGGTCTCAAATAGAAATTCTCCTAGCAATTTTACCCCCCCCCCTTTCTCCCAAAACGAACTAATATCTAGGGTACATCAACAAGAGGGGTGTTCCACTCTTTTGAAGTACGCCACTCAAGGAGACGATCGGGGTTATCTTTCGTGTATTTGAACTCAGAAAGGAGTGGTGGAATTTCCTGCTTTGAGCCTTTGTAACCTCAGTCGCCATCCCAGCTCAGCACACGAGCATACGAGACAAATCTTCATGGACTGTCGCTAGATATCTATATGAAGAGGATCACCCACTCCCCACTCTACACCCTTTCCTACTTCACCGAGCACCAGTTAAGTTAAGTCCTGTTAGAGTTTGTTGTGCGCACTTCAATTTACCTATCCATAGTCAAAGAGAATCATTTTGTAGAGTTTCAAAACAAATCTCGAAGAGACGCCTTAAAACCCTAACTAAAAGTGCTCAGCGCCAATGGTAAAAAAAATATTAAATCGATACCGCATTGAGAAAAGCTTTTTTTTCGTCCATAATGGGAACCACTGTTTATTACTAAAACTTTACGCTTGACTGAGAAAGTTTAGAGCATAGACTTAATACAGACGCGAGTTCAAGAAACATGAAGAGATTGCGGTTTAGAATTCGTTTAAGTTTGCTGATTGAGCATCACAAAATTTATATAAAAACGTGTCTAAATGAAATATTAAATTAAGTAAAAGCCTTTTGACGTGAGCTCACGACTACAAATATATTCCATTGAAAATCGTTTTGCTAATTCAAAGTTAATCCACCTAATGGAAATCAGTTAAAGCGGCCTTGAAGGTCAGGCTCCATAAGTTCACCGTGCCAGCTGTTACACAGGTTCATGCAGGAGTTACCGGTCGCGCATTACCGACGCACACCTGGTACCTCGTCCGGTATATCTATCAGTGCACGGGCTAAAACATACCGTACACGTGGCACGATGAGACATCGGAAGTGGTACGTGAAATACAAATAAATCAATCTTAAATACTATTTTACATAAAATAGTTCAGATAAGTTGCCTCTCTTGTTGATGGCACGATAAATTTTATATTTTTTATTTTGTTTTGATATTGCCAACATCTGCATCAGTGAATGTCAGCATCATCATTTGTCCTTTGAGTTCCTTGTGGAACATAAGGCCTCTGTCAAAGCTCGCCACTCTACACGGTCCCTTGCCAGTCGCTTCAATTCTTCCCAGCTCTTCCCAGTCCTCCCAGCCTCGTCCAACATGCTCCGTCTCCATGTACGCTTGGGTCTTCCTCGTTGTCGTTTGCCGTGGGGGTTCCAATCTAAGGCATGCCTAGCCCTGCTGTTATCTTTCCTGAGGGTGTGTCCAATCCATCTCCACTTTCTTTCCATGATTTGTTGTTCTACTGTTCTTTGTCCACACCTCTCCCACAGCTTGGAGTTTTCGACCTTATCGAACCATTTTATTTTCAGAATATTTCTGAGGCATCTGTTAACAAATGTCTGGAGTCTATTTTTTGTTGTCTCTGTCGTCCGCCATGTTTCGGATCCATAGAGTAGGACCGTTTTAACATTGGTGAATGTGACGATCATTAAATTTTTTAAAATCTTGAATCCTTCAATTACCATATTCAATAATGATTCACTTTCAGTTTCCGAAATTTTAGCTTTCCTTTTTGGTTGTTATCGCCCATAGAAATTAGATAAATATTATATTTCAGGATTCGTGCCGTTGGTCTGAAGTTTCATTTTTGAGTGCTCGACTCCAGAGTTCTTCGTTTTGATACTTTGCCATCCAAGATTAACAAGCCCCGTGATCAATGCTCTCTTGACGGCACAATGAAGGCGAAATTAACAGTAACTTTTCAGTATCCGCCTGGTAATGAGTTATATAACTTCTGTGCTCTGTACTGTCTATCCTGTGCACATTGCCTTAACGTTTCTTACTTTAAGAGCAAGTTATATAGAGATGTGATATTTAAAATAATATCAATATAGCATCGAAGTGTGTTTACACATCTCTGGAATAAAGTCGTGTTAAATGCCCTACGCGTAAGATTCGTTATGGCTATGGTTCTGACGCGTTAAAATTGGCAAGGCGTTTTAAACAGACACAATCCCATGTTTGTCAACCGGAGCTAATTTCCAAGCATAATCCTTTGTAAACAAAGCACACCACCAGCGTCCCAGTTGGATCATGGGCAATGTTCCCTCTAAGGTTCGTTGGTCCGTGTTCCATGTTCCCTCTAAGTTTCGTTGGTCCGTGTGCAAAGTAAAAAATAAATCCTGTTCAAAGTTGCACAGCATCCATTTTTTTTTAATTCTAAACTGCCGCGCGGCGTACGTCATATGTCTGTGCGGCCGCGCAGCTTAAAGGGAACATTGGTTATGGGTACGAATTTAATGTCTTCCGATGGCGAAAATCAATTCTGTAATTCCCTAATTTTGTTGAATTTTGCCAACACGAAAATGTCATTTTGTTAAGATCTTAATCCGCCACTCACATTCTATCACTTGATGGAATACGGCCCTCTTTGCTAAAAGTTTGGGTACACCTGATATAGAGACATATTTTTAAACGTTGAACGAAACAAAGATGAAGCACAAAAGCCTTACAAGTTCGGTAACTTTAGTGTTAGCTGTCTATAGAAAAGTTCCATGAAAGTCGACTATTGCATTCACCTGGTGTAAAACGATGTCTAGTGGAATGTTCTCGAAGCAGTCAAACGAGGAGTCAAAGCGGCCAGGATTAACCGGGCCAAGCCAATATGTAAATATGAACATTTTTATTTGGATCACTTGGGATAAAGTACACATGAAGTATGACATGAATAATATGTGAATGTAAAGGTTTGTGACCCACTTTTATAATAAATACTGCTTGAAGAGGTTAAAATGAGGATTATGTGGGATGTGTTCAAGATCATTGTTCTGTCAGTTGAATAGTTTAAAACTGGGATAATCTGTCAATAATAAAGCTAAAACGTAAAAGGCAGTTTGTCACTTTAAATTTAATACTAAACCGAATAACTGTGACATGTAACAGCTTATACTCAACTGATTAACTTTGTCTGTTTACAGCTTATACTCAACTGATTAACTTTGTTTACAGCTTATACTCAACTGATTAACTTTGTCTGTTTACACCTTATACTCAAGTGATTAACTTTGTCCGTTTACAGCTTATACTAAACCGAATAACTTTGACATGTCGGCTAACACCTTATACTCAACTGATTAACTTTGTCTGTTTACAGCTTATACTCAACTGATTAGCTTTGTCTGTTTACAGCTTATACTCAAGTGATTAACTTTGTCTATTTACAGCTTATGCTCAACTGATTAACTTTGTCTGTTTACAGCTTATACTCAACTGATAAACTTGTGCATCCAAACATACGTGTCATTTTTCTTTGTAAAAGCGTATTATTCATTGCTTAACCTAGCATAAAATATGAATGCCAAAAGGATGTAAGAGGAGCAGCAAGGGTTTCCATTTCTATAGCTGAAACCTCGTCGGGTCACTCCGATGTGGAGGTGTAAAAATAAAGTAAAAAATAAATATAATTTAATCACTTTTTACATGCATTTAAAACACAAATACATGAAATTTGATGTAGCTGAAGCACTTGGTACACCATATTTTTCGGAAGATTTCTCATTTTTCAGCAAGTCTTTTTTTCCCTTTTACGTATTTAGAAAACTCGATGCAAGTCAGCTTATAGTTGACACTTTGAGATTGATTTCACATGAGTAAAACTAACTGAGGACGTATTTACATGTTGCGTTAACAGATGGCGATACTTCGAATACGTACTTTAGATAAGTTTGGACCAGTATTTCACAAAATCGGGACAATTATTTTTAATTTTCAGGTCACGGGACAAGTAGGTCCATAACTGTGACGATCCCAATGTATCGTCGGGACGGATGGCAACTCTATGAGAAATTGGTTATGCTATTCAAAAACTAGTGGCTGTGTTTATTGTTTTGTAATGCAAATTGATGTCACAGACAATGAGCAAGCTTACACAGTGCTGGAATTACATATTAGCTAAACAATCTATAGCTTAGGGCCCCCACCTTCTTGCCCTCCCCCCAATTTTTTGTCATATTTGACACTGACATAGAACATCTGGACTTCAAAAGGAACCCAATATCTTAAATAGTTTAGGGCTCCATCAAGTCTAAATTCGGCCCTGAGCTTACAAATGCCTTCAATGATCGGAAGCCTGCTCATGAAATGCCTTCGAGTCATGAAAACTCTAAGAAACATAACTTGATGCAATGGCAGCACCTAGTGGTCATAAATGATCCATGACTCCATGGCAAGCATGAACTGTTAGCCTCACCGAGTAATGGTAACTAACTTTGAATACTGGAACTACTGAGTCAGTTTGACAATTTTCTTGCCGAACATATCTGCCAACCTGGAAATAAAGGACGTGGAAATGCGTCTTATATTTCCTCAACTATCTGAAGAGTTGATTGAACAGAAGAGTCAAAAGATATTGTTTATTATTGTTGCTGAAATAAAATCTGCAAAGTACTTCTAGATATATATGGACCCCAGCCAGATATTATGCATGTGGACCAGTTAACATTGATCATCCGATATGTTGCACAATCTGGTCCTGTTGAGCGATTCATCAAATTCACAACAATGTATTCCCATAATGGATAAGAAATTGACAAAATTATTCATAATTTTTTGGAAGAGAATGACATTCAAATTAAAGATTGCCGTGGACAGTAATACGACAATACTGCAAATATGAGTGGGAAGTATAACGAAGTCCTGGCTATCCTTCGTAATAAGTGCAATGCTGCAGCCGGATTGTTTCCTTCTGAAAAATCTTTATACTTTGTACCTGGTTTGTTGCATCTACTCATTGTTAGAAGGTACTTCAAAAACACCTGAAAGAGTTACCTGTTAACAAAGCCTTGCCTGACACAAGATGGTCAGCCCCCCGACATGAAGCTGTAAGTTCTTTTAATAAATCATACCTTTAGAACAGGGGTGGGCAAACTTTTTCTACGGAGGGCCGCATTTAGAACTTTATAGCTATGGGCGGGCCTCATATATATTTTGTCTACTTCAATTACAATTTACAACGTATAAAAAAAATAAATTAATGATTATATACATGTACTTGTCATTTTATTTCACATTCACACTCTATTACACACGTACATTTCATTTTAAAATATGAACTGAAACAGTTTCCAATTTGAATATAAAATTTTATTATTCATAATTATTTCAACAAAAGTTTGTTGTTAGCTGTCATAATAACTATGAAGAAATAGGAACTTTATATACCTACAAGTTAATCATACAGTACAATTATAATTAAATAATTAATTAATGAACAGTATGCAACTGTTCACAATTTTTGATAATGTTCTTGATCTGTGGAACTAGTTTACTGGTTGTGATTCACATGACTGCATTCAAATTGCTGTCAGTCAACATCGATCTGTTCTTAGATTTGTTTATTTTCATGCAAGAAAAAGCTTGCTCACAGATCTATGTGGACCCAAAAGTGAAAAAAAGTTTGGCAGCGAAGTTTTTAACGTGTGGAAATGCTGCTGCTGGCAAACACCCATAAAACTAGCAGAAGAACCGACTAGAAATTCTCCTTCATGTCATAATCTGCTTGTAGGTCAAGCAGCTCTAACTGTATATCCTCTGGAGCTTCTGCATTAAACGGTGAACTGAGGATATTGAAGAGTGGTTCCAGGTTCTTGAAGTCTTGGAACCTCCTGAGCATCCAACTGAGCCATGTACTTATCAGCCATTTTACCAGAAATGGTTTTCTGTTTCAGCAAAAGGAGATGGCAAATCTGTTTTCACCTGCTTACCTAGAGAACTGGAAGAGCTTTGCTTGAAATGATTTAGTATGCACATACATTTCAAGTCTGACTTCCACTCTTCATTAACAATGATAGTAACAACGTCACAAACAAAACCCTTCATTTACAAGAACATAACTATTTCTTCTTTGAGATCCAACACTCGCCTCAACATCTTTTCCAGGCTCTGCGCGCGGACACTGCTTTGGTAGATAATATCATAATATTCAGTTTCCAAATCTTCAAGCATTGCCTAGAATTTGCTGTGGTTAAGTGCCTTTGTTCTGATGAGGTTTATCACACCGAAGACTGGGTCAATAACATGCTAGATATTTTACGCAACTTTACACAGACTTTCCTGATGTATGACACAGTGAATAGGAAATAATGTATTGTTAGAAAGATCTTCTTTGGTTTTATTTTTTCTCAACTTCACCAGACCTACATTTTTTCCCCGTCAAAGCACACGCTCCATCGGTTGTTACACTTGCTATCTTGTTCCACACCAACCCAGTTCTTTTAACATATTTCTCAACTCATTGAATAAATCCTGGCCTGTAGTTGTGTCTCTGAGTGGCTCAACACTAAGAAATTCTTCGGTAAGCTCAAAACGATTGTTTATTCCCATATAAATACCAACAATTGCGCTGTGTCCTGGACATTTTCGGTATTTTCGTCAAACGCAAGGGTACCACAAAAAGTCTTTGATTGCATCTCGAAGTTGGTGCAGCAAAATGTCACACATTTTTTCAAACGCCTGGCTACAGCTTTCCTTGATAAAGAAATGCTATCAAATTTTGTTTTCTATTCTGGGCACAATGCTTGCAGCATCTTGTATTGAAGACTGTGAAAACAGTTTGCTGCTTCTTTAAATTATTAACCACGTCCAGGCATTCCCTTTTCTCTCTTTGTTCTTTAATTTGTGCCCGAAATGAAATTGCCTTGTTTTATGGTGTCATTTTAAGTTGCACTCCTTAAAGACGCTCACACACTCATGGTATAACAAGCAGACTACTTTGATCCAACGCTCGTGAAGCAAAATTTAGCAGTCCTTTTGTCATTAAAAACACGACATTCGTCCTCAAAATTTCTTACAAAACCGCAATATGTAAATCGTAAACAAAAGCAACTTCCGTTGAGCTGAAATATAGTGTCGAATAAGGATGTTAACAATTAATGACTAACTAGCGTATCAACCGTCAAAAATGACGGAAGTTTTCAAAATAAATACATATCAGATTAAAATATAACGTAATACAGAACTTTCATTTAATTTATTTATTTTTATTTGATTCATTTATTATCATATTGAACAATTTTATGCGGAACTTTCGAAAAGTGTTATTTTGGTGCACTAATTTGGTGCGCTGGTTTCTAAAAATTAGAAACAGCATTACATCCATACATACATACAGACGACGGGAATTATGTATATTGATGATCACCAAGCAATTATGGAGCCATAAAACCAATTTAATATCCTTTGATTCGAATAAAACACTTTGAATAAAATGTAACAAATATAGTGAAAATTCTAAAAAAAGCAAATTAACATTGAGATAAGGTCGTAGCTTGTATGTGCCTGCGGGCCACACAATATACTCTGGCGGGCCCCATGCGGCCCGCGGGCCGTACATTGCCCACCCCTGCTTTAGAATATTGCAGCACTGAAAGTGGGTATTCTAAATGAAATTTTCAAATTAGAACTAGATTTAATTTGATAACTCCCTTCTATAGAGCATATCTTCATTAGAATAAAACCACAAAAATTATGACTCTAGCTTAATTAATAAAAAAGTTATGATTGTTTGAAAATTCCAAAATGGCCGCCATCACTTAACGTGCAAAATTGTGTTTTTGACACCCTGTAACTTTTAGAATAAAACTTCTGGAGCTTTCAAACTTATTTCCCTCACAGACAACTATACAGATAACAAACTCTATTTTGTTCAGGGCATAGACATAATTAAATGTACAAAATTTATTAAATTCAAAACTCGTAGAAGCACAATTTCAAAAAAAATTAAAAGGGAGGAAAAAAGTAAATTTCTCCCTTTTTTCTAAAATTCATGAAAAATCAAAGAATTATGATATATTAACAAGGAATAAATGATTTAAAAGAAAATTTACAGTTTAAAAATTTAAACATATCAGGCTAAGGTGAATTTAAGAAATTATTTTACAATAAATATTTGCGTGAGGCATGTATGTAAGTAATAAAAATTTCACAGTTTTTTTAAAAATCATAAAAATCAGATGAAGCAAGGTATCAATTCAGAATAAACGCATTAATTTAAAACATGATAATGGTTTTAATAACAATAATATGTGTAGCTGATGGGAAGTAAAATTCCACTCAAAATTTGCATTACAAAAATAGCACAAATTAAGTAATTCAGCACCACAGAATATTTATGTAAAAGATCAAAATTGAAAATTTACAGCATTTTAAGATCATATTACAATCATAATAAAAGTAAAAGGAGATCTCTTATGGTGAGAAACAATGACTTTGCTAAGCAAACAACTTTTTAAAATGAAATTAAAGTTTAAGTACTTAAACTTAAAGCCTACACCTGCAACTCTGCCTTAAGCATGGCTGACATAACATCGACAGAACCAAACATTAACCTTTTGCGTCCTAAAATTGTTTTATGGTACCTTACTTCATTTTTAATTATTTCTCTAACAACAGCTTTAGACTTCTTTTTAACGAGTAGCCTTTGAAGAAGGTATTCAACATCTTGTGATGTTTGACAAGGGCCTCCATGTTTGGTAACCTTGTCAATAAGAGCAGAACGCTTAGCAATCACCCTAACTTCCTGTTGTATCTTCTTCTCCTGATTTTCAATAAATCTTTTCCTAACGTTATCTTTCACCTCCTGTTCAGCTACAGCTACATCTTTCTTAAAAGTTCTAGATAATCTTCTAGCTTTACTAAAAAAATCCTTCGCTGATAAATGGATTTCCCCCTTAAGAAGTGCATAGTTTTATTTCTTTTAATACAATGAGTTGCTGATCTGTTGTGAATTGATGCATTTCTTCTAATATTAAAATCAAAATCTAAATCACCAAAAGCACTCTCTCCTATTAAATTAGTAAGAGAACAATGTCTGAGCACATCACAATCAATTTCATTTAAATTGGTAAAATACCACCCATCAAGAAAATCACTAAGTTTCCTTTTTGAAACAATTAAAGCTTCCTGGGAAAGTTTAACTAATGCATCAGAAACTAAAGTTTTATCACATTTACCAATAAATTCATGTACAGCAACATATACAGCAGAATCATGGCATGATTGAAATATATTTTGAAATATAGATTTAAACTCCACATCCAAAAGTTGATGAGGATCATGAACACATTCTTCCAAAAAGTCAACCATACATTTAACATACTTGTGAAATTCAAAATATTTAATGCTAGAACTATTTACAATAGCCCAGTATGGGGCAGTGATTTTAAAATAAAACAGTGCTATGCATGCAACCAAGGAATATACATTTTGTTGCGTTTTTAAACTAAATTCTTTATTAATAAATAAGGGGCCGTCCATAAATGACGTCACGCAATTTTTGCCGGTTTTCGACCCCCCCCCCTTGTCACGCGTCGTCACAAAAACGTAGACCCCCCCTTTTCTAAAAATACGTCACAAATGTTTGACTAAAAAAAAACCACTTTATTTTCTATTTGAAAATACGTATGTTTCAAATCACTTTTATTGTCATTTAAGAATTTATTATTTATTTAGTGAAGATCTACATTGTAATATCGTAACCTGCGTGAAGCATTTTTTAAAAACGTTTAACCGGCCTTCAGAAAACGAACGGTGTTAACATCCTTAGATTATATTTTAATTTAATGCATACAAATTAAACATTGACTATTAATCATCACGGTTAACGTCTTTGTTTAGAAAAAAATTTATTTAAAAATAACATTTTTAAAATGTATTTTTTAAAAATCCCTCAATTGACTGACGGGCATCCCGTAAGAAAGAGGTCGGCGAACAGAGGTAAATAACCTTATCTGGGGTCAAAAAGGGAATTCTTGGGGGTAATGCAGACTTATTTGGGACATATAACATCCATTACAATCCACTAGATATATTAAAATACGTCATGTGTACGTGTACGCTTGGAACATATGCCCATTATTGAACCAGTTCCTTCTAGAAAATGCATTTTTTTAAAATTTGACAACTATGTAGTTTTCAAACATACGTACTATACGAAGACACCTAAATCTACCCTACTTTCATTTATATTGACACAAGTGACAATAATCTTAATCCACATGACTTGTCTTTCTTTATCGCGTATCCTTTCTGTGATATTTAAAATTAATGCCTTAAAAACTGAGCTAAGAAGAAAAGTTGTTTTGTGCTCCTCTCGAATTGCCATGTCAAAAATTTGATGCATTCAATAAAGTTAATGACTAGTTGACTAATTTTAAATGGGCTCATTTACCATTATATCTAGAACAGTGCTTCTCAAACATTTTATTATGGTGGACCGGTAGGAATTTTTTCCATTGCATTAGATACCGGTGCACTATTTTCCCTGCACTGACAATTTTTTCTGTCCTTTTTTTTTGAGAGCATCTGCGGACCGGCAGTGGATGGCCCACGGACTAGATCTAGAAGACTAGAATGGCCAGGGGCGCTTGACCAAAAACCATCGAACAATTATATCAAACTTAAAACGTTTTTAATTCTATCAAATAGATTCCCTCCCCCCACATCCCCTTTTAAAGAAAAAGGATATTGCGTGTCGTTTTGACTGAAAATATCTACACATAATCCTATTCAGATCATTTTTAGACACTGGTCATGCTTGTAAAACTCACCAGTAGCATTTTCGAGGGGGGGGGGTTAACGACGCTCCCCCAAATCCCCGAGTCATGTGAGCAGGACCTAGAGTCTGGGGTTGGGGGGGGGGTTTGGGGGGTAAAGCACACATAAACTTGTATATTTTGGCAAAAAAATCGACAACTCCTGCCATGAGAGAACCAAACGGAGCAGCGGTTACATCACAAATGCTTTGATGTCAACATCAAACGACGCAGTGTAACAATTTCATATGTTATATTGTGGATTCTCAAACTTAAGGATTATAATTAGATTTAATTTTCGTGTCTTGATAGCCTACGCCAACCAGCGTCTGATGGCCTACCGACCGGCACATTGAGAAGCACTGATTATTTTTTATTTAAAAAAAAAGAAAAAAAGGCATCAAATAAATTGTAAGGGACCAAATATTTCAGTGGAAGTTGCATTTAAAGTTACCCTTTTTGATGTGACGTCACATTTCTTCAACCCCCCTCCCTCCCCCTCGTCACGCATCGTCACAAAAGTGTGACCCCCCTCCCCCCCTAGGAGCGTGACGTCATTTATGGACGGCCCCTAATCCATTTTCAGGCATGTCTGTTTCTTTTACTGATTTATTTAAATCTATTCTTAACTTACTCACTAATTTAAATAATGACTGGTTTGTACTCTGTGCCTTCTTCAACTCTAGTGATTGATTAAAATGATCTTTTTTATTTTACTCAATTTGTTTTATAAATTCACTTTGATCCTGTTACAATTAAGGTCCTTCTGATGACATTGTCTTTTTAACTCAGACTGATCACTCATACCAACATCAGCAAGTTTTTTCTTCAACAAACAGTTTTCCTTTTGTACAGAAAACAATGCTGCAGATAAATTAGAAATCTGAACCTGCAGTTGAACACATTGCTGACATTTGTAATTAAAACATTTACATTTGGTTACATCAGTTAATAATGGACTGGGACTAGAACTACTGGCACCTGGGACTAGAACTACTAGCACCTGGGACTAGAACTACTAGCACCTGCAGCACACAGAGTAAATTTACAAGCCAAAAAATCTTTTAAGGCATCAGGAATCATGCGCACAGCTTTGATTAAAATAAAGTACTTTTTATAAGTCGTTTCAATGCCATACAACAATTTGTCCTTATTCAGGCCAGTTATACAATTTAGCCAGGCAACTATGCTACGTTTACTTAAAATATGGGCTTTGGAATTTCTAAAACGAACAAACTCATTAATAACTTGCAAAGGGGGGTCAAAAAGTACAGCAGGAGGCGTTGAAAAATTTAAGAGTGTAATCCCAACAGCATCACAAGCTTGCGAAATAAAGTTTAAATCCAATTCCTTGGTCAACAATTCCTCCAAGAGGTCATGAGGCAAACGTGAAAAGGAATCTCTGGCATCCGATATCAGCTTCTGGAAACGAGAATCCGATTCCTTCGTACCTGGAAAAAGTTCTGGGATCCACACATTAGAAACATGTGAAAGTATAAATTTAATAAATGTTTGTTGCAAGGAAAATCATTTTAGAAAGATCATTACATTTCATTTTATACAGAGTTATTACATCAATTACTGCATTTGTGAGTTAAAACATATTATGTTATTACAAACCTGTGCCAATGTATGATTTCCTTGCTCCCTAAGAAAGGATAGCTGTACAAGGAGCTTGTTGCTGCTAACAATATCTTTAGGTAGGCCCTTTGGTCTTCCCTTTCCTTTATGCTGATACCTTGCTTGAAGTGTGACATATGTATCATCCACTGAAATAATATTTTGAATTTGAATAACATTGATTAACAGTAAGCTTTAAGTTTAAACTGAAAGAATTAGCAACTGATGAAAATAAGTCGCGTGACAGTCGTCTTGAAGCAGGAGGATTTTGGAGGGAACTTGAACAACTTGAAGTCGCTATTTTACTTGAAATTTGGGACACAATTTTAGAAAGATTTCAGAAAAAGAATGTATCCTTTTAAGAGCGGGGAATATATTTGAATTCAGCCATACATTTGAAATCTCTACTTGAATTTGTTTTTTTTAAAAAACGCTTTCTGAATTTGATTCCTATGATGAAAGGGGAAAGGGCAAGTCCATGAAGAAAGAGTATAAACAATGTTGAATAAGGTAAAAAAAATAAATAAATAAAATGTCAGTTTGATGAAGGGCTATCACCCGAAACCGTATTTTCCCAGAGACAAAAATTCATTCAAGGTTGGGGTATTTCTGATAATCATTGATAAACTCTATCCAGTTCTCCAACATCGGTTAGAGTAGTTAGACGCATATAACGACATCCATGAGAAATTGGGCTTTCTTAGAAACCTAACTAAGCTCAGCAATGACGCAATCAGATGGGCAGCAGCCACGTTAATGGAAGAATATTCAAATGATTTCAAAGACAGCTTTCCTTCAAAGTAAGGGGCCATCCATAAAGTACGTCACGCTATTTTTGACCATTTTTAACTCCTCCCCTCCCCCTGTCACAAATCTCTGGACCCCCCCCCCTAAAGTACGTCACACATTCGAACAAAAAATGTGTTTTTAATAACAAAATAATCAAAATTTAATATAAAATACCGTGACGTCACAAATGGCCGGACCCCCCCTCCCCCCTGTCACAAACTGTCACACTTTCTTACACCCCCCCTCTGGAGCGTGACGTACTTTATGGACGGCCCCTAAGTCCAATTTTCAGAACACTTAAAAAAAGTTATTGACCAGCCCCAGGCTCAGGGTCAGGAACAGGAAGTAGCACAATGCGAAACTCAAAACACATCCACGTAGCTAAAAGTTTTGCTGTTTTAAAATTAGCAAAATTCTACACAGTCTTTTTCAAATGTACACATCGAACTTCGCATCTATCTCTCATTGATAATATCAAACTGCAGCGGAGAGCGTCATTTTCGAGGTTGTAAAGGATTTTAAAAAATGAAGTTAGAAGTTGCACGGCACAACAAAGACTGAATATGCTCTCTCTAATTATGCTCTGAATTAGGTTTTATGAAAAAACTATGTCCCTGACCCTATTAAAAATTCAAATCTATTTAGTTAATTTCTAAGAAATCTCTATAATTTTGAACTTTTAAACTTGAATATCTCAAAAGCACAAAAATGTGACATAGCCGTTTCTTCCCTTGAGCTCTTCAATTAGCATTGAAAAGGAACTTGTAAGCTTAATTCGCTTTACTGACTTGATTACTATTTTGCCATGAGAAAAGTTCACAAACGAAATTTGTAGGTTGAAATAAATATTAATAAATATTTAAATGAATTTGGGTTCATGTAACTTTATATTAATTAAATTGACTTCTATTTAATTTTTTGTCTTATTACACTCTACCTTACAAGTTACAGTCTTATATTAGCTGCTAGCAACCATTTTATTTAAAATTACGCTGGCTGGACCGGGCCCCAGTTTAATTGCAGCCAGGGGCCCCGCGCAGTCTTAATCCGCTCCTGATCCATAGCCTAGTAGTTATTTTAGAACAAATCCTCCTGATGTTAGATTTTATTAGTTTAAAAATATTACCGGAGAAGACAAAGCAGAAAATGTAAATACAAGAGGCTAGTAATTAGTTTATTTTTATCATTCCTTTTAAAAAAAAATATTTTTAAGAATCAACAATGAAACAGACTTTTCATTGGATGTGTTAAAGTGAATAAATATTTATATTTATATACATATGAAAGTAATAAAAATAATCCTGTTTGAAATCAGCAAAAGTTTAATGATAAAGTGATAAAACCCGAATACTAGAATAAAGTGTTTGAACAATTTTAAAACTTAAAAATGTTCTTTTCATATGGTTTTTTAAAGCCCTAAAATCTTATGAAAAATGCATTTTTCATACCCTAGGGTTGTGAATTAAAACACGCATTTTTCGCAATTTAAACAAGATAAGGGTCTTAATTTTGCTTCACATTTTTTCATTGGCTAAAAGTGTTTTTTTTTCATAATTCCGAACTTAAAGGTTCAATTATTTTAGAGACACTAAACATTTTAACTTAAAATTTGGATGGCCAATACATTTAAAAAAATTTTTTAAATTTAAGTGAAAAAAAATACTATCATCTGAAGTGAAATTTAACCATTAACCTAACGTTCTTTTTTGTATTTCGCGAAATTAATATTTACGTTGTGTTAGTTTGGGATCATATGAATTTAGAATTCAGCTTCCCGGACAGTCGTCTGCTTTAAATTCAATCTAAACATGGACACGTGGATAATCTGCAAAAGAATGAGTCTCATATGATTTAGAATTACACATAGATTATACAAAAATAATCAAATAAAACAGCGGCCACCGAGAACAAAAGACACGCCCCCCCCAATAAAAACAAAAACAACAGTTTAACGCTCTACATGTAGATGTCAAGTGCGTCCCGTTCCATTATAGCACACATTCAGTAACAAGTTAAAAAACTTTCAACACAATACGATGATTACCGTTTGACGCATGGACAAAGTCTTTCTCGAACGACATTCTAAAAACACATAATCACTTGACACTTGACATAGCATCCTCTCAACCACACACGCAAACACATAAACCAACGCACATGAACACACACGCACATACCTATACACAAACACACATATAACGTGTATAAAATGGTGTGTAAACTTGGAATCTTCGTGAAAAAATTATTTTTTCCCCCATTAAAAACCAACTCATTTTAACACTGTTTTTTTTTCCTTACTAAGTCTGTTAATTTTACACAATTTAAACACGCACACAAAAAATGTATTATTAGTATTATTATTGTTATTTTAAGTTACACTGCCTCCTAGTAATCTTCGTACCTAAAGTACTCAAGCTTTGATTTTGACAAAAACGACACGTCTTTAAAACCAGTAGCGAGTTGGATATTTTAAAAAGTTTACCAATACCCACAGCTCACGTAGACGTGTGCATGACTGACAGGGTCAGCGGAATCACTCTTACGTCAAACTAGGTCAAAGTTCTCCAATCAGCAGTACGCTTGGGATGAGCGCTTTTCAGACACAGGATACAGAATGGTGTGGGTTTGGTTGTTTACACGGGATACAGAATGGTGTGGGTTTGGTGGTTTACACGGGATACAGAATGGTGTGTGTTTGGTGGTTTACACGGGATACAGAATGGTGTGGGTTTGGTTGTTTACACAGGATACAGAATGGTGTGGGTTTGGTTGTTTACACAGGATACAGAATGGTGTGGGTTTGGTGGTTTACACGGGATACAGAATGGTGTGTGTTTGGTGGTTTACACGGGATACAGAATGGTGTGGGTTTGGTTGTTTACACAGGATACAGAATGGTGTGGGTTTGGTTGTTTACACGGGATACAGAATGGTGTGTGTTTGGTGGTTTACACGGGATACAGAATGGTGTGTGTTTGGTGGTTTACACGGGATACAGAATGGTGTGTGTTTGGTTGTTTACACAGGATACAGAATGGTGTGGGTTTGGTTGTTTACACGGGATACAGAATGGTGTGTGTTTGGTGGTTTACACGGGATACAGAATGGTGTGTGTTTGGTGGTTTACACGGGATACAGAATGGTGTGTGTTTGGTGGTTTACACGGGATACAGAATGGTGTGGGTTTGGTTGTTTACACGGGATACAGAATGGTGTGTGTTTGGTTGTTTACACAGGATACAGAATGGTGTGGGTTTGGTTGTTTACACAGGATACAGAATGGTGTGGGTTTGGTTGTTTACACGGGATACAGAATGGTGTGGGTTTGGTTGTTTACACAGGATACAGAATGGTGTGGGTTTGGTTGTTTACACAGGATACAGAATGGTGTGTGTTTGGTGGTTTACACGGGATACAGAATGGTGTGGGTTTGGTTGTTTACACGGGATACAGAATGGTGTGGGTTTGGTTGTTTACACAGGATACAGAATGGTGTGGGTTTGGTTGTTTACACGGGATACAGATGGTGTGGGTTTGGTTGTTTACACGGGATACAGAATGGTGTGGGTTTGGTTGTTTACACGGGATACAGAATGGTGTGGGTTTGGTTGTTTACACGGGATACAGAATGGCGTGGGTTTGGTTGTTTACACGGGATACAGAATGGTGTGGGTTTGGTTGTTTACACGGGATACAGAATGGTGTGGGTTTGGTGGTAGCCACGGGATACAGAATGGTGTGGGTTTGGTGGTAGACACGAGGTACAGAATGGTGTGGGTTTGGTGGTAGGAATGAAAGTGGGACGGACCGAGAGAAAGATAAATATATATATATAACTGAAGTAAAGTGGTCAGAAGATGAATGCCAGATAGAGTCAGAGACAGCTTAATGAGCTTGTGTCGGTTTGCTTTAGTGATAGAGGGGGGATAAAGAGGGAGGGGGAGGAGGGGGTGAGAGAGAAAGAGAGAGATAGAGCGATGGAAATAGAGTGGGATATTAAACAGGAAGAGAAATACTGATTGAAAGTTATGGAGAAGAAGAGGGCGCGAAAGAAAGATGGAGACAAAGTGCGAGTTATAGAATTTGTGAGGATAAGAATGAAGTGTATGCGAGTATGTTCCACAGAGAAGTGGAGAGCGAGGGAGAGAAATGAATGTTCCGCTTATAGCTGACTTAAGAACTGTGTCCACGGTTGGCCGCGCACCGTCGTGCAGCGCTTGCTGCTGAGTTCACACCTACCACCAGCGACAGCCGAAATTGTGGTTGTGGGTTTGTGAACACGTGACCCAATTAATCCCATAAAACCAGCCATGCGTAGATCCCTCCCAGCCACACTCGACACACTTGGCTTGCTGTCAGTCAGAACACATCAGGGACGAGAAAGGTGAGTGCTGTACGACTAAGTCCTGACAGAGTAGACGGTAGTAAGTAGAATCTGTTATCATTTCTAGAGAGTAGTCATTTTAAGCACTATGTAATGTACTGCACATCAACTTGTAAAGAGAATTTCATCGCTTAAAATTAAATTAGCCACTAATTAAATCATGTCAGTCAGCTCGTGAGTGAGTTCAATGACCCATGACCTACTACTATATTCTGGACTAGGAAATATGGTGTAACGACTTTGTCCTGACAGAGTAGACGGTAGTAAGTAGAAATCTGTTATCATTACCACTTTAGAGAGTAGTCATTTTAAGCACTATGTAATGTACTGAACATCAACTTGTAAAGAGAATTACATCGCTTAAAATAGCCACTAATTAAATCATGTCAGTCACCTCGTGAGTGTGTTCAATGAACCATGACCTACTACTTTATTCTAGACTAGGAAATATGGTGTAACGACTTAGTCCTGACAGAGCAGACGGTAGTAAGTAGATAGTCATAGCAGGTTGTAGAAATCTATAATTATCATTACCAGCTTAGAGATTAACAATTTTTTTAGCACTATGTAATATATTGCACATCAACTTGTAAAGAGAATGCATTGTTAAAAAATAACCACTCATTAAATCACGTCAGCTGGTCGGCGAGTTCAATGACCCATGGCCGATGGCCTATGGTTATATTCTGGATCAGGAAATATAATATCACCATTATAATAACACACGCCAGTTTCGAACGGGTCAGTTTATAAAGCTGTGTTAAGTCAGGCTGTTGTCTTCAGTGAGAGTTATGCTAGTCAGACGGTTATATTTCATGCTTTTAAAAGGTTCGATATATAAGGGTAACGGCATTAGCTAATTAAATCACTAAACTTAGAAAAACTAGAGCAGTGCTTCTCAAAGTGCCGGTCTGTGGGCCATCCGCCGCCGGTCCGCAGTAGTTCACAAAAAAGGACAGAAAAAATTGTCAGTGCATGGAAAATAGTGCACCGGTCCCTGGTGCAATGGAAAAAATTCCTGCCGGTCCGCCATACTAAAAAGTTAGAGAAGCACTTCACAGTGTTGTCCAACCGAAAATCGTTCACGGCACACTAAACTGGTAAAAAAATTCCGCGGCACACCTCACAAAAACAAGAAATCAGTGTTTATTCAAAAGATGTTTCATAATTAATGAGATACTTGAGCGTTTTCTTTGGAGCAGATGAGCTCAAAACGCGGCTCATTGCTGGATAAGCAAACTCTCATTTCTCTGTCTATCATCTGCAGTCTTTCACGTTTGACGTATGCGAGCAGTTGCGCCTTTCCGCTGATGTCAGTACTTTCATCGATTTGCATTGCCCAGAGCTTTTGGATGTCGTCGGCTTCTGCAAAATGCTCTTTAATTTGATTGTCCAAATCTGTCGAAATGTCAGCAATCCGACGTCGAATCATCTGGTGAGACAGTGGAATCTTATTTATTTTTTCAACAGCTTCGGGTCCCAACTCCATAGTCTCAACTGCGATTCGTAAAGACGGCAATATGATTGTCTCAGCGTCCAAATGAGATTTCTGTTGTTTGACCAAAAGATTCGCAATTTTATAGCTTGCTAACTGAGCTTTGACAGGAATTGAGGAAATTTCTTAATTATTTTTATTGCTGCTCTAAGTTGGACCGAATGGATGCGAAATAACTTTTCGGCTTGTCTTTCAATCCTCGATGATTTGAGCTCAGATGCCGATTCAGTTTACTGGGGTTCATGGACTCATTGGACAATGCCATGTTACAATTAGACAAAACGGAAGAGAAGGATCATTTGCACATTGTATGAAACCATACTCAAGATATTCCTCGTGATATTTCCGTTTGGTAACATTCTTCTTGGATTTCGCAGCTCTCTCTCCATTTTGATGCTCGCTGGAATCCTTCTGGCTTCTCTTCAAAAAATTATCCATAGCCGTCTGTAATTAAAAGTTTTTAAAAAAGTGAACAGCAGGAAAGGGTTTTTATTTACTTACAACAGATATATTTATTCCCAATGGAGGAGAGAAATTGTGTAGCTTTCAAGAGATTCTCACAACCAGAACAATACAAACATGAAACGTTTTTATTCAATTCTTTTTCGGTTAAGGATATTTTTTTTTCAAAACTTGAAGGTTCGAAAAGCCTAGCAATTTATGGTATTTTTGAAATCTTTCGCGGCACACTAAAATTTTCTCGCGGCACACTAGTGTGCCGCGGCACACCGGTTGGACAACACTAGTGACTAGAGGATAGGGGGGCGTCCATAAATGACGTCACGCGATTCTGGCCGATTTTTCAACCCCTCCCCCTCGTCACACTTCGTCTCAAAAACTTAGATCCCCCTCCAATGTGACGTCACAAAACTTTGACACCCCCAACCCCCCTAAAAGCCTTTTTTTTCTAATTGAGATTTAGCATGTTAAAAATTACTATTTTTTGTCATGTAAATATGTATTTGGTGTAAGACTGCACTCTATAGCACGCGTGAAGCCCAAGTAAAACGTCATAGAATAAATGGCAAACACATTAAATAGTTAATTGGAACTTTTATTTAAAGTTTAGAGTATCGCGTTTTGATGTGACATCACATTTCTTAAACACCCCCCCCCCTCGTCACACATTGTCACAAATGCGTGACCCCCTCTCCCAGACATGTGACGTCATTTATGGACACCCCCTAGGAGAGCAAAGTAGTTATATTACATAATGTGGCATTACATTTCAAGTTGGGGGCGGGGGGGAATACTCTGCTAGATATTGAGATAACAAGACTTTTCTTGTTTTATTATGCATGAACAGACATCCTTCTTCACCTCGTCTGCCATGCAGGCGTGGATGGGTTGCTTGGACAACCAGAAAAAGTCTAACAAATATGCAAGACTAGACGCATAAACCATTGACAAGCGTAGATCGCAGTACTTGTCTGTAACAGATAAGATCAATAAAACATCAAACCAAGCTTTCTTTGCACACACACACACAAGCTCCTTTATAGTTGAAAAGTGTTATATGTAAAACCTCATAAACGCCCGCACCACGTTTTTAGTCATACTTAATTAAAGTACTTGAACTTATACGTTTTAAAGTATTTTCTTCTTTTTTATCCACTTATAAAAATGTGGTTTTTAAAAATCCTTATTTACCTTTATTTATTTAAATGTTGCCACACCTCACGACATTAACAAACTAATCGTCAACGTCACATTGTGCCGTGGAAGCTCTATGTCACTTCCTGCCTACAAAAATTAATTGTCGCTATGTTACGAGATTTCCACCTTTGTCCACATTCCACCTTAGAATGGAGGAGGGTGGATTAGGTATAGGGCAGGTTTCAGCACCGGAAGACATTTTTTTTTACATCTGTCAAGTTGGGGATTTTTTCTGTAAGCTACCGAGTTTAAATTTTTTTAAAAATATTATTTTTAAGATGAGGCGACCTAACTCTTTGCCCGGGGGGGGGGAGGGGGTTGGGGAGGGGGGTTGACAATAATACTAGCCACGCGAAACTGAAAACACCAAGAGATGCATGTCGTTATGACATACACGTTAGTTAAAATTTGTCAACTATTCAGGTGTTCAGTGATGATAAACATGACCTCTCACCTCGAGCCATCCACTGCACTCCCTAGCTCCCCTTGTGATAGAAATGTTTGCATTTTCTGTACTTACCATCAGAGCCATCAACCACACACACACACGACAGTTATGTTTGCAAGGGATTTTAAAATGTTTAATGGCCACCTTATATTTAGATGACATGACTTGTGTCTATCTGGTTCAACAATTTACCCTGTTTGCCGGCATATATCTCTTGATATTTGTGCCTGCGTGTATTTCCTGCTGTATTTGCCTACATGTATCTGTTATATTTGCCTAGATGTTTCTTCTATTGTATTAACCTGCATGTATCTACTGTTGTATCTTCATGTTAAGACTGATACATTTATTAAGTACCCTCTCTCTGATTTTACATATGAAATAATGTCTATTATTGTGCAGTTTTAATTCATTTATTACTCATGATAAATATGAATAGTTTGGACCCTGTAATTAAAATGGGAGGAAGGGTGTAAGGTGTATGGGCTAATATTCTCCACATTCATTTGTTCGGAGCTGAGTTACTCATTGGTCGCCTTATCTGAAACCTTTTTTGACTTCCAGAATCAACAATGGCATCTGAAATCCCAAAAAACTTCTCCTGGGTTGAAGAGAATGTACTGGCCGGATGCGCATTCCCGGATAAAATATCCAATGTCCAGTACCTGGTGGACAACAATATCTACAGCCTTGTGTCCTTGACCGCCGAGAAGGAAGTGGTCAGGGATGGAATTACAGGTAAAGGATTTAACGATTTAGTATTATAGAAATAAAAAGTAATAAAAAATAAAAATCCATGCATAGACATTCATGATCTCAATTTTCGATCAGAGCCAAGGTGCATTTTAGCGTACATTTCTTATTACCCTTTGTCATCTACATGTATTACCCCAAATGATAATTAGCTTGTCTTTGAGTTGGCGGCTTCAAAACTTTTTTTAATTATCAATCAGGAAAGTATTTACGGGTTCTTTGGCTTTTTCCCTTCCAATCTCACCGAACTTCTCCCTGTCTATTCACCGTTTCATCAGCTTCACTCGTTCTGCAGGGAAGCGTATTGTTTCAGCTCTTAAAGCTTGCTGTGCTCTCAATGAATGTAATTCTGTCACATTTGTTACACACTGTGCTCTCAATGAATGTAATTCTGTAACATTTATTACACACTGTGCTCTCAATGAATGAAATTCTGTCACATTTGTTACACACTGTGCTCTCAATCAATGAAATTCTGTCCCATTTGCTACACACCGACTGATGAGTCCTTTGAATCTGCATTTGAGACCCATCTCTCCCCTTTACACTTCCCTGAATTACCCTATTACCTCTCTTTGACCAAAAACTGATATTGCAGTGTGACTGACCCTATTACCTCTCTTTGACTGATAACTGATACTGACATGTGAATTACCTTCTTACCTCTCTTTGACCAATAACTGATACTGCTGTTTGACTTACCCTATTACCTCTCTTTCACCGATAACTGCTACTGACATATGAATTACCTTCTTACCTCTCTTTGACCAATAACTGATACTGCTGTTTGACTTACCATATTACCTCTCTTTAACCGATAACTGATACTGACATGTGAATTACCTTCTTACATCTCTTTGACCAATAACTGATACTGACATGTGACCTACCTTCTTACCTCTGTTTGACCAATAACTGATACTGACATGTGACCTTGCTTCTTACCTCTCTTTGACCAATAACTGATACTGACATGTGACCTACCTTCTTACCTCTGTTTGACCAATAACTGATACTGACATGTGACCTTGCTTCTTACCTCTCTTTGACCAATAACTGATACTGACATGTGACCTACCTTCTTACCTCTGTTTGACCAATAACTGATACTGACATGTGACCTACCTTCTTACCTCTGTTTGACCAATAACTGATACTGACATGTGACCTTGCTTCTTACCTCTCTTTGACCAATAACTGATACTGACATGTGACCTACCTTCTTACCTTTCTTTGACCAATAACTGATACTGACATGTGACCTTGCTTCTTACCTCTCTTTGGCCAATAAGTGATACTGATGTGCGCCAGCCAAAGCTCGACATGATGTTATGTCAATATATTTGTTTTATTAAATGTATAATGAAGTTTATATCTAGTATTTAATGCCAGTATTTTCATGTGAAGAGTCGTAATCCCGATCGTAGGCTTACATTATTGCTTTATATAAGATTGCATCTTACTGTTACAATGTCCATCTTATCTTATCTTATATTATCTTATCTGTTACAGACGCTCCTTCTATTCAGAAGATTATTGTGTCCTACGCTTATCTATGGTTTGTGTTTAGTCCTGCATTTTTATTAGAGATTTAAATGTTGATAAAGTGTTGGTTTTTATGGTGTCTTCAGGCAACCCATTCCACGCCCGAATTCCGGACGGGAAGAACGAAAATTTGAATGTGTTTGTTCTTGCATACTGAATAAGAAAGGTGTTTTTATCCTTATATCTATCTGAGGGTTGTATTAAGTTATCTTTGTGTTATATTCCTAAATTAGAATTAATTGCTTCATGTATGATTACTACTTTACTCTTGGTTCTCCATACTGATATTGATAACATCTTACAGTCACAGCTGAATATATTCAACATCTCAACTTCAAAGGTGCTGTATTATTAAATCGTCCTCTCTTGCTCTCATCAAGGTAGTTGAATTACCGTCAAAATGAGATACCAAACAGAAGCCACATTCTAGTTTATGGCATTCAGATCCCCATTTTTAGGCAAGATAATGTTCATGTCATGTTTCTTACCAAAATTTGATAAAATTTTGATGTGAATCGTATACCGTATGCTGTATTGTGCATAGTAAAATTCAAATACGTACTCTGTTAATGAAGCCATTTTTTGACGCAGATGAGTTTGAGGTAATTAGAGTCCCCATCCGTGACTACACACCTCCCACCATGGCACAAGTGGAACAGTTTCTTCAAATCGTCCAGAAGACCAAAGCACGGGGCAAGGTAAGAGCTAGGGTCCCTCGACCCCATTCCCCCACGGAGGATCTGAACTCATACAATTTTCAGGTGTGATGAACAGATGAGTGAGTTTGGGGACAGAAGCGTAACTGGGTTTTCCGCGCCCTTGGCTAATTCATTTCTGGCGCCCTTGAGAAATAGGGAAAATACAAAATTATACAGAATAAATTGATTATTAAAGGATTAGCCCTCGGCTCACTTGCAACTGCCCGGATGCCAAGTCATTGTTACACCTATTTTCAAAAATAATTTATTTCAATAAAAAGACCAAATGATCAGAAAAAATAAAGTGTGCAGAGACAAAAGAATCAAAACTCAGTATTTTGTGCAGTATAACACATTTAAATGGCTTCAGAAAAATATTTAAAACAATAATATTAACGGTCAGGTATGCCAGGGAATATCATTACTATTAAAAGTATTCAGTTTAAAATAAAACATAAATTTAAAGAACGAGACAATTGTTAAGTCTCACCCTCCAGTACACAAGAAAACTACAGTTTATTCTCTTGCTGCCTCTGTTTCAGGCTACATGCATCCACTGTGCCCATGGACTGGGCCGGACTGGCACCATGCTGTCATGTTACTTTGTCCAGGCTCACGGTATGACCGACACGCAGGCCATTGACCACGTTCGTAAACTGAGACCCGGTTCTGTTGAAACTGCCGAGCAGGAGGCTCTGGTGGCCGAGTTCTACGCCTACTGGCAGGACAAGCGGTCAAAGGGAGAGGATCAGTTATAAGATTCACTTTCAATATCATTATTTACACATATTAATTACTGTTGAGATATTGTATTTACATTCTAATGATACTGGTGCAAGTTATTTGTATTTTTTAAATTGCAACTTATAATCTCATTATTCTATAATATTTTTATTAAATGCTTCCCCTCTACTCGCATTTCCCTCTTGTGGGTGGCTGCAATGTTGTATTTTTAAAACTTTTTTGTTAAATCTGTTCTGATGACGACATCTGTGTCCGCCTAGTGTTGTTGTCAGTATCTTCTTCAGTGAAGTGATGACAGAAGAGGCTCAGATTCACTTCAAAATATTTTTATTAGCCACTTTTATTTAAATTTCATAAGTACTTTCTGCTCACTACCACAATTGTTGAACAGTAAATAATTTTACTATTATCCATATTTTAATTAATGACCATGGTGTTCACTATTTATTTGTTAAAAATTAAAACAAAAATGTCTTATCTGTCACACTCCTTCTATAAAGATGTGAATAAAAATCATTTTAAAATATACATTGCATAATACGCACCAAAGTACATTGTAAACACTAGTTTTATAACTTTCTGAATATTTTTTAAATAAATAATTACCTACTGGTGTTGCATTTATAATTTGAAAACTGTGCACAATTAAAAGAAACAGCTTTTGAAATGCAATTATCAATAGTACAATCTTTTACTTCCCCGACTGCTTAGTGTACAATGAATATTGACATTTTTAAAATTAAAAAAACTTTTTGTTCACATATAATACAGACTTATTTGTCATTATGGCTGTGACTTTTTAAAATTTATTTAAAAATTGTATGAACAGAGACCAATGAAACAAGGGTTTATATATACACTTTATCTTTATCATGCAACTATATATTATATTTATATTATGTTGTTATGAAATAAACTTTATTTAGACAAAGGTTGTTGTTGTTTTTTTTTATAATTTAAAATGTCTGTTAAAAAGCATGTGTTTTTGTGCAGTTATTTTCAATTTTAAGTTACATCTGTTGGGAAGTATGATTTCTAAATCAGTTAATGTGTTCAATATAAATATAATGTAGAACAGACAGTAAAAATTACCTTATAATATAAACTGCTTTCCCAGCAGTTGTATAAGTATTAACTCTTGTTCTTCACTGAGTTTCTTGAAAATCCCCTCGAGGCGCATGGTATGCAGGTTAGCGTATATAAGAAAGTTAATGGGACAATCAAAGATATATACATAAGTTTTCGTACAATTAAAAAAATCAACAATAATCTACTAGCAAATTTTTTCATTAGCTATCGATAATTTTATCTAGGTTTATTTTAGAACTTTTGAACAATCCTCATGTGCTCCGAAAGAATGTCATTCTCTAAAATTACAAGATAATAGCGCACTCAATGAGTCCTTCAAATGTACACTCTACCGACTCTACTTGAGTCTAGAAATATCTTTTTAAACTATACTTTCGTGACTGACGTTGTCTTTGACCGATAAATATAAATGTGTGCCGTCCATGGTTAGACATGTAATTATACCTTATGTATATAACATTTTTAAAATTAATAACAAAATTATATAATGTATACTTTGTGTGAAGTACTGCGCTATAGTTAGCATATATTATTACATTTTCAACTAATATTGAGTGCTCCAAAGTCTATAATAAAAATATTTTTGTGCTACGGAAATTTAAATATAGCTTAAGATAATGAATATTATTATGTTGAGGAGAAGGACATTCCTGAAAATGTACTCAGTTTGACTACATATTACTTTTAGGCTAAGGTTTAACAGATGGAAAGTAACAATAAGTTAGGTGGGTCATACATATAGATACATGTATACATACATACAGACACTAGAGGTAATTAAATATTAATGATTGTTGAAACAATTTTTTTGGCACATTTGAAATTTAATTTTAAAAGTATTTTTCTGTCTCAAGTGTTCGGAAAGGAAATAAATGGCCTATTACCACACTTGTTGTTATTGTAGTGTACCACACGTGAAGGAGAAATGTTTAGTAGGTTATTTCTAGCCGCCATTATTTACACCTCTAGCTATGGCCGCGCATTTTTAATATATTTGGGGGCAGCATTTTCTACGAAAAAAATAT
The DNA here is from genome assembly GCA_944989445.1 of Ampullaceana balthica. Lineage (NCBI taxonomy): Eukaryota > Metazoa > Mollusca > Gastropoda > Lymnaeidae > Ampullaceana > Ampullaceana balthica. The sequence continues at coordinate 113,605 of CALYLW010000652.1, read as the reverse complement.
TTTTTTGTGGAAAAGACTGACATGGATAGATTGGTCTCCATCGGGAACACAAATGTAAATACCTACATACATACATACACGCATACAAATTTCTCAATTCATAATTAATTATGCCGTATGATACGGACATTTTAGTGCATTAAATATTATTATTTAAAAAAACAATTTCCTTGTTTTCAGAACAAAAGTATTCAACAAGAAGAGAATGGTTTGTGTTTTAAAGTAAATTTGTCTTTATTGAAATGAACATCTATGATGCAATTTGTTAAAACAATCACAGGAGTTATCATGAAGAAGTAAGTAAGAAAAAAAAAGAGAGAGGTAGAGAGAGAGAGAGAAAATGAGAGCGAGGAAAAAATATAAAAAGCTATTTTGAAGCTTTATTAAAAATATTCCCTTTTAACATATGAATGTACTTTGTGTCTAATTAATACATAGAAAACTACTCTCAAGTATTTAACACATAAACATAAAGTTACAATCTTTCTGTCTCTCTTTGTCGATAAATACCAATTAAAAAAATTATTATCAATTTCAGAGTTCAAATTAAAAATAATTCTGCATCAAATACAAATATTTGCTTCAAGGCCATCGACCTCAGTCAAAGAATTGGAAACACATTTACTGTTTTTCATATATTGTATCTGTATTTCAAACTAGTATAGTCATATGGAGAGAATCCTGCCATATTTATTTATTTATACTTTAATTAGTGTCAAACTTAGCTTAAAAAGACACAAAATCACAGCAACAAATACTATTGAGTCTAAAAATGGATTTAACTTGTTTTAGCCAGGAATTATCTTTTTCTTTAAGAATAAGTGTCACCTTAAGCAACTACGTTCATATATTGCTAAAGTATAATTTGGATTCTTTATGCCAAAATCTTTAATTTTTGTGATGGACTGACAAAAATGAACATATCATCTTGAAACAATGATGAAAGTTTAAGGCAAAATGCTCATTAGGCTAATCACCAAAGAAAATGAAGTAAAATACAATAATTAAATCTTCTATTGTTTAAATGATTCATTCTAAAACGGGGAAAACTAAAAAGGACATCAGAAAAGCTTTAAAAAATGGCTTAAAGATGATAATTTAAATATCAAGCTAAGTAATGAGACTGTCTAGAAGAGTGGCATTATCATTGTTTCAGTAATTTTTACAAAGGAAATTTTCTAGTAAAAATAAACTAATCACCAACAGAATGAAGTCAAAATTAAACGAAAAATTCGATATTATATCAAATTTTCTGTTCACCAACCATCAATTGTAGATTACGCCCTTACAAAGGGAGCTAAAAAAAAGTTAAATGTTATAATTTTTGTAAGCATAGAAAATGTTCTATTACATCTTGATTAAGATAACTACTTAAGATAATCTGGTAGTGAATTTGGCTTGTAGTATTTTATTTAGATCATAATGTGTCACAAATATGAATATTTATTTTACTTACGATTTTGTATTGCAATATCTGAACTGAATTGAGTGGGATACTACTAAAAATTTCTATTGAGAAAATATTAGTACGGCATTCTTATCCATGACCTGGGCAATTTATCTACATTTTAACTGGGGACAAAGTGCTGTTTGTTTATAATGTTATTTACCCTCATATTTCATTAGTATTATTTTAGTCACTTGTTTTGTTTGAATTTTTAGAGCCTTTGACAGGTCGCAGATAAAATCTTGGATAGAAAATCATTAGGCTGGATTCGAATTCCCAAAATAAAGAGAATGGAACAAGGAAAACATTTTAAAAAATTTATCACAACATCAAAAATCAATTGGGTTAAATCTAATTTTTTTTAAATTGGGACCTTCTAATTATATGCTATGTTATCTTGTTTTTATTTCAGGAAAAGATTATGTTTCCACACAATAATTTTAAAAAAACCTGAAAATGTCCACAACCAATCTCAATATTTTAAATAGCAAACATTAACAATTATAGCAGAAATCGCTTTTAACAGCTGAACAAAAATATTTGAAAATATTGTACCTACATAAGTTTGTTTGGAAATTATGTTTTTAATATGTTAATAGAAACGCTTCCAATCAACTTTAAATTTAGGTGTGCAGTAGGCTTTCTTTACACCAGCTGAGAAACAGAGACGAAATTACACAAGATTATAAAACGAGTAGGACTCACAGCTTTTAAATTATGTCTTTGGTAGTTATCCTTTTAGCCTACTAAACTGAAAGTTTAAAATATGGCACAATAAGTAATTTGTACGAAGTAAAGATAATCATCAGATATTTGGAAACCCAAATGAGTGACGAAATCATTGTTAAGAAGCACAAGTAATGAAACATGAGTCTAAGAGAGAATAGGCTCGTCATGGAGAATATTGGTTGTCATCTACAGTATATACCTTGGAATGATTCAATAGCTTTATAATAGAAGACAAATCAATGTTAAAAAATTGAGGCCTAAAAATTAGACCTAACTAATTAAAATAAAATCAGAAAAAGAAGACTAAATAGTGTTCTCAAGCTTTTAATTGATCAATACATCAAAAAAATAATACATGATCAAATGAGAAAAGTTTTAAGTTTATGCTGATTACCTTTTACTGTAAGTTACCTAGTCTCAAATTTTTTAAACAATAAATATCTGTCAACAAACTGACAGTATTGTTAAAATGTAAAAAAAATTAAGGTCTATAAATACTGATGAATGGGATTACAATATGAGAAATTAAATTACATAATAAAAAACTTGATTATTTATCACCTCTAACAAAATTATACATTATTTGCAATTAAGCAAAAATAGATTAATTTTTAAAAAGGAAAATTAAAGGGAAAAATATCAAACAACATAATTATTTGATAATCCGTAAAACTGTTTTTGATTTGTTGGTCATCTATGATGGTGTTAACAAAGGGGAATTTATTTTCCAGATTTATAATCACTCAAGTTCCTTCCCCTCGCAAGTAATTTCCCCTACTCTACAGTTTCATGATGAGAGATGTTTGAACTGCTTGAACCAGCAAAACAGTGTTCAATTGAGGAGCAACACAATGTAAGCAACATAAATTCATCTGCATATTGAATAAATTTGGTTAAAAAAAATAAAAATAAACTCATCTGTACATAAACAAAACTTGAGTTGCAGTAATTTAAAAAATAAAAAATAAAAAAAAAGAGGAAATATGGATACTACTTCATCGATTGAAACATGAATAACTATTATAAGATTGGAGAAAGTTTTGGAACCTGCCACAAGTGCCATGATGTCTCACTTAGCCTTTGAAAACTCACAGTGAGTCTTGAATATGTAACCCCCCCCCTTTCCCAACCCAACCAATCAAACACTGAACAGTGTTGTTTCACACTTGAAGTCTAGACTGACTTAATAATTAGTACCATTGAGATTTCATTAACTCCAATCAAAAAAAGGTGAAGTGCAGTGTCAGATGAAAAAAATGGGCTTGACATAGATCTAAATGAATTCACAAGGTCAAAGTTCGTGGTATTAACAGGTGATAAAATCAGGAAGAAAAAAAAACACTACAAGGATCATTAAAATAATTATTGTGTGGCTTTATGAATGACATGACATAAAATGGTGTATCACTTGTAAGTTGATTTATAGTCCATTTACCACAAAACAAAGAAAGTGCAAATTTTAAGCTTAAGTTTAACAACACAGATATTTAAAGACAGCTCGTCAAAAATGTTTTTCATTCTCAGAAATGGATCTGTTAGTTATTGTTTAAATTTTATAATATTAAAATTTTTTGAAAACAATGACTTTTATAATGAGGCAATCAATGCTGATAATCATTACAGGTGGATGTTAAAAAATAAGTTTAAAACTACATTGAAAGCAGGCCACTGTTTAAATCGTAGTGCCATTAATTATTGCATTTTCATATCAGGCCATATTTTTGTTTGAACATCATTTTGAAATCATTGCTAGCTGCTCTTTTATTTCAAAATTAAAAGAGACAAGGAATAAAATAAAAGATTTTATTACATATTACTCTGGTTGTTTCTTTACGAAATAGAAATTATTAAGTACATATGGTTTCAAATAAAGTAAAAACCTTGAAATATGTCATTTGTTCTATTGAATTTCATAAGAGAATGGTCTTTTAAAAATGCTTAGTTACTGGAGTCTACAGGCGATAAATTTTATTGATATAGTTTTATTAAATGTGCCCCCCCAGCACACAGATCCATGGACAAAAAAAAGCAAAACATAACTAAAAGTGAGAAATATAATGACAATAATTTATTTGTACAAAATGTTAATAATATGCAAAAATAGGGTATGGGGCCATATAGATGAAGGCATCACAGCTAAGATAAGACAATTTTATTTATTCCCTCTGTGGGTGCACAACACATAGAAAAATTGAGGATAAAGTGGACCACAAAAAGCCGGAGCTCATTCGTTAAACAAGCTATAACTTTTGAGACTTCATAAACTATTTGTGTCATAACACACCTTATGAATAGGGGGAGAAAATTGTGGACTAGTGATAACATTCCTTTATAATCTTTAAGAATTGATATATTTTATCTCTAGCATCTGAAATTTAAGTTAATATTTGTTTATGCTTCAAAAAGCAGAAATATTTTATTGTTTATAATTATGAACTCAAACAACTATAATTTCTAGCTGATGCTAAAAGAAAGCTATTTTCTTAAAAAGCTATTTTCTTTCAAGGAATTTGGAGTTTCATTTTCCTAAATAACTTCTTCAAAGCTCCATGATGCTTTGGGAAATAAAATAAAAAATATACATAATAATAAATTAATGTCATTTGAATATTGTACTTTTTATTTTAAAATCACAGTGAATATATCAATTTTAGAGCATAATGTAGAAATTTGTAATACACCTCATGGAAATGATATGAAGAAAAGTGTTTAAAATACCAACAGTGCAGTTGAGGAATTAATACAATAACTCTAACAATTAAAAAAACGAACATAAATATTTCAATATTTATATTAACAATCGAGTGCAGTAGCTATTTTAGAATGACTCTATGCCTTTTACAATTTTTCAGATAATTCCAATAAAGCTTGAAAAAATTTACATTTCGTTAATGGGTTGAGGAAAAAAAAACATTTTATATTTTAAACATAAATCTAAACATATAATAAAGCTTATATTACATTTTGAAAAGACTCTTTGCTGTTGATTTGCTTTAACTTATCCACAAATCACATTGATAAAACCTGGACAGGGTCAAATAATATGATCATCCTGTCTGTTATAAGTTTAAATGTCTACAATTTGATTCTTCAATATATCAATTTAAAAAGACAACAACCTCATGCTGTGACATCAAAATATCTGCATTTTTAACAATGCAATCTAATTCAGTAACAGTGTGGAAACTCAACCCAAGTTCCTAGCTGTAATCATTATTTTCAGGTCTTAGTTTAACACCATGAGGTAATAAAATTAAAGAAGAAAATGACTTTTTCAATTGCAATCTGGTTGGACATAGGAAACAGAAGCATTGTTCATATATATATATTATATATATATATATAAATATATAGGTAGCATATTCAAACATGACAATAACAACTGACCTTCTGGAGAACATTTCAATTTAAAAAATAATTACCAGAATATGGAATACACAAGTATATACTATCTGATAAACTCAGTAGAAAGAAACATTTACAACTTTCAAATCCAAATATCCCAGTTTTAAAAAAAAATGTGTGATAATGAAGGGCCATAGGGGTACATTGCACACAAAATATTTATATTCCACCAGTAGCTATTCTAGTTTACACAGGAGATTTTTCCAAATAAATCTCTTTTGAAACTGTATCATTAACATAATAAACTAATTGAAAGTTTAAAAAAATTAAATACAAAGATAATTCCCAGCTTCTTTATTATTTATCCCTTAAACCCAGATTATCATAATTCCTACAATTTATTTATTTTTTCAAAAGAAGTATTTCCCTACTTTTCATTAACCCTAATTATTTTAGAAATTTTCACATGAATTTTTGAATCTTGAATGTTTACCATTTTCTATCCTATAAAGGCATACAATTATTTGCAGTTAACAACAAGCACTTGTTTGATGTTGCCTTGCATAAAAAAAATGTAAAGGAAATTGTGGGGTTGCGGTGAACCACACATGGAGCATGGGAGCATTTCACCTCATCGGATTCAATGAAACTGAACATTCGTACGGCATGAAATGTCTTCAAATCAACAATCACAATATAAGTCATCCTTATAACATGAACTTGTACACTTACAGCTAGTTTTATTATATTCATAGATAGATTCATTTGTTGTGGTCTCCAAGATCCTGGGAGGGATGAAGGATAATAATTATTAATAATACAAAAAACAAAACAAAAAAGATGAAAAAAAGCAAACAGCTGGTAGTGGGTTGTTGGTCTAGTTTTGGTCACAAAGAGTGGCTCCTGGTGGTTTCACACACTCTGACAGTGTGTCTAATGGCCATCTCAGGCAGAACAATTACCTCAGGTCCGCATTACTAACTGCATGCTTCAATTTCACTGTTGTGTGTGTGTGTGTGGGGGGGGGGTGGTTGAAATTATCTAGGTGTGGAGCACTGTCAGGGCTTGGAGAGCAGCTGTTCTAAATGATCATTGTTAAATAAATGATTAAATCTCAAAATGAATTTCAGAGCAATGGAAATTGTTTTTTTTCAAAAGTTTTTGAAAAGGTAAATGTCATAATAGAAGAAAAAAAAATTGTTATTTTGAAAACAATAATAAAAGTGGATTTTAAAGGAAAGTATAAATTTCCAGAAAAGGTTAAGTAAATTAAAAATTCTCAAACATTCTCCCTGTACTTTTGCCTCACCCTGGTTGCCTCACAGAAATTCACGACAACATACTGAAACCCCCCACGCCCGCCCTGTGCACCTCAACACCTCTGTCATCTGCACCCCTGCCATCGTTGTTGGAGCTGTGACCTGGGGCCTTACTCAACTCTGGGCCGCGGCCTGTGGGTCACACTGGAGCAGCCTGACGATGGAAGGGTCACTCTTGGCGCCCTCAATGAACTCATCGATAGAGAGCTTGCCATCCAGGTTCTTGTCCATCTGGCGGAAAATCTTGTCTGTCCGCTTCTCTGGTGTGGACTCATCTTCAGGCATCTTCATCACTGTGCCCACCATCTTGTAAATTGCCTGATGGATAAACAAGCCAAAGTAAATAAACGTATTATTTTGTTTTTAGTACAGCTTTCAATAAATCTGGTGGAAATTTTTAACACCAAAAACACTGGAATTATTGGTTGGTTCTAGTGAATTTTTCATGTTATGAAATCACTGATGTGGGGAGGATGAGTAATGTTATAGAGGAGATATTTACATTCAACTACATTAACCATTTTTTATGGCGACAATAACCATTTTTTATGGCGACATAAAGCATTCTTTATGAAGTATGCTTGATGTCTATCATTAACTTTTTAGGTTTTAGTGGGTAAGAGGAGGTAAGGCAATGAAGGCTCCCATGTCTAAAAATCTATCAGCTCAAAAAATAAATTAAATAAATAACAGCGCTAGAATCTCACAGTTAATTCCAGTAATATTCCTCTATTGTATCATTTAAAAAATCATTTATAAACATAGATTTTAGCTTCAAATGCATTATAAACAGTAGCGCAGAGAAAACGGGTCTTGGGAGATGTCACAGAAGTTGGGCAAATAAGTCAACTTCCTCTTCTTTACAGGAAAGACTAAATTTTGGTAGATTTTACAGAAAATTTGTGACAAATATTTAATTGAGATGAGGAAATGCGACTGGTTCCAAAGTATTTATAAAATGCTATTAGAGATAACAAAAAGTCTGATGTGAAATTTTTTAATATATGTAATGTAAGCATATTTTTCATTTCATTAAACAAGAAATTATCAGAGACTCTGCAATATTATTTTATGGACAAAGGTGTACACAGCAACATTACAGAAATATGGGCTCTTAAAAAATAATTTTAAAAAAAAGATTGAAAAAGCTTTATAAAATATTTTTAATAGAGAAGTAATACCAATAATAAACAACCTAAATTTTCTAAAAATGCATTATGCAAAGAAAGTATGGGCAGAAAAGCACGCTGTGAAATATTTTAATTAAGTATAGAGGAAACATCACTAAGCTAAATTTTTCATGAATTATTAAAAAAAATATGTTCTGCACATACAAGGAATTACTTTTTTAAAAAAACGGTGAATTATTTTATTATTTTTGTTACATAAAATCGTGTTTGACAGAATAATCCATAAAAGAGGTTTTTTTCTCCTATTTTTTGGATACACTAATTAATTTCTTTCCAAGTCCAAGCAGACGCAGACGTGATGTAATAAATTAGATCCTACTTTTCATGTGATCACCAGTCAAAAGATTTAAATTAGCACGTGCAGTCGCGTTTGTTTAAGAGAAATAAAACAAACCCGTAAAAACAAAGTTTTTGACTATAAATCCCTTATATATGAGTCATAACTAACAGTATTGATTATTTTCAAAATCCACAAGCATTTACAGACTGAATCTGTCTTAACTCAACTTTGCTTCATAACCCTGAACCGAGTTCAGCATGACACGTAAAATGTAAACAAAAGCACGCCGGTACTTCGATGGGTCGACGTCAAAGCGTCAACTCAAACTCTCACGTGGGAAAACAGACAATAGCAAACCGTGACTTTGAATTACATACGTTATATAATGATAAACTAAAAATGCATTAATTTAAATTTTGATACGATGCATTGTTAGGTGAGACGGGTCCGTGTGCCAAATTTCCGCTCGATCGGATCACGGAAAGTGGGTCATTTTCGACTGTTCTATTTTCGACTGTTCTATTTTGCGCCCGCCCAAGACAGAGAGAGATGATGACAGACAGAGACGCCGGTGAAGTTAATATAAGGGATTTAATAATAATAATTAACCTTAAAAACACTTTTTAAAAACGAGTCTTATATTAAAAATGCACTAATTTTCTACTTTTTAGTCTACGTATTTTACAGTAAGTGCAAAGCCAGCTTACCTTTTGACTATAAATCCCTTATATATGAGACATAACTAAAAGTAGTGATTATGTTCAAACGCGACATTTACAGACTGAAACAGAATTATCTCCCCTGGTTTTTATCTCCCCTGGGCGCAGGGACGGTAGGGGGTGTGAACAGTGACGGTCGGCGTCAACGCGTGAACTGGGCACGTGAAAAAATTATAAACAAATAGTTGGACGGACGGTTCCGATTAAACTTACAAAGCAAGCTAATATAAGACTAGTAATAAAACAAACCCGTAAAAACAAAGTTTTTGACTATAAATCCCTTATATATGAGACATAACTAACAGTATTGATTATTTTCAAACATTTACAGACTGAATCTGTCTTAACTCAAGTTTGCTTCATAACCCTAGGGGGGGGGGAGGGGTGGGTGGGAGGGGGAGAGGGGAAAAGTCTGGTCACCGATTCGCTTGACCGAGCTCAGCGTGACACGTAAAATGTAAACAAAAGCACCCCGTCGCTTCGTTGGGTCGCCTCAATGCGTCAGCTCAAACTTTCACGTGGCAAAAAAAACAATAACAAACCGTGAATTTGAATTACATACCTCATATAAGGATAAACTAAAAATGCATTAATTTAATTACGGTACGTTCGATCGATCTGAAATTTTGATACGATGCATTGTTAGGTGAGACGGGTCCGTGTGCCAAATTTCAGCTTGATCGGATCACGGGAAGTGGGTCATTTTTTACTTTTGTTTTTCCGCCCGCCCAAGACAGACAGAGAGAGAGACGCCGGTGAAGTTAATATAAGGGATTTAAAAACAGCAACACGCGGTTTTTTTTAATAAAAATCGCACACAGATTACCATCAAAACATTTAATACAATTTGCAAATGCACACTGAAAAACGTCTCGAAATAAGCTATTTAACAGTGGGATAAATAAAGCTTTCGAGGAATTCCTAGTGCTTCAAACTATACTAAGGGCTCGTAATCTTGCAGCAAAAAACAAAACAAAAACATAAAATAAAACACAATCCACGCGAGACTTCTTTTCACCCAACCATTAGAGCAGGGGTCGGAAAACTTGTTGTCTGAGAGAGCCATAAGTACCACATATTTTCAGTTGCAATGCTGTGAGACCCGAGCCATAAATTATGTTTAATACTAAAAATTTAAGTAAATGTGTGCATTTTGTGTAATTTCAACCATAAAAGTGCAATAATTATGTCTCTGAATTATTTTAAATAACATTGTTATGCTGTTTTTTTAATATGCAATTAATATATAGATCAAAGGAGTCTTAATAAAAGTTGTTTTTTTAAATTTAAATAATCGAACTTTTGTCTGTGAGCCAGATGCAGCCATCAATAGAGCCACATCTGGCTCGCGAGCCATGGTTTCTCGACCCTTGCATTAGATCTAAAGGGAGGGCATGAGTGGGTGGCAATTGTAGGAAGTGGGAGACAACTGACAGCAGAAAAGCCAACCATTCAAATATGGCATCCCATGACTAAGTAAACCAGTTAGAAGAGCCTGAGCTGTCTCATAAGTGACGACAGCGTCAACGGTAATCAAATATCTTTCTAACATAACGGACGTCACTTTTATTGAATATAACAAACAAGACAGGTGGTTCTCAAATGATAAGGATGTTGGCGTAAAATAAAGGACAATGGTATCACAGTATGACAGAGGACACCCAGCTTCCTTGACAATGGTATCACAGTATGACAGAGGACACCCAGCTTCCTTGACAATGGTATCACAGTATGACAGGGGACACCCAGCTTCCGAGACGATGGTATCACAGTATGACAGGGGACACCCAGCTTCCTTGACAATGGTATCACAGTATGACAGGGGACACCCAGCTTCCGAGACGATGGTATCACAGTATGACAGAGGACACCCAGCTTCCGAGACGATATAACCCCAGATAACAACAACCAAAGAAGACCTCAAACAAGATAACATGTGACCATGGATAATTACACCATATATTCACATATATTCGTGTAATTCTTAGAGGCAACATCATCCCAGACACCATAGAACCCCAGAGACCATAGAACCACAGACACCATAGAACCCAAGACACCATAGAACCCCAGACACCATAGAACCACAGACACTATAGAACCAAAGACACCATAGAACCACATACACCATAGAACCACAGACACCAAAGAACCCCAGACACCATAGAACCACAGACACCATAGAACCACAGACACCATAGAACCACAGACACCATTAAGCTCCAGAGACCATATATCCCTTGAAACCATAGATCCTCAGAAACCATATATATCCTTAGAAGCAACAGAGCTCTAGAGACCACAGATCCTCAGAGATCATAGAACTCCAGAGACCATAGATCCTTATGGACCATAGAACTCCAGAGAAAATATAAAGCCTCAGAAACCAGAGAGCTCTAGATACAACTACAGAGACCACAGAACCCCAGAGATTCCCTTTTTTTTTCTTCCTACTTTGGAAACGAATGAAAAAAAACAACAACTTAGCTTTAAAATAATTTTAGGGAGATTTTAAATTTTTTGTTTTCAATGTTAAATAATACCAAAATCTACATTTAACGAATGAAACTCTACATAAAAAATTAGAATAAGTTCCCCAAAGCCAGAAAGTTGGATTTTAGAGGACAATTACGTTAGGATTGCTAATGGCGCACACCTTGCTGCATTCGGTTCTTTGGAATATGAAAAGTAAAGAAAATAAACACACACGAGAAGAGAGTGAAACTACGTATCAATAAAATAACAAAGCTGATCCAAATGTTGTTTACGGAACTTTAATTATGTTGTGAAAAGGAAGACTTAGATATAAGGAAACCTGACTTTAATGTACATAGGGAAACTTAAAACAAAACACCGTCCAGATATGTGACATGATTAATTTATTTGTTCAAGGGCAAGGCTACGTTTTGTCATGCTTTCTGGCAATGTTTCTAGAAGAGCGTGGAACCTGGCGTGGCATTTATGAAAGCTGAAGCAGGGCCTAATTTATTGATTTTGTATATCCCCACCCCGCCCCCCTCTCAGTTCTCTCCCTTCAAGTTTTTTTTAATTTATTTTTTTAAATACATGTATATTCCCATATTCCCCACTTTTCCAACAGAGATCTCAATGACTGGACCTAATTTGCTGCCCACGGCTTCAAGAGCATTAGTTAGAAATTCCAGCAGATTTTTAATATCATTACAATTTAGTTAGGTTTGGCTGTATTGCTTTTAGAGTGACAAGGTTCGCATTGTTACTATGACAGAGTTTAATTGTAGAAAACAATATCATATTTTTGTTCTCAGTGCATTGTACAGTTAATCTTAACACGTATAACTTTGAAATGTTTTTTGTAACTAGTTTTTTCTCGTACACTTTCTGTTCAATCGTAGCTGGACTGGTATACACTTTATTTTCATACGTATATAAACTCTACAATGATATATATATATATATATATATATATAATATATATATATAAATATATATATATATATATATATATATATATATATATATATATATATATATATATATATAATATATATATATATATATATATATATATATATATATATATTATATATATATATATATATATATATATATAATATATAAGGGCTGCGGAAATTTACGATTAATTAATCGTTCAATCGTTAAACATTTTAATCGATTAAAATGTAATAAAATATTTCTTTATTTAAATTTTTTTTTATAATAATTTATATTTTTTTACTGGTACTATTATTTTCCCTCGTATTATTATTATTTATTTAGACGTGCATACGTAAACAAAAAACAAAAAGAAGATGTTCTTCCTATTTTCTTGCAGAGCAGAACGAATTTGCTGTGTTAAGTCACACAATTTGGGAGCCAAGGAATTAACGCCACTAAACCGATTTCGTGAAATAATTAATCGCAACTTAAAGGGATCTATAAATGCGTTGTAAAACTATAATTAATCGAGATTAATCGAGAATTTTTCCCCGATTAATCGAACAATTTTTAAAAAAAAATCAGTACCAGCCTTATAAATATATGGTAATCCCTTATTTCAGCGCATTTTATAATTCATGTCATCATAAAAACATTTTTTCAAACTTACTTCATTAATTATTATTATGAAATCTATTTTAAAATTAAAACATTATTTTTTTGTAGAAATAAAATTACTATTTTACGATTTGTTCGAAATAAAAATCTGTATATTTCTCTATCTTCTGTGACTAACGGCGCCATTGTTGTTGTTGGAAGTCTGCTTTTAAAAACCTTTTTCTAAGTTAAAAACCCCTTTAAACTCAACAAAACACACGAAAAACTAATTGTAAAGCATTAGTCTACATACTTTTTTTTATATCTGATTTAAGTGTCTAAATCAGTAAAAGTAAGTTATTTTTATTTATTTTGTTCTAAACATTTTAAATGCGCTGAATTAAGGGATTACCTATATATATATTAGGGCTGGTACTCATTAAAAAAAATTGTTAGGGCTGTTATCGATTAATTTAAATTTAATCGTTAACTTTTGGAAAAGTATCGATTAATTAATCGATAATTTCGATTAAAGCCAAAAATAAAAATTTATGACGTCATTAAACTGAACATTTCTCACGGTCATTGAAAATTAAGAATATTTTGGACTAAATTTTATGACAATATGATTGAATGTGTTGATACTTAATCGGATGTTTGTGCTGAAGGTGGTACGTCAGCGATGTATTTGATCCTTTAAAAGAGAACTAGACGCCCCGCGGCCTAGCATACGCCGCAGACTTGTTCATAGAGAGTTCTTTTACCCCTTTAATGCACTTTTTTTTAGGGCGCCTACCTTTTTCAAAAGCCCAACTAACTTGTCCTTGTTTGATCAATACGAAATATTAAACTTTCTGAAATTCACACAAAGTATTTTATAATAGGGGTTGTAGGGCGCTTATGGCGCCCCCTTTGTTTTTTGATGTTATAATTAACCGTCACCAAATCCTCTTTTCACATTGTTCCCTTTTTACAAAATTAAAATATCAGCGAAAACAATGACGTCATATAATTTTTTTTTACAGCGCATATTTAATTTGCACTCCTTTTGATGCATTGGTGCAGTAATTTGGTGCGCTGCTTTCTAAAATTAGTATATGTTGCACATGCAGCTTCTTGTTGCCTCGCAGGGTCCGACCACGAAGAGAATTATATATATAGATATATAGATTGTTTATGGCAGTGAACACAGTAAACTTTTTCACCATATTCGACTTTGCCATCCGCAGTTAGCTTAAAAACAAAATTTTTGCTCAACTTTCGAGTTATATGTTTAAATTTAACTGCGCTGATGCTGTAACCCATTTTTTTGTTGACGTCTGCCGGTCCACATATAGTAATAAAATAAATTATAATATTACGCGGGAGAAGTTTGTACGTAAAAATATATAAATGATTATTAATTATTAATAATTAATTATTTATTAATACAAATTTTTTAAAATATTATAAATATTTTCTTTAATTTTAATGGAATATTTTTTTAACGGTTAATCGAGAAATTAATCGTTAATTTCCGCTGCCCTAATATATATACATACATATATATATATACATTATATACATATATATAAATGGACTGTTGTACAGTTTATGTTAGCAAATATTTTACTATACTTTAACAAGAATTATGTTAGAATGTATTTCTGTTACATATAATCGGATCAATGTTATACTTCCATCAAGATTGTATATATTTAGTACAAACCCATTTGATCACCAATAAAGAGTCAGTCGTCTCGTAATTTAAAACCGATGCAATATCATATTGTTGTGAGCGAGATTTCCCTTGATCACACCAAAGTACCGTACTTATTGTCCTATGAATGACATCATTTGATCATACAACCGTAATTTTGTTGTATGGATATCACTTGATTATACAACAGTACTTCTTATTGTATGGACGATATCAGGCGTTCATACAAAAGTACGACTTGTCCAATGAATGGAATAAGTTTCAAAACTTTAAAAAAAAACTTATTGAGTGTCACGACTAGGCCTGTCAACGGGTACCCGGGTACCCGTTGCCAAGCAATTACCCAGGTAGAAAAATTGCGCCCGGGTACCAGTGAAAATGTTACTGCAATGTCTATACCAGGGGTGGCCAGGCCCGTAGTAACCGCGAGCCATTTTAGCATTTTGAAAAATTGTCGAGAGCCGCATTGAAAAATTTCTTTTGTAAGTTTTAAAAAAGCATTTTTATTGGGATTTAATGTTTTAAACATTTGAATTGTTTTAGCCCTAACTGTATGTTGAAGAAATATATGCTTTACAGCATACAATTTGTATAGACACAATAGACAAATGTTTAAACATGTTATTTATGAATAGAAACACACTGATTTAAACTAAGAAGTATCGTAAACCTGAATTGTTATGATTCTGCTGAGAGGCCTTTGAACTGTCTAGTTTCTTTTAATCTGGTTGGTAGCTAGTAGTTGTGGTAGCTAGTAGTTGTGGTAGCTAGTAGTTGTGGTAGCTAGTAGTTGTGGTAGCTAGTAGTTGTGGTAGGTAGTAGTTGTGGTAGCTAGTAGTTGTGGTAGCTAGTAGTTGTGGTAGCTAGTAGTTGTGGTGGCTAGTAGTTGTGGTAGCTAGTAGTTGTGGTAGCTAGTAGTTGTGGTAGCTAGTAGTTGTG
Organism: Ampullaceana balthica; assembly: GCA_944989445.1. Lineage (NCBI taxonomy): Eukaryota > Metazoa > Mollusca > Gastropoda > Lymnaeidae > Ampullaceana > Ampullaceana balthica. Next base: position 97,924 of record CALYLW010000652.1, on the reverse strand, counting down.
GTAGCTAGTAGTTGTGGTGGCTAGTAGTTGTGGTAGCTAGTAGTTGTGGTAGCTAGTAGTTGTGGTAGCTAGTAGTTGTGGTAGCTAGTAGTTGTGGTAGCTAGTAGTTGTGGTAGCTAGTAGTTGTGGTAGCTAGTAGTTGTGGTAGCTAGTAGTTGTGGTAGCTAGTAGTTGTGGTAGCTAGTAGTTGTGGTGGCTAGTAGTTGTGGTGGCTAGTAGTTGTGGTAGCTAGTAGTTGTGGTGGCTAGTAGTTGTGGTGGCTAGTAGTTGTGGTAGCTAGTAGTTGTGGTGGCTAGTAGTTGTGGTAGCTAGTAGTTGTGGTAGCTAGTAGTTGTGGTAGCTAGTAGTTGTGGTAGCTAGTAGTTGTGGTGGCTAGTAGTTGTGGTGGCTAGTAGTTGTGGTAGCTAGTAGTTGTGGTAGCTAGTAGTTGTGGTAGCTAGTAGTTGTGGTGGCTAGTAGTTGTGGTAGCTAGTAGTTGTGGTAGCTAGTAGTTGTGGTGGCTAGTAGTTGTGGTAGCTAGTAGTAGTAGAGGCTGGTTGCTATTTACTGCTCGGTGCTTTGATTTGATTTGTGGAGTACATCAGTAGGTTACACAGAAAATGGATATAAGTCTGAAACTAGCTTTTTAAGTTAAGGATATTTCACTTCTGGCATGTGAGAGTGGTAGCTCCTCTCTTATAGCCACGTCTAATGAAACAGTGCAACGGAAGACCACCGATTGTGGCGTATCTTGAATATCTGTTGATTCATCAAGAGCCAAACTGAATGCTACACAGTTCTTTAAATCGTTACTCATTTTTCTTTCAATATCAGCGTTAATGTCTGCTATACGTCACTCAGTGGTGTGGCGTGACATTGGAATTCGTGTTACCAGTATCCGAAGACTGGAACTATTTGGATCTACTATTAAAATTCCGTCCTCGATATTCTTCTTAATGAAGTCCCCATCAGAATAAGGTTTTTTAGCAGGAGAAATATTCCAAACGAATGCATAACTTGACTCGGTTGAAGTGACACTTTCTTTGCTGAAACAGTAAGTTGTGTCTTCTGCTGACAAATTTCAGACCTTAACTCTGTAAGCTTGCTGTTTCTTTCTTTAGATCGAGCCCACATTATTTTCAAACCTTTGTTTTGGTAAAGATTTATTTTTAAAAATACATTTTAAATAAACAAAAAAATTCATTAATTTTTATATTATACATTTCAAATGAAAATGTTTAATGTCATAAATTGTTCGCGAGGCGCAATGTGAACACCTGCTATATTCTTGGGGTTTAAAAAAACATATTTCAATGTTAATGATTTTCAATATAATAACAACAATAAATGCTGGGGGATGGGTCCACTCAGTTTGGGGCAAGTCCCAGAAAGTTTGGTTAATTACAACAGTTGCCAGCTATGAACTAGAAATAACCCACCATGTCATCATACGATTACCGCCCTTTATCTTTATAAGACTTTGTTTAGCCCCCCCCCCACACACACACACACACAAATCAATTTGGCACCCCTCTGCTCATTGTTTTTACACCACTGTACTATAGTAGTATTTCAATGTCATCATTTTAAATCGCTGATTCATTACATCTAAATTTGCATTTCCATAATAAACAAAGAAGTATAAGGCTTATAGCGGCATGACGGCGAAAATTTGGAGGCATTTCGAACGGGTAACCCGGGTACCCGTGCAGATTTTGGACGGGTACTCGGGCTGATTTTTTCAACAATATTGACTGCCCTAGTCACGACTGTGTTGCCAGATTGAAACTTTTAAAAATAAACATGGCGATAGACAAGATTGAGAACTCCCCAAACAGATTTTAGGCACACGCGTTACAGTGCTCAGTGCCAAAAGTTGTAACACAAAATAAGGAAAGACAACAGCGTCTAAAGTCTAAAGCAATATACGTTTGGGGTGAATTTAATTAAGTGGCAAATAGCGTAGCCTACGTGATGGTTTTCTGTCAAAGGTTTACATGTAATGCTCAAGTTTTGTAGCATTCATTACAAGGTATATGTCATATGGTTATGGAAAGTATTATGAAAAAAATGGCCGACGATTATTCATTGGGTTACGGTTGCTAGGTTACATCATTCCAAATTGATTGTTTCGAGACAATGGCAGCCATTGTTACGTGACTCAGTCACTGTAAAGTGTCACCTCACCACTGTCTATGCCGCATTGCTCGAAATCTCAGACGAGTGGTGGGATCCGTGGTTTGTATGATTGTTGTTACTGATGTCATCTATAAATATAACCATAGTATGTCGACAACTGTTACTAGTGTCAAACATAGGTATCCATTGTGTGTATGACTACTGTCACTACTATCGGTATCCGCTGTGTCTTGAGAGCTGTCATGGTGTGTCTAATTGCTGTCCTGTTTTTGAATGTGCCGTCTAAATGGAGCTGTTTGGATGTGTCAAGTGTGTGCTTTAATATTGATTTAATATTTTTGCTAATTGATTGAGTGTTTAAACGTTTCTACCCAAAGAGGAATCGAGAGACCAGGGATGGCGAACCTATGACACGCGTGCCACAATCGGCACGCTGAGCCTCATCAGCCGGCACGCGGCTAAACCTGCTAAGCCAAACCCCCATTTTCTGGTTTCATTGGAGTGTTGGAACTTTGCTATAAATAAGTGGATTTTTTGGTTGAATTTTGGGCACTAGGCCCCGAAAAGGTTGACCACCACTGCGATGGACGGACGATTTGATGTTTCCACTCAGATTGTTCATTTATTAAATTTTTTTTTAAACGTAAAAAAACACGTTTTTGACTATAAATCCTTTATATAGGAGACATAAATAAAAGAATGTTCATTATAATACACAGCGCACGACAATCCAAAAAACCGAAATTTTAGTTATGTCTCGTAAAACATGTTTAATATAATGCGCACCGATCGGGAATATATTTTTAAAAAGTAACGTCAATATAATACGCACCGAATCGCGCAACAGGAAAGTATTAAAAAGGTCCTTCAATATAATACGCACCGCGACACTCTATCTCAAAAATTAACATGATACAAAGAGATAAATAAAAATAATCTAAAAATTCAATAATTTAATTACAGTACATGCGATCGATCTGAAATTTTGACACATTATTTTTATCATCCTGCAAAATTTCAGCTCGCTAGCTTTCAAGGAAGTGTGTTAAAAATTGATCCAAAGTTTTTTCGGCAATCAAGGGCTCAAACAGACACCACAAGTTAATATAAAGGATTTAAACAAGTGTTTCCCATAATCCAAACCCATTATAAATTATACCCTCTATTTAGACGCTTCATAAACAATATAGACACACACTAAAACTTGCTATTAAAACGGTACAACTGTTATCACATGATGAATTTCTAAAGATAAGCCACGGTTAAAGGGACGAATACGCTTTTGAAATTCACATCATGATAATGGGGGCATACTTTGATTTAAACATCACATTATGCATAAATGGGATTTTTTAAAAAAGAAATGGTGTGTGTGTGTGTGTGGTAGGGGGGCGGGGGCTTGTGGAGTTAAGGATAGTGGTGAAATTCAAGGGAACATCACGGAATATTCCAAAACGTAATCTTATCAACAAGATTTTATCAGGAAACCCACTCGGCACGAGATGAGTGCGGGGTTGTGTCCCGTATTCCACGCACTTCCGGTAGTCAACCAGACACTCGGCATGACAACAACTGTAATACAAGGGGACCGAACTGGATCGATTCTTGACATTCAGAGATATTTACTTCAGGAGACAAAGCTCAAATAATAATAATAATAAATCTACATATGTAATTTTAAAAAAATTATTTAGTGGTTTCTACTGTAATTCAGCAGGACCGAACCGAATCGACTCTTGAAATTCAGAGATATTTACATCAGACGAAACAAAAAAAAACTCGATTATACTAAAGATAAAAATAATCATAATAAATCTATTTATGCAATTTCGTTATTATTTATTTATTGGCTCCTACTTTAGGTTTCATTGAACGATTCAATAACAAATCAATATAACCCTGATCAACAGAGAGCTAATCAATCGATTTCTTACAATACAGTCTATGAAGAAACATCACAGCCATCAATAAGCAAAAAGCACTATCGATTGCTCGCTGTAGAATGGAGGGCAATTAACCTCGCAAATGTACTTCAAAAACGGTCAGATCGTTAAAATAAAATACATCAATAAGTAGCGGTCTACCGATATATCGGCTGGCCGATATATCGGCACCGATATCTGGATATCGGCAATATCGGTATCGGTAGCCTGTAAAGGTCCCGATATTGACGTCACCGATATTTCATAATAAGTGACATTTTGACCCCCAAAAAAAAACGGAAACAAAAAAACTATCATTTAGGTTTACAATATCTCGACAAATTAATATATCGACCCCGATACCAGTATTGAAATAGTCAAAAGAGTCTTAGTATTAATATGTGCAGCCACGATACAGTGTGCCATGTGCTTTGATATTGTTTAGGTATCGGCAGTATCGGCCGATTTTCGTATACTCAGAAATACTGTGTAAATAGTGCCGATGCCAAGTATACCGTAATTGCTCTAATAAATGGATAACATGTAAACATTATGTTCACGATGCAAAATTGCTCTAATAGCAAAGATGCACGCAGAATCGCAGATGTCTAAAACATTTCGTTTCGTATGGAATAACAAAATGTACCGTGTGAAGACGTGTTGTCATTGGCAACCATTCAAGCTTCAGCCTCATTTTCACTATATTACTATTGTACTTTGTTCTCATTGTTTCATTCATAAAAGGTGGCCGTGTGCAAAAGCCATTAAACTATTGGTTAGAATTAATAATTATGAGTCAAGGTTGAAGTTTCAAAAGGAGTACCTAATATGCTTGTACATTTTTATAAAGGACGGTTCGTTTTGTTATGAGTCCTATGTAGGTCATGAACTGGAACTTGTAAACACATCGGAAACTTCGTTTCGGGAAAAAAAATCGGTATTTCGGCAAAACTGGATATCGGTAGACCCCTTAATTATAAAATATAAATAATTACGAGTGATAAATTTAAGAATGGCGTCATCAAATATGACCGCTGTTATTTTTGTCCTAACAAATACTCATATCGGCACTCATATCGGAGAAAAAATATCGGTAATATCGGCAAAAATACTTATCGGTAGACCCCTAATATAAAATATAAATAATTAGGAGTGATGAATTTAAGAATGATCGATGTCATCAAATAAGACCGCCGGTTTTTGTCCTAACAAATATTCATATCGGAAAAAAAAATATCGGTAATATCGGCGAAAATGCCTATCGGTAGTCCCCTAATATTAAAGATAAATAATTACGAGTGATAGATTTAAGAATGACGTCATCAAATATGACCGCTGGTTTTTGTCCTAACAAATACCCTATCGGCACTCATATCGGAAAAAAATATCGGTAATATCGGCAAAAATGCGTATCGGTAGTCCCCTAATATTAAAGATAAATAATTACGAGTGATAAATTTAAGAATGACGTCATCAAATATGACCGCTGGTTTTTGTCATAACAAATACTCATATCGGCACTCATATCGGCAAAAAAAATATCGGTAATATCGGTATCGGCAATATCGGCAAAAAGGCATATCGGTAGACCCCTATCAATAAGTGGATCGATTGGGTCAGGCATGGTTTTTATTATAGCTCTTGATGCCGTGACGGTCAAACAAATTTTTGATAAAAGATTTTTTTTTAAATAGAAAAATGCCCACAGAAAATAACTTCCCACAAATCTATAATTAATGGATCCATCGTTATTGTATGGTGTCAATAATGCCACTAGCACTAATAATGCAGTCATTTGTGTTAAACGGCACCCGGGGCTAAAAATTCGATCTGAAACCAAGGGCAAAATTCAATCCGGTTCTCACACTAGCTTAAAACCGACTTTTAATCACAGCACGATTTTAAAATAGGCAATGCAGGGATATTTTAACATAGGCAATGCAGGGATATTTTAACATAGGCAATGCAGGGATATTTTAACATAGGCAATGCAGGGATATTTTAACATAGGCAATGCAGGGATATTTTAACATAGGCAATGCAGGGATATTTTAACATAGGCAATGCAGGGATATTTTAACATAGGCAATGCAGGGATATTTTAACATAGGCAATGCAGGGATATTTTAACATAGGCAATGCAGGGATATTTTAACATAGGCAATGCAGGGATATTTTAACATAGGCAATGCAGGGATATTTTAACATAGGCAATGCAGGGATATTTTAACATAGGCAATGCAGGGATATTTTAACATAGGCAATGCAGGGATATTTTAACATAGGCAATGCAGGGATATTTTAACATAGGCAATGCAGGGATATTTTAACATAGGCAATGCAGGGATATTTTAACATAGGCAATGCAGGGATATTTTAACATAGGCAATGCAGGGATATTTTAACATAGGCAATGCAGGGATATTTTAACATAGGCAATGCAGGGATATTTTAACATAGGCAATGCAGGGATATTTTAACATAGGCAATGCAGGGATATTTTAACATAGGCAATGCAGGGATATTTTAACATAGGCAATGCAGGGATATTTTAACATAGGCAATGCAGGGATATTTTAACATAGGCAATGCAGGGATATTTTAACATAGGCAATGCAGGGATATTTTAACATAGGCAATGCAGGGATATTTTAACATAGGCAATGCAGGGATATTTTAACATAGGCAATGCAGGGATATTTTAACATAGGCAATGCAGGGATATTTCTGACCGTTAAGTAAAAACGTTTAAATATCAGGAGAAATATTCGACCGCAAGGGTGTATGTTTGACCACGAGGTGTGAATAAAAAGCACAAGAGGAAATGTTTGACCACAAGAGGAAATGTTTGACCGCATTAGGAAATGTTTGACTGCAATAGGAAATGTTTGACCACCAGAGGAAATGTTTGACCAGAATAGGAAGTACTTGACTCCAAGAAGAAATGTTTGACCACAAGAGGAAATGTTTGACCAGAATAGGAATTACTTTACCCCAAGAGGAAATGTTTGACCACAAGAGGAAATGTTTTACCACAATTGGAAATGTTTGACCACACGGAGAAATCTTTGATCACAAGAGGAAATATTTGACGAGGGGAAATGTTTGCCCCACAAGAGGAAGTAGTTGATCACTTTTAAACACGAGGGGGCATGCTTTTTCTCGAGAGAGAAATTATTTTGTCCACGAGGAGGAATTTTTTTTACAAAGAAAGGAAATGTTTGACCGTGAGGAGAAATGTTTGCGAGTGAGGAGAAATGTTTGACCTTGAGAAGAAATGTTTGACCTTGAGAAATGTTTGACCGTGAGGAGAAATGTTTGACCGTAAGGAGAAATGTTTGACCGTGAGGGTTAACTAAGTTGTTAAATGATTGGTCAAAAAGTATTTCGAGTTCGTTTCAGCGTCAGTGTTTATAATGTCTGTACCATACATCTCTACACTTTCTTCTAGTTTATATATCACACTGTTTATTCTTATGGTCGAATATTTTTTTTGTCATTCGAGTTCCCACAAATGGATCAGTCATTATCGACCTTTGTTTGTTAAAACTAAACAAATGCATGCAGACATACAAACAAACTTGAAACTTCAGCCACTTACAGATGAAATTCTTACCTGCGATGGTCATTGACATTGTCATCGAGCCATCGCCTAGACGTTGGTTGACATAATGATAGCATCTAGTGTCTGTAGCTATGCAAAAATTGATATTTCTCCACAATATTGTCTTTGAAACCTCGTCTGCTTGTAACCCTGTAACAACGGAAAAGTTACAATCCTAGCCATCGGTAATGATGCCACTTGTATCTCCTACCCCCCCCCCACACCACACAAAAATCCACACACAAACTCACACACTCATTCTCCCGGCTAACTCAGTTCTTTTAATGATTCCAACTAAGGAAAATTTCATGTGTTTGATCGATAGAGGGTGTACTTTACTGTCATGATGGGTTCGGGAGTTGGGGGGGTGATCGGTGGGGGACCCTGGGAATAATGTAAGGGAAATATCTTATTAGGAAATATCGTTCCAACACAGACGTGTACATCTTTGGGGATGGTGGTTAAAGTTACATTGAAGAATGCTACAATTATCATGTTACAGCGGGTCGAAATATATTGGAAAGCAATCTGTAATTGAGATATGGAAGGCAGATGTGTGTGTGTGTGGAAGAGAGAGAGAGGGAGAGGGAGAAAGAGAGTGTAATACATTTTTAAAAAAAATTTGCTCTTCTATTGCGTTTCACAATCTTTTTTACATTTAATCAATCTTAAAATAACAAAGAAATTCGGCTCCAAACTAAAGGTAACAAGTCCTTTAAGGCAGTGCTTCTCAAACTTTTTAGTATTGCGGACCGGCAGGAATTTTTTCCATTGCAACAGGGACCAGTGAACTATTTTCCCTGTACTGACGTGGTAGCGAAATGTCCTTTCTTGGTAACTTCTGCGGACCGGCATCGGATGACCCACGGACCGGCATCGGTCCCCGGACCACCACTTTGAGAAGCACTGCTTTAAGGGAAACAAAATTGTTTAGGCGAAGATAACATAAATGCTAAATATTTACAATTAAAGTAAAAAGAAAATAACAATGAAAAAAAAACAGGTAAAGAGTAAAATGAAAAACTACACTTCCTTTATGCAAATAGAGTAAAATTGCATTTTTAAACCAAAGTGTTGAATTGGTTATAAAGCATGTAAATGGAATTTTAACTATTGTTAACAGTTTATGGTCTAAGTAGATTCATGTAAATTAATATATGAAATACGTAGGTTTGACATATGAGTCACGGTACATGTGTTTGCTCAGGCCAGTGGAATCATTAACAATTATTTGTAGAAAACGACAAGCTAACGGCGCCATAATTGAAAGGGGGCAAAAATATGTGCACGGCTGCGTGAGAATAGCTCGTGGGTTTGTGGCTTCTCTTATTTCACATTTGGATCAATAAATCTCTCTCTCTCTCTCGCGCGCGAAATTTTTTTAGTCCTACATTTGAACACATCCATCAGGGTTGCCATATTGGCCTTTTTAAGGCCAAATTCTCAAAATTTGGCCTTTTTTAAGAGGGTTTGGCCTCAAAAGTATTTTTTGGCTTTTTGGCCTTTTTTTGGCCTTTTTCTTTAAAAAATAAATAAAAATATATAAAATATATATAAAAATAATCTTTATCACACAAAAAAATTAAAAATTCGCCAATAAGTCATTATTTATTTTCTTTTTTTTTCGATAGCTTACGTGTATGTTAGATATTTAAAAGTTTTTTAAAAGTTTAAGGAAGAGGCTATTAAGACAAAGCCAGATACAGAATTCAGCGCACACTTTTAGACGCTATTGTTAGAGTAAGGGGTGAGCTTTTATTTACAAATAAATGCAGTAAGAACTTTGTCATGTCACCAAGAATGCTTGATGACTTGACATCTGATAAAGTTTATAATAATACTGCAAATAGTAGTCTAGAGGAAAAGGATGACCTGAAGCTTTTCTTTCAAATTTGTATGTTAGTATCATAGTCTTTTTATTTTGTGAATACAGCCATACATACGAAAATTGGCATTTACACATTTATTATCCTTTTTCTCCTGGTTTTATCTTCATTTTAAATAGTTAACTAATTTTCAGCCGTTTTGAGCCGTCCATAAGTGGCGTCACGCGATTTTGGCAGATTTTTCAATGTCACCCCCTCCCACTTCGTCACACGTAATCAAGAGCTATACCGTTTCAAATATGACGTCACTGTCCTTAAAAGCACCCTCCCCCTCGTCATACATGGCTACAAATCTATGACCCCCTCCCGCCCCCTAGGTGCGTGACGTCATTTTTGTTGACATTTTTCTTATAACATAAGTTTGGCCTTTTTTTGGCCTTTTTTGGCAGTCAGTTTGGCCTTTTACCCAAATTATAATCTGGCAACCCTGACATCCATCACTTCAGGAAAGGACTTTTTCTTAAAATTTATACATTGTATACACATTTACACTCTTTACACATTTAAACTCTTTACACATTTACACTCTTGAACAAGCCACCAAGTGGTTTTAAGGAAAAGGGAGGAATGTAGGCGCTTCTAGGATTAATGTACCGGTATATAATAGCTGTAAATGTATTAGCAAAGAAAAGCTGTGCAGAAGCGGTGCACTTTATGTATAGCCATTTGAATGAGACTGAATGAAGACGAAAGATGAGTGTTGTATTTTATTTTGTCTTTCATAAAAATCTGAATGGAATAATTTGTGTAGTACATTAGGGGTCATACATAAATGACGTCACGTGATTTAGGACGATTGCCCCCTCCCCTCGCTCCCGCTTGTCACAAACAATTAGGTCTTCCTCCAAGATGACGTCGTAAAGCTCTTGCCGCCCCCCCCCCTCCCGAATAAAAAAGCCGTATTTCCTATTTGAAAATGAACATGTTTCAAATCAATTTATTGCCATTAAGTATTTATTTAGCGTAAGATTGCATTCTAATATCCTGGGAGAAACCCAAGAAAAAGGAGGCTCGGAAAGCTGAAATTAGCAAAAAAATTCATTTGAAAATAATCGTTGTTTTGATGTGATGTTATAGCTCTTAAACTCACCCATCCTTCTCGCCCCACATCGTCATTTATGGACGACCCCTTTTGATAAATTATAAATAAAGTGTTCTAATTTATAGTATGACCTTAATAAATAGTCTTTCCACAAAATGTAAAACATAATTTATACATAATTTTTCAAACGTTTAAAATTTTAAGTCTTAAAACGACTGACTGAGTAAAAACTATTGACTTTTCAAACAATGAGTGCATATAAACTTTGTGTTCAGGCTCGCTCTATAAGGGTTAACAAATAAGAATAATATAATAATACATATTTGATCTTCACTATACCCACAACTTCCTTCTCGAAGATGACAATGTCAGTTGAGCCAATTTAAAACACCAAACCCACAACTTCCTTCTCGATGCTGACCATGTCAGTTGAGCCAATTTAAAACACCATACCCACAACTTCCTTCTCGAAGCTGACCATGTCAGTTGAGCCAATTTAAAACACCATACCCACAACTTCCTTCTCGAAGCTGACCATGTCAGTTGAGCCAATTTAAAACTTTTCGCATGCAAGTGTCGACCCTGAACTATACAAATGTGATTTATATTATACTTTTAATGATCGGATTACATAAGTGTAAAGTAGGGGGGGGGGACGAATTTAAAAAAAGAAGGCGGGCATGAAAGGGTCTTAATGCAACAGAATGTAGTTATCAACCTTAATTAACTCTGACTTGTTGATGGTTGATACAAATTTCTAGTCACAAAAAGAAAAGGCAGCTTTGATGGAGTGCCTAATTTCGGACTGATTAAACAATAATATTGATAAAATTTTTCAAAAGGCATAAAGTAAGAGACTCATAAATCACTAACGACTTGCGCAGGGCGCACGGTATCTTCTCAGCCCCCCCCTTTTTTCCAAACAAAGCCATTTTCCACCCCCAAAAATTGTTCATATTACCTTTCAGGTACTTTCAACCCTTTTAACTTTAGGTAGCCTTTTGATGACGTCACCTGACGCAGTGCATTACCCCATGGTGTCGTGCAGAGCGCGCGCTTTCATCTCGCGCTTGATGGAAAACTTAAAAGAAGTGCTACGAATAAACCAGGTTTGGGAGGGTGCTGGTGGAGAGAAACAGATGATTTTTGTTGATTGTGTATTGTGGGGGAGGGGACCAGGAGTGTCTAAAAATAGACCCCACACAGCAACCCTCATGATTAGGGGGGGGGGAGCAGCCAAGCCAATTCCAGTCTGCAGCATTCTATCCCCAGAACTCAACTACAGATAGTCAGTCCATTCTTGCAAGCTTATATTGCGTACTTCTCTAAAGCTTTTTGAGTCCCTGATCAGCTGGATTTATTTACATTGCCGCCAGGAACGGAGCCCAGATTCATTCTTCTTTAATTAAAGAATTCGTTTATACTTAAATGGTCAGTAGCCTTCAGGTTAGATTTTTATTTGAGGTGCGAGCCAAGCAAACGTCGGTCGTAGTTCAATGAGAGTAGCTTACACACTGTCACTCGCCAATACATAGATACATTTAAATATTCACGCGACCGCGAGACCGAGAAAAGATATTCACAAATTAAAAATAAATAACTAAAAACGAGTTATTATCTTTCTGTATTATAATTCGCCAGAAGCTAGAGCAAGCAAGAAGACGCAGGCTATATATATATTATATGTAGTAAGTGTGCACACCCGCACCACGCCGCACTATGCACACCGCATTATATGGAAGGAAAGGAAGTGAAGAAAGAAGAAGAAGCGTGTTTCATTGTTAAGCTAAAACTATTCTGCTTTAGTCCCGACTTACTTTGTTTAGTGGTAGCCTGTTGAAATTAAAGCCACCACTCGACTACATATAGAACATCTATTTATCTATACATATATAATTCGCCAGAAACAAAAGCAAGCAAGACCATCGTTGGTCTCGAGACATGCGCACTGCGGTTGATAAACCACGTTCACTGACGTTGTTCTCATTTTTGTCGTGATGCTGTTTGTGTCCCGTTCGTTACCACCTTTCTTGAGAAATTCTGCGGCGCATGTAGTTATTAATATTTAACAATTAATAATTATAATAAATATCTCCACGATTGTGGAAGAATTTCTTTTTCTTAACTCCTTTGGAAGGTTATTTGCAAAGTTATTTGCAAAGTTTCACTATTCTAAGCAAGTAATAGCATACTTGAATAGAGAAGGGGAAAAAAGAAGTAAAAATGTTTTTAAAAAAAACGTTAACAGTTTTTGACTATAAATCCTTTATGTACGAGAAGTAACTAAAAGAATGTTCATTATAATAATACGCAGCGCAAGACCATCCAAAAATACAAAATTGCAGTTGTGTCGTAAAACGTGTTTAATATAATGCGCACCGATCAGGAATATGTTTATATAAAGAGTTGTCAATAAAATACGCACCTTATTGCGCGACAGAAAGGTTGTTCAATATAATACGCACCGCGACGCTCTATCTCAAAAAAATAACATGATACATAGGAATAAATAAAACAATCTAAAAAATCAATAATTTAATTACGGTACATGCGATCGATCTGAAATTTTGATACATTGTTTTTATCATCGGTACGAAACTGCCTGCAAAATTTCAGCTCGCTAGCATACGAGGAAGTGGGTTAAAAATTGATCCAAAGTTTTGGCGATAAGCAAGCAAGGGCGCAAGCAACCAGACACCACGAGTTAATATAAAGTATTTAATAATTTCTTTAAACTTTAAACATTCGTGGGGTGGGGGAAACTTTCCAATTAAACATTCGTGGGGTGGGGGAAACTTTCCCATTAGTAGGTACAAAAACTAACGCAAAGAACGCATTTTATCTCGCTAAAGACCATTTAAAAAATGTTCATTCAATGTTTTATCCGGTTAAAAACCGATCACATAATTATAAAAATGGTACGAACATATCTTTTAATCCCCTCTAATTCTATGTAACTATTATTTACATTTACGCTGATATAATTACCAATGTTATGTATTGTCATTGGGGAAACAATCGCCACAAAGATTATTAGCGACCTTTAAGCGGTCGTTTTAAAAAAAAACACACTCTCCACCGACCACCACGCACTTTTTCCACACCTTTAATGACTCGCTTCACCCTTCCTTTGTCAGTGCATGGAAACCACAGCATCATCTCATTTGGGTTTGCTTTAATGCATTTCACGTTTTGTATTGATCCGCATCACAGTTAATTAGGATTATGCATTTGATCATCGTTTACAACTTAACGAAGCGTAGGATAAGAGAGAAATACGCTGTGAAGCTTTAAGGACAGAACTAAAATAAGTAAAATGTAAAAAAATCTTTTTTTAAAAAGGACACGCTTTTATTTACAAACATTTACAGACTGAAACGCGCTGATTTCCCTTGTCCTTGATGTAAACACGGGAATTTACGAGGGCTAGAGTGAAACCAGTGAGCCGTGGAGGTCAACCCTAGCAGACGACTATACATTCGAAATAGTGATAAATAGAGATAAACTAATAAAACAACCCCGTAAAAACAAAGTTTTTGACTATAAATCCCTTATATATGAGACATAACTAACAGTATTGATTATTTTCAAACATTTACAGACTGACACCGAGTGATGTCCCTTGTCTTTAATAAATGGGGGTGGGATGCGAGGGGGTGTCGGCACGACGGTCGGCGTCAACACGACGGTCGGCGTCAACTCAAACTCACGTGGAACTGGGCAGAAAAAAAACAATAACAAACAGTGAATTTTGAATTACATACCTCCTTTAAGGATAAACTAAAAATGCTCTAATTTAATTACGGTACGTTCGATCGATCTGAAATTTTGATACAATGCATTGTTAGGTTAGACGGGTCCGTGTTCCAAATTTCAGTTCGATCGGATCATGGAAAGTGGGTCATTTTTGACTTCTGTTTTTCCGCCCGCCCGCCCGCCGAGCCCAAGACAGAGAGAGAGAGAGAGAGAGAGAGACGCCGGTGAAGTTAATATAAGGGATTTAATAAAACAAACCCGTAAAAACAAAGTTTTTGACTATAAATCACTTATATATGAGACATAACTAACAGTATTGATTATTTTCAAACATTTACAGGCTGACACCGAGTGATGTCCCTTGTCTTTAATAAATGGGGGTGGGATGCGAGGGGGTGTCGGCACGACGGTCGGCGTCAACACGACGGTCGGCGTCAACTCAAACTCACGTGGAACTGGGCAGAAAAAAAACAATAACAAACAGTGAATTTTGAATTACATACCTCATATAAGGATAAACTAAAAATGCTCTAATTTAATTACGGTACGTTCGATCGATCTGAAATTTTGATACAATGCATTGTTAGGTTAGACGGGTCCGTGTTCCAAATTTCAGTTCGATCGGATCATGGGAAGTGGGCCATTTTTGACTTCTGTTTTTCCGCCCGCCCGCCCGCCGAGCCCAAGACAGAGAGAGAGAGAGAGAGAGACGGCCGCGAAGTTAATATAAGGGATTTAAAAATTGATTAATTTCATTACAGTACATTCGATCGATCTGAAATTTTGATACAATGCATTGTCATCCAAGATCTATCTGTGGTAAAATTTTGAGATCTCTAGGTCCATCAGAAGTGGTTTAATTTTACGTTTCAAGATTTGAAGGAGGGATACAACATACAAACATTGTGACTTAAATAAAAGCGTGTAATAAAGTAAATCAACAAAGAAACTGACAGCCCCTATATAATGTAAGTATATATATATATATATATATATATATATATATATATATATATACACTTTTCGCGGATTCACTACTTCACGGGTTTTTAAATATGTTTTCTGCTTTATCATAACGTCCTATATATCTACGTGTACTTTGCTATACTGTAACTTTAAACTGATCAACCGAATTCATATCGCTTAAACAGTTGGTGTACCTACTACCTACTTCGCGGAAATTCAGTTTTCGCGACCGGCCTTGGAACCTATCTCCCGCGATAAACGAGGGATTACTGTATATTACTATATATATATATATATATATATATATATATATATATATATATATATATATATATATATATATATATATATATATATATATATATATATATATATATATATATATATATATACATTTTTGCTCGTTATGCGAATTAATCGTTATGAGAGGTGCTCGATATGAGAGGTTCCACTGAATATATATAAACTATAACATTAAATAGGTTGAAGAGCTTCAGTTTAAGCACACTATTGAAGGAAAATGGAGGGGGGATGGTAAGATAGACCGAGCTCAGTTCATTGGGGGGGGGGTGTTGTTAATAGCGACTGGAAGTTATTTCAAAATTAAATCAAAATAAAACAAAAATAACGGGTTATCAGTTAGAGCAGTGCTTCTCAAACATTTAGGTATGGCGGACCGGCAGGATTTTTTCCCATTGCGCCAGGGACCGGTGCACTATTTTCCCTGCACTGAAAATTGTTTCTATACTTTTTTTTAATAACTCCTGCGGACCGGCGACGGATGGCCCGCGGACCGGCACCGGTCCGCGGACCACCACTTTGAGAAGCACTGAGTTCGAAGGTTCTGAGTTACAGGATTCTGAGTTACAGGTTTCTGAGTTACGAAGGCGGCCACAGCAAAAAAGAAAGAAAAAACATTGAAGGTCGTCGTGTTGTTAAATATCGACGAAATGACAGCACTCCTGTTCATAGAAGGATGAGTGGTGATAGGTGGGCAAAACTTTACGAAAGACACGTGTGCTGCTTGGCAAATCTGATAAAAGCATGCAAAAAATAAAACAACAAGCAAACAACAAAATTTAAAAAAAAACACTTGCATAAAGCAAAACACATGTGCAAAAGTGTTGCGTTTCTAAAGTCGATTAATCTATTTTAAAACGGTAATTTACAAAAAAGAGCTTCGGTCTGCCGATTAATCGATTCAACCTATGTGCCTGTTACGGGTGCAGGGGAAGATACGATAGTATTAAGTTTGGATGGCTAGATACAATCTGAGATGGTAAAGGTGATTTGGGTTGAGATGGTGTTTGTGGTGGGGTGAGAGAGGGGACGGCTGGATGGTTCAAATTGAAAGAGGATATGTTACGGTGTTCAGTGTTCAGCTAGCAATAGGTAAGCTAAGTGGTGAAATGGGTGATGTGTGGGTGGTGTGGGGGGGGATGTGTGGGTGGTGTGTGGGGGATGTGTGAGTGGTGTGTGGGTGATGTGTGGGTGGTGTGTGAGTGATGTGTGGGTGATGTGTGGGTGGTGTGTGGGTGATGTGTGGGTGATGTGTGGAGTGTGGGTGATGTGTGGTGTGTGAGTGGTGTGTGGATGGTGTGTGGGTGGTGTGTGGATGATGTGTGAGTGGTGTGTGGGAGATGTGTGGGTGGTGTGTGGGTGATGTGTGGGTGATGTGTGGGTGGTGCGTGGGTGATGTGTGGGTGGTGTGTGGGTGATGTGTGGGTGATGTGTGGTGTGTGAGTCTTGTGGGTGGTGTGTGTGTTTTGTGTGGGTGGTGTGTGGGTGATGTGTGGTGTGTGAGTGGTGTGTGAGTGGTGTGTGGATGGTGTGTGGGTGATGTGTGAGTGGTGTGTGGGTGATGTGTGGGTGGTATGTGGGTGATGTGTGAGTGGTGTGGGTGGTGTGTGGGTGATGTGTGGGTGATGTGTGGGTGGTGTGTGGGAGATGTGTGGGTGGTGTGTGGGTGGTGTGTGGGTGGTGTGCGGATGATGTGTGGGTGATGTGTGGGTGATGTGTGGGTGGTGTGTGGGTGGTGTGTGAGTGGTGTGGGTGGTGTGTTGGTGGTGTGTGGGTGGTGTGTGGGTGATGTGTGGGTGGTGTGTGGATGGTGTACTCTTGGCGTGCATTAATTACCATTAAAAGAGCTACGTAAATAATTGGAAATCCGTGAGGTCGTATCCGGGTGAACAATAATTTTAGTTTGCTGACCTTTTCAACCGGGAAACAGTAAATAACTCCCAATAATTCCCGTCCGGAATTCGGGCTTGGAATGGGTTGCCTGAAGAAACTAGGATAACAAAGACTTTATCAACATTTAAAACTCTAATAGGAATGCCAGCCTAGACACAAACCACGGACGCAATGATCTTCTGTATAGAAGGAGCGTCTGTAACAGAAAAGATCTCCATCTCATCAGCTAACCTCGTCTAACAGTTACAACCACTCAACTTACCCCACATTACTTTGACGAAAACAATTAACGTATTGAAAAGGTAATACAGTAATAATGTAACAGCTGTAGTTATTTTAAAAAGATTTATTTTTCGTTCAAGAGAGTATTTTTAAAAGCTTTGTGTTTCAAATGATATGGTGAAATGTATCCCAAATTTCCTGGATATGTTAGTATAAGAGGCGACTTACGTCCGTTGGAGATGATGGCCAGTAAGTAAAAACAGAATAATGCAAGAGAAAAATAATGTCTGGGATTCAGCAACCATCTATAAATACTTCGGATGTACGTCATCAAAGGTCACAGAGGTCTTACACTTTCGACTTAAGGGGAAACAACTTGCACGCTTGTCAGAGTGGTCTTGATTTATTTAGGTAATTTACTGCCAGTGGAGGCCGGCAGAACAGTGACAAGATGACATTCCGATGGTCAATAGGTCATCCTGCCTAACTGCGTGGCGTTGGGTGCTAATGTGCAGCAGCAGAGTTAAAGTTCGAGTTGGTATGTGCACATGTAAAGTATTAGGCGTATGTATATAATGTGAACACTATTTACGTTGGTCAAGTGAATTTTTTTTTGACTATTGCTGAATGTATGTTTCAAGGTGTATGTCATTTAAAACACGGTGCATTAAAAAGGATGGTTAAGGGGAGATAGCATTTAAAATAACGCACCACAATTTCGAAGAACACTGTCTTAGATACATTGTCTATTGGAATGTACAGATTAGCTATGACAATAAATCACCAAACAAAAAAAGATATACATTTTTTTAAAAATTAGATAATAAAACAAACCCGTAAAAACAAAGTTTTTGACTATAAATCCCTTATATATGAGACATAACTAACAGTATTGATTATTTTCAAACATTTACAGACTGACACCGAGTGATGTCCCTTGTCTTTAATAAATGGGGGTGGGATGTGAGGGGGTGTCGGCACGACGGTCGGCGTCAACACGACGGTCGGCGTCAACTCAAACTCACGTGGAAGTGGAAGAAAAAAACAATAACAAACCGTGAATTTGAATTACATACCTCATATAAGGATAAACTAAAAATGCATTAATTTAATTACGGTACGTTCGATCGATCTGAAATTTTGATACGATGCATTGTTAGGTTAGACGGGTCCGTGTGCCAAATTTCAGCTCGATCCGATCACGGGAAGTGGGTCATTTTCGACTTTTGTTTTTCCGCCCGCCCGCCCAGCCCATGAGATGATGAGATGACGACAGAGACGGCCGCGAAATTATTATAAGGGATTTAAAAATGACGCTTGGATCAAATAGCCTAAAACACCTTTCAAGAACAGCATCTTAGAGACGTACATAGAAAACGAACACTAAGACATATAGGCCACAAGAACACAACAAAATACGTTCATTCAGAACACGGTTCTTACCGTAACTATCTCCAGCATCTCCTGTCGTGAGATATATCCATTCCCGTCCAGGTCGTACATACTGAAGGCCCAGCGAAGTTTTTGTTCCAATTTGCCACGCGAGGTGACGCTCAGGGCGCAAATGAACTCACGGAAATCTATGGAGCCGTCGCCGTTAGTGTCAAACGTGCGGAATACGTGCTCCGCGAACCTCGACGCGTCCCCGTAAGGGAAGAAGTTGCCGTAGATTTTCTTGAACTCGTCCACCGAGAGGTGCCCGCTGGGGCAGTCCTTGAGGAACCCCTTGTACCACTCCTGGAGCTCCTCCTCTGTGAACTGCGTCT
Source organism: Ampullaceana balthica (assembly GCA_944989445.1). Lineage (NCBI taxonomy): Eukaryota > Metazoa > Mollusca > Gastropoda > Lymnaeidae > Ampullaceana > Ampullaceana balthica. Next base: position 78,449 of record CALYLW010000652.1, on the reverse strand, counting down.
GGTGGCGCAGATCTTCCAGCACCTCGGGTTTTAATTTACTGTTCTGCTTCCCCATGACGGTTACGCCTCTGTGTTTCTAATTTAAAAAATCCGCTGCTGCCTAGATTCCAGCTACAAATAATAAAATGGCTGCCAGGCGCCGGAGCTCTGCTCAAGCCCTTTAGCAAGAGCTGCGAATGGTGTTGGTTTGAAACTCTATGTTCGGTGTTTGTGCGTAGATGAGGAGAATAGAGATGTCCAGGATACAGCTGCCGGCTGGCGACTGGTTAAGGTGGGACGCCGTGATCAGCACCTGGAAAGAGTGAAGGTTTTAGATGGTCAAATCTGCAGTTATAGCATTGTAAGGGGGTACACGCTTGGGGGGGGGGAGGGGCTGGTGTGACGATTGACAGATGGACCAGCGGTCATGTCACTTTTAAACCACGTACATTTTGATGGGGAGTGATTGATCTTTGTTCTTGACTCTGACCTTTTAGATCAGTGATTCTCACATTATATAAAAATGGGGTCAGTTTAATACAAATAAGACAATGTTGCTAGACAATCCAGTACATAGAGTACATAACTTAGATGAAACATTAATTTAAAAATTTTAACGGGTAAAATGAAGAAAAAAACAACAAGACAAATTCTTAAATATTTTTAATAGTGTTAGTCTTGTTTGACCAAAAGAGACTCTAACTTAAAACTGACATCTAGAATAATGTCTTTAACACTGACTTCTAGTAGAATGTCTTTAACACTGACCTCTAGTAGAATGTCTTTAACACTGACTTCTAGTAGAATGTCTTTAACACTGACCTCTAGTAGAATGTCTTTAACACTGACCTCTAGTAGAATGTCTTTAACACTGACCTCTAGATTTACGCCTTTAACACTGACCTCTAGATTTACGCCTTTACAACTGACGCATAGTTACATGTCTCTAACTCTGAAATCTAGTTTCACGTCTTTAACAATTAACACTAGCTCCTGTAAGACACCTTTCTCAATAAGGAACTTTACATATACGTCTTTAGCTCTGACCTCTAGTACTATGTTTAACATTGACGTCTTGTAACACGCCTTTAGCATTGAACCTCTAGTACCATGTTTTTAACAGTTGACCTCTGTATATCGCTTTGGGCAACGTACGGTGTACATCAGATCGTATTCCCATAAAACAAACGTCATATGCCATCACTTAAGTCAAACATCATTCAGGATAGTAAAAGGGCGACCAATATGTCCACATTCCTCTCCCTGTCACTTTAAATAGGACATAACGTTCATATTTTTTCTTATATCACTGTTACTTTTCTTTGTCCGGTTCGCCAAAGTAAGCTTCATCTCCCGACTTGACCAGTGGTTATTATGCGACATTACTTTCTTTCTTTTTTTTCTAAGTTGTCCAGACGTGTTTCAAATAGTTCCCTCCACGTCATAAATATAACCCCAAAGACGACCTTTCACCCTTTTAACCCTATATACACCTCCTTTGGTATAGTGGGGACACGGAGAAGACAGTACTAAGTGCGTGTACTAGCTGTGTTGAGTTTGATCTAGTTTCTTGTGGCTTTAATTGTAAGACTGACCGAATTTTGGACGCGTAGCACGACCTCTATGAGTGAACCAATAAAAAATTCTTTCAGTGACAACAAAACAAACCATAAAAATAAAAAGTCGAAGTTTCTTGAAATATTGGGGGTCGGGGCCTGTATGTAACGAGACGTGATTTAAAGACGCGTCCGACCTTTGGGACGAGGCGAGAAACAAGACGAGGCGGAAACGAGTAATCTAAACAAATAGTTTATGCTGAGCAGGAGGAATCGATTGGTTCCAAATTGCGATTGTCTGAAAAATTGTTGGGAAATCGAGTCGTGTCTGCTTGGATGTCACTAAAGTTATATGCGGGCCAGAGGAAACCTTGAAGACAGCACAAAACAAATAGAGCGTTTCGGTCAAATAGGAGTTTAACAGAAATTGTGCCAAGAAAGAAATCTTCACAAAAATAATAACTGTCTGTGTCTTAGTTAAATATAAATAATCTTTGATTGTATTATGATTCAATATCAATGTTAATATATCAAACAAGCCATGCAAACGCGAAAATGTGTTGAAGTGTTTAAAGTAGAACAATTTACAGCAAACATTCTTATAAATCTCTCTCTTTTTTTGTTTTGTTAATAAAACTAAAGTCCACAATTTAAAGGAAATATTTTCATCTAAGTTAATAACGATCTATGAAGATGGACATTTTGACAGTTATACTTACAAAATCTGGCACTAAACAAATTTTCCTTTTCGAGAATGACTAGAAAATGAAGTGTTTGGGAAAGAAATGGAGCGAAGAATGAAAAAGAAAATATTCACCTGGTGCTCTAAAGAAATTCAACACGAAACGCCACAAAATATTTCTTTAAAAACTTGCTGAACAAACATAAACGACATCATTGAGTCCTGAGGGTTAATAGCCAAAAAAAATTTCTTATCTCGTAACACGCCAAATCAACGAGTTCTTCCGGGAATTATGGCAATTTATTACATTTAGAATACGCGTCTGTCTGAACAATCGGGATTTACCAAAATCCAATAATGACAGTCTCAAATATGAGATCATACTGTTTTACTTCACCGTGAATTATAACAAGCTGCTATAATTATTGTTTTCAGAGGTCTTGAAAATGAGATTAAATTTCTTTGGATGTTCCGTTTGGGCTTAACTCAAACTAAAATATAAATATATTAGAACAAATCAAGGCGGAGTAGTCCAGTGATCGCGTGATGGTCAAGTTTGGACAAGTCATACAAAAGACGTTGGCGATGACGTCAGACGGAATGAAAGGACTTTCACGTTGGCGGTGGCCATGTGTTGAGGACACACCTCTGCCCTCAAAGTCGCACGATTTTTAAGGTGACCCGTCGTTTATCACAACGGCGAGAGCAGCTCGGGTCACCTGAAGGTCAAGGCTTACATAAGACGAGACCGATGCCTGGCCATTAAAGCTTCGTCGCCGTGTCATGTTTATGGGCCCCCCATAAACCCGGGCCGCCGGAGCTGCCCCAAAACAATAGTCTGCTTCGACGCTGCGGGGCTAGATACCAGATATTTGTTGACCGATTGTCAGGGTTATGTATGGTGATCATGACCTTACAGTCAAACAGGGCACTAATTTGTTGTTATTGGCAGTAACATTAAATGAATGGAATTATTTACATCCGGTGTAAACTTGAAGGAAATGAAAGCGACCCCCCCCCACCCCAGGGGGTCAATTAGTTATATTACACAGGGTACTTTCATTTCAATTTTAGACCACCCCCCCTCCACAGTCTCGTGGTATTGCCATCTCAGATGGAGACCAGCTTATTGAAAGATTGAAATTGAAGAAATTACCCTCCTTGCAAATAAGTTAAGAGTTTTATATTCAGTGTGATTGAAATAAATCATTTAAACATATTTTAAAAGCAAATGACATGTATTTCCGTTTCAAGAAGTAGATCCCTGCAATTGTAATTTGACAAAAAATAATATCATAATGTCAAGTAAGACCTATTTATATCTATCTTTAAGTCAGTGTCACCATTTAAAAAACAAAAACATGAACTCGGTCAAATTCTGTAATAAAGTGCCAAACACTGACTACTGTTCTATTTGGAGAGGAAAAAAACTGTGTCCGGGTGTATCCGGGTGCGAGCCAAAAAGTTATTAACTTTATATACATTGAGAAAATTGAAACTCACTTATACTTTATCATAGTGCATTGGGTAGCCTATTAAATTGACTTTCTTCCTTTTTAAAAATATTTTTTTATTAAAAATTTTCAAGCATAAAATAATTTAACACACGTGGAAACGTTCAATAAAATCTTATTCAAGAACAGTTGTGTTTTAAAACTAACATATAGATCTATTTGAACAAAAAAAATCCAATTTTTTCTGGTTAGTAGTAATTATCCTTGGTGTCTGTCCATTTAGTACATCATCCAAATAAATAATCTACTTGTATATACATTAATTATTAAACAATATAATTTGCAATTGTCACGCAAGTAGTGTCTGTCAGTCTGAGTCCTGACGCTACTGATTTTAGAAAGCAGGGAAAACCAAATTACTGCACCAATGCATCAAAAGGTGTGCAAATTAAATATGCCCTGTAAAAAAATATTATATGACGTCATTGTTTTCGCTCATATTTTAATTTTGGAAAAGGGATCAATGTAAGAAGAGGATTTGATGATGGTTAATTATAAAATAAAAAAGCAAAGGGGCGCCGTAGGCGGCCTGCAACACCTATTATAAAATACATTGTGTACATTTCAGAAAGTTTAATATTTCGTATTTATCAAACAAGGACAAGTTAGTATTGGGCTTTTGAAAAAGGTCGGCGCCGTAGATGCCCTAAAAAAGTGCATTTTTTATAAAATAAATAGATTTCAGCTGAAAACTTCCGTCATTTTTGACGGGTGTACGCTAGTGTATATATAATTCACCAAAGCGAGTATGTGCAACCGAGCAAGACGAATGACCCTCACTGGGGTCAACCAATCAGTTTATGGTTTGGCAAGCGAAGGTGGTGGAGAGAAGGGCAACAATGGTTCTTGCGTTGTTCCTTCACAGAATAACATGTGATTCGTAGTTTAGTGGTTATCACGTCCGCCTTACACGGGGAAGGTCTTGGGTTCAAGCCCCAGCGAAAATATTATTTTTTAAATTTTAAAATGTGTTTGTGTCCGTTCTTTTACACCCCCCCCCCTTTTTTTTGCGAACATGGCTGGCCCTCGCTAGGGTCGGCCAATCACAGTTTATGGTTGGCAAGCTAAGGTGCTGAAGGGTGGTGGGCAGGTAGATAACCGCAGTGCGATAACCGACGTTCAATGGCGTTGTTTTAATTTCTTCGTGCTGTAGTTTGTGTCCGTCCCCCCCCTTTTTTTTCCCCTTCACTCTGTCTATGAGCAAGACTGCGGCGTATGCTACGCCGCGGGGCATATCTAGTTAATTAATATTATTCCCAAGTAACAAATTTTAGTCTTTAAAAAATATGTTAAGTCCTGGGGTTTATATATTGGCATGGTTAAATAGTGTTTCGGTTAAAATATATAATTGATTGATTCATGTGTTCAAAATTATAATGTACCTTGGGTGGGGGTGGGGGGAGTTTTTAAAATTTATTGATGTGGATCATTTAAAGATCTTATCATGTTTAACTTATGATATTAGAAAATGACTAGAGCAGACGGGTATATTACTGAAACTGAATGATCAAGTAATCTAGAGTAGTAGTGTAAATACAAATTAGTTCCGCCCTTACGGATGCGATGATTAAATTCTAGGACTTAATTAATCAAACTAATTAACGCGGCTGTAAATTCTTGATTTCATTCGTTTCAATTTGGCCTTTTAATTTTCTTAATGTCCAACGGTAGCTCCATGTCAACCACCCCCCCTTTTCCCCCGGGCCAACGCGTCATCCACAAGATGTTCCGCCATCACTCGATTATCGGCCGTTCTTTAGTGGCCAGCTTGTAACGATATCAGCTGATATTTCCAGCTGTTGGAAAATAAACATTGACACAGGCGGGGACAGGGAGACCTAGTGTTAATTAAGTCAATTATTAGGCTTTTATTGTTATTTATTCTCTTTCGGTGGACCGTGGGTTGGGGATTATTATAACTTGAGTGAGTCAGCATTTTAAATAAGAAAAACCCGTAAAAAACCAAGTTTTTGACTATAAATCCTTTATGTACGAGAAGTATTTAAAAGAATGTTCATTATAATACGCAGCGCCAGACCATCCAGAAATACAAAATTGCAGTTGTGTCGTAAAACATGTTTAATATAATGCGCACCTATCAGGAATATGTTTATAAAAAGAGCTGTCAATAAAATACGCACCTTATTGCGCGACAGAAAGGTTGTTCAATATAATACGCACCGCGACGCTCTATCTCAAAAAATAGCATGATACATAGGAATAAATAAAATAATCTAAAAAATCAATAATTTAATTACGGTACATGCGATCGATCTGAAATTTTGATACATTGTTTTTATCATCGGTACGAAACTGCCTGCAAAATTTCAGCTCGCTATCTTGCGAGCAAGTGGGTTAAAAATCGATCAAAAGTTTTGGCGACAAGGTCGGTCGGTCGGCCGCAGACACCACGAGTTAATATAAAAGGATTTAAAAAAAAACTATATGACATTATCCTTTCAATAATTTAGAGCAGTAAACACACAAACATCCAGTAAAGTTAAAATGTGAACGATTCCGAAGGAAGACGATTTAATATGTAGGTAGACTGTCGAAATTTTATTGAGAGAATACGGTGCCGCGATGTCAGCGCCAGGTATGGTCATAAGCCGGTTGACAGTTAACCCGAGGTTTCAATGGCTAAATCAGGACAAGTGGCCTAGGTAGGATGACCTATAAAAAATGTTGTTTTAGGGGAGGGGATGTTATGGCCAACAGTGTACAAATAAATAATGGATGTCCATATGTTTTGGGGAGGGGGTGTAATGGCCGACATTGTACAAATTAATAATATATGTCTGTCTATATGTTTTTGGGGAGGGGGTGTTACGGCCAACATTGTATAAATAAATAATAGACGCCACTTTGTTTCGGGGGAGGGGTGGTTGCAGTTTTGAGCATTCAGGGGAGACACTAGAAACGTTAAAGGATGATTGGCTGGAGTAAGAGCTCTTGGGTTGGCAAGGCGGGTCGGGGGGGAGGGGGGTAAGCAAAACAAAACAGAAAGGAAAGGGAGGGGGAGAAGGATAACGGGCCTTAAAATAAAATAAAAAATAGCCCCGAAAACCGCTTGACGTCATTTATGGGCGGCATTTTAGCCAACATTCATTTCGGATTATTTGTTGGCGCTCGTAAAATTAGTCTACCCCATTTTCCCCGCCTAAACCACACGTCAGTGACCCTGACCTACGATTAGCGTCGCACATAGATGAAGATATATTGTAGATGTTGGCAGGAACAAGCCCGCTTTTAAAAGCTTTCCAAATCCACCGGTAATGGAGTTGTGTATGGTAACAGGACTAGGGACAATTTAGTCAATGCCTCGACATTGCTCTCCCCTCGTTAACGGAGCTTTATTTCATTACCTCCCCTGTTTTCTAGCCGAGTCGCACAACAGCTTGATAGGAGATGGGGGAGGCGGGGTGGGTCGGGGATTTGGGGAAGGGGTGGAGGAATTATGTCTGTCAATGACTATTTGGTATGAGTTAGGACTGACTATTTGGTGTGAGTTAGGACTGACTATTTGGTGTGAGTTAGGACTAAATATTTGGTATGAGTTAGGACTGACTATTTGGTATGAGTTAGGACTGACTATTTGGTGTGAGTTAGGACTAAATATTTGGTATGAGTTAGGACTGACTATTTGGTATGAGTTAGGACTGAATATTTGGTGTGAGTTAGGACTAAATATTTGGTATGAGTTAGGACTGACTATTTGGTATGAGTTAGGACTGACTATTTGGTGTGAGCTAGGACTAAATATTTGGTATGAGTTAGGACTGACTATTTGGTATGAGTTAGGACTGACTATTTGGTGTGAGTTAGGACTGACTATTTGGTGTGAGTTAGGACTAAATATTTGGTATGAGTTAGGACTGACTATTTGGTATGAGTTAGGACTGACTATTTGGTATGAGTTAGGACTGACTATTTGGTATGAGTTAGGACTGACTATTTGGTATGAGTTAGGACTGAATATTTGGTATGAGTTAGGACTGACTATTTGGTAAGAGTTAGGACTGACTATTTGGTATGAGTTAGGACTGACTATTTGGTATCAGTTAGGACTGAATATTTGGTAAGAGTTAAGACTGACTATTTGGTGTGAGTTAGGACTCAATATTTGGTATGAGTTAGGACTGACTATTTGGTATGAGTTAGGACTGACTATTTGGTATGAGTTAGGACTGACTATTTGGTATGAGTTAGGACTGAATATTTGGTGAGAGTTAGGACTGACTATTTGGTATGAGTTAGGACTGACTATTTGGTAAGAGTTAGGACTGAATATTTGGTAGGAGTTAGGACTGACTATTTGGTAAGAGTTAGGACTGAATATTTGGTATGAGTTAGGACTGACTATTTGGTGTGAGTTAGGACTGACTATTTGGTGTGAGTTAGGACTAAATATTTGGTATGAGTTACGACTGACCATTTGGTATGAGTTACGACTGACTATTTGGTATGAGTTAGGACTGACTATTTGGTAAGAGTTATGACTGAATATTTGGTAGGAGTTAGGACTGACTATTTGGTGTGAGTTAGGACTAAATATTTGGTATGAGTTAGGACTGACTATTTGGTATGAGTTAGGACTGACTATTTGGTATGAGTTAGGACTGACTATTTGGTATGAGTTAGGACTGACTATTTGGTATGAGTTAGGACTGAATATTTGGTATGAGTTAGGACTGACTATTTGGTAAGAGTTAGGACTGACTATTTGGTATGAGTTAGGACTGACTATTTGGTATCAGTTAGGACTGAATATTTGGTAAGAGTTAAGACTGACTATTTGGTGTGAGTTAGGACTGACTATTTGGTAAGAGTTAGGACTGACTATTTGGTATGAGTTAGGACTGACTATTTGGTATGAGTTAGGACTGACTATTTGGTAAGAGTTAGGACTGAATATTTGGTGAGAGTTAGGACTGACTATTTGGTATGAGTTAGGACTGACTATTTGGTAAGAGTTAGGACTGAATATTTGGTAGGAGTTAGGACTGACTATTTGGTAAGAGTTAGGACTGAATATTTGGTATGAGTTAGGACTGACTATTTGGTGTGAGTTAGGACTGACTATTTGGTGTGAGTTAGGACTAAATATTTGGTATGAGTTACGACTGACCAATCGGTATGAGTTACGACTGACTATTTGGTATGAGTTACGACTGACTATTTGGTAGGAGTTAGGACTGACTATTTGGTATCAGATAGGACTATTTGGTATGCTAACTATAAGTTTCAAAGTATATTATAAAAGTGCTGACGTCCAGATGTGACTCGTAGTGCACATTTATGGCTGACCGCAAGACTCTTTGTGTTACTGCTGGCTATGTGCCCAATAGATTCTTCGTGTTACTGCTGGCTATGTGCCCAATAGATTCTTCGTGTTACTGCTGGCTATGTGCAATATAGACTCTTTGTGTTACTGCTGGCTATGTGCACTATAGACTCTTTGTGTTACTGCTGGCTATGTGCACTATAGACTCTTTGTGTTACTGCTGGCTATGTGCACTATAGACTCTTTGTGTTACTGCTGGCTATGTGCACTATAGACTCTTTGTGTTACTGCTGGCTATGTGCACTATAGACTCTTTGTGTTACTGCTGGCTATGTGCACTATAGACTCTTTGTGTTACTGCTGGCTATGTGCCCAATAGACTCTTTGTGTTACTGCTGGCTATGTGCCCAATAGACTCTTTGTGTTACTGCTGGCTATGTGCCCAATAGACTCTTTGTGTTACTGCTGGCTATGTGCCCAATAGACTCTTTGTGTTACTGCTGGCTATGTGCCCAATAGACTCTTCGTGTTATGAGGACCTATATCCTAGTAGACTTCTAGTACTACATGCAGGTGGAGAGGACCTATATCCTAGTGGACTTCTAGTACTACATGCAGGTGGTGAGGACCTATATCCTAGTGGACTTCTAGTACTAATGCAGATGGTGATGACTTATCATACAGGGCCCCTAGTACTAAATGCAGATGGTGATATCGTATCATGCAGGGCCCCTAGTACTAATGCAGATGGTAATGACTTATAAAGAGGACCCCTAGTACTAAATACAGATGGTGATGACGTATCATACAGGGCCCTTAGTACTAATGCATATGGTAATGACTTATCATACAGGGCCCCTAGTACTATATGCAGGAGGTATGACCTATCCTATTGATGACGACCTATTCTAATGTACTTCTACATCTAAGTTCAACTAAAAGGACGGGGGCTGAAACCTTGTACTAAATGCAGATGGTGATGACGTATCATACAGGAGGACCCCTTGTACTACAAGCAGGTGGTGAGTTGCCATTGACAAGCAAGTAATTATAGAGTAGGATGTGTAAGCCTGAAAAAAAGACGCATTAAAGCAACGAACGTGTGGACCAAAAGCCTTCCACGGTGAACAAACAAAGAACAATAACTTGTTTTTCTAACTAGCCTGATTGCAGTCCCAAACCCGTTTTATCAGTTTGTCATCCAGAAGTGAAATCCATGCATTTTCTCATTCATAATTTACTTCAGCCTCCAGTGTGATATTTACAGTTGACCTAAATAGTAACTTTAAAAAAAATATTTTTTATTAAATAGCTGTTTGTTAATTACTTGTGCCCAACCTTCTTTTCTATACTTAGTAAGTTCTCTATGGCAATGTTGTAATATCTAATATAAATATAATGTAAACACTTTTAGTCATTTGTTTGTACCGATGAAGGCATTTGCCGAAACCTCCACACATATATTTCTTTGTCCATTAGCAAAGCTTGACATGTAATGCCGTAATGTTTTATCCAAAGCAATCATTTTTTAATCTTAAATTTCATTGAAAACCTTTTTACAGTCCAACTCTGAATCATGGCATATTCCTCTTTCCTGCCACATACTTTGTTTTCAGCCGAATTCTCTTTCCTTTCACGTTTCCCTGTCAGCTATGGCTACATTGTATCTTTCCTGAGACCACTTCTTTCCTATAAATTTCTCTATTTCCTGGTATAAATTAGCATCTCCGTGTTAAGTGTGCGTTGCTTTAACAATATCTATTTCCAGTAAATTCTCGTTTTTGTTACGGGCATCTCCATGCAGTAACATGTTCCCTTAACGTTACATTTCTTCTCTCCCTACAAACTGAATAATTATAACGTTACCTCGCGCTGATCAAATGTCCACATTTTTCGCCTCATACAAATATTTAAAAAAAAGAAAAAACTCAAAAAAATCAATATCTTCCTCTTTCTTGACGGCTTGCCAGAATGGCGCGTCGCTTACTTTACGTCAGATACAATATATAGGAGAATGGATGGGCGGTCCATGCATGCATTAGCGCGTACACTCACAAGATGTTTATACTCATGTACAACCACAAGTTGTTCAAATCCATGTACAATTTACACTCACACGATGCTTATATCCTTTTACACCCACACATTGTTTATATTCATGTACACCTAAAAGTTATTTACACCCATACACACCCACACGTTGTTTATATTCATGTACACACCCACAAGTTTATATTAATGTACACCTATATTCATGTACACACCCACACGTTGTTTATATTCACGTACACCTATATTCGTGTACACACCCACACGTTTATATTCATGTACACCTATATTCATGTTTAATAGCCTTCCACTTGAGATGCCTGCGACGCATCCTAGGCATTAAATGGCAAGACAGGGTGCATTATACTGAGGTCCTAATGCGCGCCAATACCCAAAGCGTGTTCTCAATCCTTAGTGAAAGACGCCTGAGATGGCTAGGACATGTTAAAAGAATGAGCCCTGGCCGAATCCCCAAGGACCTGCTATATGGAGAACTGGCATTGCGATTTAAAGATGTCTGCCAAAGGGACATGAAAGCAGCCAGAAAACGCACAAGCGACTGGGAGTGTAAGGTAGAAGACCGATCTACGTGGCGCACAGTTGTCAAAGAGGGCGTCATAGTAGCCGAGGAGCGAAGGATGGAAGGGGCTACAAAAAGAAGAGCTAGGAGAAAGGCCAAAACATTTGGTAGCACAGAATTTGTGTGTAAAAGCTGTGGTAAAGACTGTCACTCAAGGATAGGACTGCACAGCCATTCGAGGAAATGCAACCTGTAACTGTTACTATATTTTATATGTAACTCTTGTAGGCGTTCTCTCATTACAGAATCTTGCACACAATAATCCACTGAAGAACTTGTTTCAACAAAACAACTTTAATATGTATACTTTGTACAAGAATCATTTGAGGTTATACAACGTGGAATTCTCAAGCACACATATCACGTCCTTCCCTCACGGAAGTTCTCTGACAACTGTCCTCCCAACCTTCTCAGCCAATGGGAAGGCTCATTTTTTCCCGCGTTTATTACTCACGCGACCTCTCCATCTGATCACGCAATTCACCCATGACATTCACATGTGACACAACCCAACTCAACAGTGATGCACCATCGTCTCGCGAGACGGAAGGATGCCGATACATATTCATGTACACACCCACACGTAATTTATATTCATGTACACCTATATTCATGTACACACACACACACGTTGTTTATATCCAGTTTTAGCTAACGGTGCATCAATGAGTATAATTGAAGTAGTCAGACTCGAAGTCCATTCCTTGATTCGTACAAATTCTCAGTCGAATGATAGAATGTCTGTAAGTGGTCCTTTACCTGAAGCATGTCCACAAATGTGGATTTATACATGTATGACTAACTGGACTGTCGTACCTTTTGGCTTAAAAAAATAAAATTTGTGGTGGTTTTCAGTTTTATTTTGAGTATTTGTACTATCACCCCGTCCTAACGATATACGTACAAAGACATACATACTGGTACTATCACCCCGTCCTAACGTTAGACGTACAAAGACATACATACTGGTACTATCACCCCGTCCTAACGTTAGACGTACAAAGACATACATACTGGTACTATCACCCCGTCCTAACGTTAGACGTACAAAGACATACATACTGGTACTATCACCCCGTCCTAACGTTAGACGTACAAAGACATACATACTGGTACTATCACCCCGTCCTAACGATATACGTACAAAGACATACATACTGGTACTATCACCCCGTCCTAACTTTAGACGTACAAAGACATACATACTGGTACTATCACCCCGTCCTAACTTTAGACGTACAAAGACATACATACTGGTACTATCACCCCGTCCTAACTTTAGACGTACAAAGACATACATACTGGTACTATCACCCCGTCCTAACTTTAGACGTACAAAGACATACATACTGGTACTATCACCCCGTCCTAACTTTAGACGTACAAAGACATACATACTGGTACTATCACCCCGTCCTAACTTTAGACGTACAAAGACATACATACTGGTACTATCACCCCGTCCTAACTTTAGACGTACAAAGACATACATACTGGTACTATCACCCCGTCCTAACGTTAGACGTACAAAGACATACATACTGGTACTATCACCCCGTCCTAACTTTAGACGTACAAAGACATACATACTGGTACTATCACCCCGTCCTAACTTTAGACGTACAAAGACATACATACTGTCACACGCGATGTTCCCTTAAAGCTGCGCAGTCACGCAGATATCCGACCGACGCCGCCCAGCAGTTTAGAGCTACCAAGCAGCAAATTTTGATAAGTATAGTACAATTATATCTGTGTTTTTGGAGTGTAAAATTTTGCAAACAAAAAACGCATGCTTTGCAACTTTGTACACAAGTTTGATATTTTGCACACGGACCAACGAACATTCGAGGGAACATAGATACCAAGCGTATATATCGCCCTACCCGCATCTCTAGCCTCAGGCCGTTTTTCTATTAAAAAGACAAAACAAAATTCAAAGCACAATGCCATCACGCACATCATTTATCACATCCAGATAACTAACTGCCAAGGACACCCCACCAACCAACAATGAACAAAGAAGTGTTCCATTATATCCATCCCTATTTATCTACCATGCCCGCCCCGCAATCCTTCCTTCGCATGACTATACCTGAGAGGCCGAACCTAGAACTACACGGACGTTTTTTTGGCCTCCTCACAACTTCATTTCTTAGCAGTCTCAATGTCAGTAGTTCTCAGCTATTTGTGCATGGGAATTATCAATTCATTTGCAGTGAAACCCATTAAAATAGTATATCAGTCAGCAGAGCCGATTCTCATGTTATATATTTTCAAAAAAGAAGTTATTGTGTAACGTATAAATATAATTAAACTGCGAGATGCGATTTAGAAATGTAACGACAACATGTCTTGTGAAGTGAAAAAACCCGAAAGCAGAACTTAAGAATGTCCAAAATTTGTTATAAAAGACAATTATGAAAAGCAATGTGTGGTGGTACTTTCCTGGTATTGTAGTTGTACTTGAATAATATTCAGCTGTGGTGTTTTCTTATTTCAATTTTCAATGTACATTTACTTAATTTTATAATAGTTTTTTATATAAAATTATTTCATTGTATAGTTTGTTCTCATTTCAATATATAGTTTTATCTTAATTTAAGCAGATGTAGTTTAAACTAATTTCATAGTTGTCTAATGTCATTTCAAAGTAGTGCTGCTTCGTGCACGCAGAGCCGCATCAAGGAGTCCCATTCACAAAGAAGAACAAAGAGCAAAGTAGTAGTAATACATGAGGCAATTAATTCTAAACTTGGAAATACAGCACAAAGATTATCTAATACAATCCTCAGACAGACATAGGGATTAAAACACTTTTCTTATACTCCGCATTCAAGAACAAACACATACAAATCCTCAGACAGACATAGGGATTAAAACACTTTTCTTATACTCCGCATTCAAGAACAAACACATACAAATCCTCAGACAGACATAGGGATTAAAACACTTTTCTTATACTCCGCATTCAAGAACAAACACATACAAATCCTCAGACAGACATAGGGATTAAAACACTTTTCTTATACTCCGCATTCAAGAACAAACACATACAAATCCTCAGACAGACATAGGGATTAAAACACTTTTCTTATACTCCGCATTCAAGAACAAACACATACAAATCCTCAGACAGACATAGGGATTAAAACACTTTTCTTATACTCCGCATTCAAGAACAAACACATACAAATCCTCAGACAGACATAGGGATTAAAACACTTTTCTTATACTCCGCATTCAAGAACAAACACATACAAATCCTCAGACAGACATAGGGATTAAAACACTTTTCTTATACTCCGCATTCAAGAACAAACACATACAAATCCTCAGACAGACATAGGGATTAAAACACTTTTCTTATACTCCGCATTCAAGAACAAACACATACAAATCCTCAGACAGACATAGGGATTAAAACACTTTTCTTATACTCCGCATTCAAGAACAAACACATACAAATCCTCAGACAGACATAGGGATTAAAACACTTTTCTTATACTCCGCATTCAAGAACAAACACATACAAATCCTCAGACAGACATAGGGATTAAAACACTTTTCTTATACTCCGCATTCAAGAACAAACACATACAAATTCTCATTCGTCCCATATAGAATTCGGACATGGAATGGGTTCCCCGAGGAAACCAGGACAACCAACACTCTATCAACATTTAAAACTTTAAAGAAAATACAAAGCTAGACATAAACCATGGATAAGCGTGGGACGCAATAATCTTCTGTACATAAGGAGCTTCTGTAACAGATAAGATAAGTCGTCACCGATTTGAGGAGGATCTGCCAGAGAACTGTAATTACCAGTAGAGTGAGGACCTCTGACTTTTGTCAGTGAAGTTAACTCAAAGAAGAGACCGGTTTACTTTGTGAGTGATACACCCTGATGCATATTTCAGTTACACGAGTTTTTCACCCCACCCCTCCCTTGTTTACAGTTGAATCAGATTTCTTTAACCGTCAGACCCAATGCGGGGTTGTTGTTTTTTTATTAAAGGAAATGTTTGTACAATTTTTTTAAAGAAAATATGTGCACAGGGATATGGAATTCATGGACGGTAAAACTTTTTTTTTCCTGCGGCCTTTCATATGGAATATAGTCAGTTTTAAAAAGACAATAAAATCTCTCCAAAACTACAACATATCCCATAGGATTTTATGTTTTAAAAAAAATGTACCGTATATTTCGGAGTATAAGACGACCCCCCCCCCTACTTCCCCTGTTAAAATATAGGTTTTTAATCTATTTTTCGCCGAACAGAACCAACCCTCGGCGAAAAAATAGATTAAAAAACCTATATTTTTTAACAGGCCCCCCCCCCTACTTCCCCTGTTAAAATATAGGTTTTAATCTATTTTTGCCTAACAGGACCAACCCACTTTAAGTTTGAAACTGGCTTCATATTTTTTTCTTCCTGCTGATGATAATATGATGGGGTCTTGACTGTTGGCCTATGAATACTGTACTGTATTAATGTACTGGTGCTGTACTGTATGAACAGGTATAAATACGATAAAACGATACCCTGAGTATAAGACGACCACCAGACTTTTGAGAAGATTTCTAGGGGTTAAAAATTAAAAAGTCGTCTTATACGCCGGAATTTACGGTAATTTAAAAATCCCGAAGCGTTCATTTTAAATGAGCAACACACTACATCCAAATCCGATTCAACAACATTAATAAAGTAATTTTATTATTGAACTTTGAGAAGTTTGAGACTTGACATAGAGAATGTACAAAATGGTACAATAATCATAAACGTCGTGTACTGAACTGAAAGTGAAATCCGTTAAGTAAAACTGTACGTTGATAAGAATGTTCATCGTCTTAAATTACGACCCAAGGCCCATGTTTACATCCCTCAATTCAAGCAGACGTCAGCAGGGCGGTGTTACCTTATATTTAACTCATTAAATTTAGCTGCACTAATTCAAGACGAACTGGTTTCACCCCACGTCATTGGAATAACCATCAAAACTCTAATGAATCAAACTCACCAAGATTGCACTGTATTGTTATGACGCTTGCTTGATGTTTCATTAACTGAAATCGGGGAGGTAGCGTTCAGCTCTGACCCACCCTTCACACATATCTCGGTCTGTTAATCTGACTTTCAACAGTGATAAAGGTGTGCATTTGGTGGCGGGTTATTGCCTTAACACGGTTTTTTTTAAAATGTAAAACTTTCAGGAGGCGGTATTCTTAGTGAAGAGAAAACTATTCTCTGATGAATACATGTTCTGACTTTTTTTCTGAAACTTAAAAAAAACAACTAAGTAATAAAAACTCGAATGAGTATTTAAACGCAATTTCCAACAAAGAATTTCCGACTTTTTTTATTCAAGGTAACTCATTCTAGATTACATTAAAAGTCATTTCAAATCAATAATTATGAAAGGAAACAAAACAATTGCCATCTACAAATTGTTGCTAAAATTACGGGAGTCGAACGAAAAGAGATTTAAAAAAAAATTCCTTCTCCAAAATTGTTCTAAATATTATTAGCTATCGCTTGGCGTTTGTTTCAACCCGATAGCTGTTATGGTTGCCGGGAAATTGACAAAATAGTGATTTATTTTATTTTTTATTTTCCAGGACATCCAGTAAACCTTTTCGGGATTTTTGTGGCCCGCGCACATCCTTGGTACCTCCTTAACATATTTGCAAATACCCGAACCCTCTATCTGGAATAGTTCAGGAGTACTTGCTTGTGCAAGCTCGAACAGACAGGACAGACATTTCAAATATATAAACGCAATTTTTCCCATGGGAAATTGCATTAAAAAATAATTATAAAAAAAAAGAGAAGAGAGAGAGGGAAAAGTTTAAAATGAATTTAAATAGTTAGGACTTTGGACTGCTATTTCCCATTTATTTTGTTACAAAGTATTTTACAGGCTGTAAGTTTGGTTTGATACTTCTACATACGTTGATTTTCAATTTTATATCAGCGTAACCATAAATAGTTATAAACACCAGCTATGAGGTCGTTTTGTAACATTGGGGTACCGCTTTAAAGGGCATTTAATTTAGTTTTATTTTTTAAATTATCAATGAAAAATGTGTTAAACTTTATAACGTTATTGAAAAATATTTAAATCAATGTAACGGTTAAAATCCTTGAAGCCACTAACTAATCAGTTCAAAATGACACCAAGGCAATCAGTTCTAGAACTGATAACTCCAAATTAGCTTTCCCAATTTTAAGAGGGCAAAAGCAACTGAATAGTGTAGTCTTAAAACAGGTCTCATTTTATTGTCATCAATGAAAAGAACAACAGGTGAACCCTTATCCAGCTGACACCCCGGCCTCGCATTAGATCAACCTAACTCTCTGAAACTCTAAAAACTGCTCAAATTTGATGTTTAATTCGTAGCTGAACTTACTCTAAAATCTTAGTGTTTTAAAAAAAAACAAAACTTCTTGAATTTATTTTTAAAGTCCTATTTCAAACAACTTTTAAATTCCTGGGTGAATTTTTAAAATCCAAACTAACTTCATTTTTAATTCCTATCTGTGCTGACTCCTGTCGAAGAGAAGCTGCCTTAACATTGAATAGAAGTAAGAACATCCCAGAATCCCATGCGTGTGTGTAAGGGATAGCCACTAACAATTGTACCGTAACCCGACGACTATTGATTTTTGTTAACCTCCCAGTGCGAACTGGGGTTTACTTATCTAGCCGCCCCCTAACCAGTAGCTCCAACCCTCCCCCCCCCCGACCCCCCAACAGTCTGAGGGCCAGGAGTTTCCCCATGTCGTGCTCGTTGCATCTTTACATCACACGATGAATTATTCTACATGGTATAATCTAGGATGCCAGCGGGGCATTTGTCATTTGGATGGGGGAGGTGGGGGTGGGGGCATTGTGAGGAGCGAGGTCTATTGTGCCCTATCACGCGAGCTTCCACGGGTGCAATGACATTTAATCGCGTGTGACACGTCGATACTAAATAATTTCACTAATTATTCCTACACTGTGTAAGTGATGTATGTAAATGTATGGCGCAGGTCATTTCTAGATTACACAGCTTTATTTCATTCATCACTATTGCTGTTCAAGTATATATTGTTATGTGTGGTGTTCCAACTTCCATACCAAACGCTCCTAATGGTATTACAAATCGTCCTAGCAGTCATCAGTCTAGGACGACGCAGCAACCTGCGAATCAAATTAGCAAAACGTTTCGTAGTCAACGAGGAAAGCCAGGAGAGATCGTGCCCTAAGTCCTCCAAGTGACGCACCGACAATCTCTTGTCCATTTTGTAAGCGTACATGTCGGGCAAAGATTGGTTAAGTCAGTCACCAGAAAACTCAGCAACTGTCACCGCCCACAATCGTTTGGATGTTCAGAAAGGTCTTCGTCAAGCTACGCGAACGCAAAGCAGATGGCGCAATCTATTAAACAATTGCAATTGTCACGCAAGTAGTGTCTGTCAGTCAGTCCTGACGCTACTAATTTTAGAAAGCAGGGAAAACCAAGTTACTGCACCAAAGCACCAAAAGGTGTGCAAATTAAATATGCGCTGTAAAAAATTTTTTATATGACGTCATTGTTTTCGCTCATATTTTAATTTTGGAAAAGGGAACATTGTAAAAAGAGAATTAGATGATTGTTAATTATAAAAAATTTTAAAAAGGGGCGCCGTAGTCACCCTGCAACCCCTATTATAAAATACTTTATGTACATTTCAGAAAGTTTAATATTCGTATTTATCAAACAAGGACAAGTTAGTTGGGCTTTTGAAAAAGGTCGGCGCCGTAGGCGCCCTAAAAAAAGTGAATTTTTTATCAAATAAATAGATTTCAGCTGAAAACTTCCGTCATTTTTGACGGGTGTACGCTTATATATATAATTCTCTTCATGGGACCATGCGAGACACCATGGCGCAAGTATGTGCAACCGAGCATGATGAATGACCCTCCCTGGGGTCAACCAATGTATCGAGACCAACAATGGTCCTTGCGTTTCACTTCCATTGTTCCTTCACAGCCTAACGTGAGATTCGTAGTGTACTGGTTATCACGTCCGCCTTATAAGGTGAAGGTCCTGGGTTCAAGCCCCAGGGAAAACATTTTTTTTTAAATTTTTAAAAATGTCTGTTTGTGCCCGTTCTTTTACTCCTTTATAGCCAAGACTAGCTGAACCCACGGCGTAGCATACGCCGTTAATGATTTAGTGACGGGTGAAGACTTCCTGAAAGACACAGTTGTCAAAATGGGGTGGGTTTGGGCTAACGACTGTAAGTGAATGAAAAGAAGGAACTCTGGAGAGACCCGCGGCGTAGCATACGCCGCAGACTTGCTCATCATAGAAAGTGCAAAGCACGGTTGGGGGGGGGATGAGAGTACAGACACAAAAAGCAGCACTAAGTAAATACAATATAGCGAGTAAACGTAAAGACATGCACACTGAGGTTGTTGTTACCCGCCTCCCATTTATTAACCGACGTTCACTCACGTTTTTTTTATTTCTTCGTGCTGTAGTTTGTGTCCGTTCTTTCTCCACTTTCTTTGCACTCTCCATGAGCAAGCCTGCGGCGTATGCTATGCCACGGGGCGTATGCTACGCCGTGGGGCGTATGCTACGCCACGGGGCGTCTAGTAAATTATATTTTCATTAGAAAATTAACCACTTAAACACTGACCCACCTGTTCAATAAATCATGCACCAGACCCATGTAAAACCAATACGGGAGTTATTTTTCTGCACAGCAATTTTTATCAGTTTTAAATTTTTGAAACATTTTCTTCTTAAGTTCCTAAAATCTGAGGCTTAGTTTCTCTAAGCCAACCGATTAATTGGCATAATTGTTTTCCGCCTGTTATTAGTTGTTCATGTTCAAATGTATCAATCTTTATTGGCCAGGTGGCCACCGGAATGTGATCCTACATATGAGTCACTTTTCACTCTTTCCTTCAATTGCCCTAAATATTTCATTATATTGCATTTGAAGGCTACGTGTTTCTGTCCTCAGGGTTTCTTTGTGCAAATGATACCAGGTACCAAAGATGCAACTGATACCAGGTACCAAAGATGCAACTGATACCAGGTACCTGTCACATCTGATTAACATAATTTTGTGACGTAAGGTCACATGAATGGTGGACGCGGGAAGAAAGGAGCATTTTATTGGTTGAAAGTGTTGGGCGAGGAGTTGTGTGTAGACTTCCGACAGGGAAGGATGTATAGTGAATAACTCAAGATTTCCACGTTATATTACCTCAAATGATTCTTATGTGTATAATATATATGTATATTAAAGTGATTTGTGTATAAACAAAGTTCTTCAGCGGATAATAGTGCCCTAAGATTAATAATGTAACAAGTTAGATATACAAAGTTATCGTTACATTGGTGCAGAAGTAAAAGTTCTATGTGAACACTGTACAAGAGATTTCAAGAAAGAGGTTTCGTGGAAATAAGTATTGGATATTTCCAAAAAAGGAAAGTATTCTTTAAAATAAGAAATAATAACAGCTATAGTATTTTTTGAATATTCAAGTTCGTAAGAAGCTGTGAATAAACTTTTGTAGTTCAATGAAAATACAAGAAGATTTCAAAATGGCGGCATAATCGGCACGTGTCCGCAGTGTATAAAACTGGATCAGACTAGTTGGTTCTACGTCACATTCGACGACAGTACAAGCATACTACACAGTACTGGAATCTGGGTCGTGTAGGCTTACTGAATGGTGACACACGGTGAACATATATAGGTCGTGACGTCAACAGGCTCAATGCTAGTTGATTCCAGGAAATATTTGTAAACATACATTCCTTACCAAATTGTTTGACTCATATTATTCAATCAAACAAAACATGGATTACTACGAAAAATTAGCTGCCATAGATAAAGAGATCGAACTGAAGAAAAAAAAATTGAGAGATCTCATTGAAAAAAACGCACAAATAGCCAGAGAAGAAAATATGCGAAAAATAGCCAAATTAAGAGAGAAGCTAAGAATAACTGAAGAAAAAATAAATCAAGGATTAGCTAAAGAGAAAGAGAAGCTAAGTATAGCTGAAGAAAAAGAAAAGCAAAGAATTGCTAAAGAAGAAGAAAATCTAAGAATAGCTGAAAAAAAAGAAAATCAAAGAATTGCTGAAGAAAAAGAAAAGCAAAGAATTGCTAAAGAAGAAGAAAAGCTAAGAATAGCTGAAAAAATAGAAAATCAAAGAATTGCTGAAGACAAAGAAAAGCTAAGAAAAGCTGAACAGAAAGAAAAAATGGTTAAGAGACAAGACATATTTGCAGCAATACAAATTAAAAGTCAAGAAAAAAGGCAAGGTATGAGAAACCAGAGTCTGCCAAACCAAGGCAACAGACAAACTATTTGTTGGTACTGTAACAAGCCAGGACATATGGCGAAGCAGTGTTACCACAATAAAGGACAACCAAATAGGGTGTCACCTAATGACAGCTCTATCAGAAAGAAAATAGAAGAAAGATCAAGACAAGATCATTTTGAAAACAAAGAAAGAAATAATCACAATACCAGACATAGAGATTATGATCAAGATAGACAATTATGGAGAGAAAAATATAATCATAATTCCAGACATAGAGATTATGATCAAGAAAGACAATCATGGAGAGAAAGAAATAATCATAATTCCATAAATAGAGATTATAATCAAAGCAGAAGATCATGGAGAGGCAAATACAATTTTGACTCCAGAAAAAGAAATTATGATCAACCATGGAGAAAGAATGAAAACCAAGACATGAATGATAGAAAAATAATAAAGTTTGAATCGAGCACAGACAGAAACTAGTGACACTTTAGCCACTATTAAAAATCAAGTATATGATAAAAGGGATGAAAACCATAGTACCAGAGATAAAGATGGTACTAGTGAATCTGAAACCATTCGTGTAGAATCATCTGAAGTAGGAAGAACAATTGGTTGTTTATTAAGCAAAATGAAAGACATAGATAAAGACAATGATTTTCAGATAAAGCTTTCTGACATTAACTCATCTGGTCGAAATTCTATTGAACTATCAGGAAACAAAAATGACATCTCAAAAGCTAAGAAACTGATTCAAGATGCTGGAATTGATATTATGAATGAACATAATCGAAGTCATGGTTGGTGAATTATTGAACATTTAACAGTCTGAAGAAACATTCAAAGCCCATCGATTTGAATTCATACTCGTCAATTGAAGAATGACTATATTGAACTAGGCTATGCTATTAGCCGACTACAAATTTGACATTAAACCTGTGAAGGGAAAGGACAATGTGGTTGCAGACATATTAAGTAGAATGACAATAAATAAAGACACTCTGTGAACTCCTAACTGATAAAACCAGAGACTATTAAAAAGACATTCTGTGAATTACTAAATGATAAAATAAGAGACTGTTTTAACATTAGTCTGTGAATTCCTAAAGGATACAAACAGAGACTGTAATTATATTAATATTTTTATTTGTTGAACAATGGACAAGGAACAGTGTTTGAATTCCATTGGATTATTAGTTAATTTTAATAATATTGAGTGTTTAAATATTTTAGTTACACAAAATTACAGATGTGTTGAAATTTTCAGTTTCAATTTTTTTCAGCACAGGTAGACTGTTGCAGTCCTACAGATTTTTTCTCATTATTTTTTATGTTTAGACTGTTGCAGTCCTACATATTTTTTCTTATTGATTCTATATCCAGAAGTTGTATGTAAGAAAATGAATGTTCATTGATGATAAATATTTGAAATTTGAATATAGATATAGATTGATTTGATTTTATGAAGACCAAAAATGTTGTATTTCATAAACATTTTTTTTTGAAGGATGGGGGTGAATGTCACATCTGATTAACATAATTTTGTGACGTAAGGTCACATGAATGGTGGACGCGGGAAGAAAGGAGCATTTCTATTGGTTGAAAGTGTTGGGTGAGGAGTTGTGTGTAGACTTCCGACAGGGAAGGATGTATAGTGAATAACTCAAGATTTCCACGTTATATTACCTCAAATGATTCTTATGTGTACAATATATATGTATATTAAAGTTGTTTTGGATAAACGAATTCTTCAGTGAATCATTGTGCACAAGATTAATTATTGTGAGAACGCCTACATAGAAAGAGAAATATAAAGTTATCGTTACAGTACCAAAGATGCAAATTATACCAGGTACCAAAGATGCAACTGATACCATGTACCAAAGATGCAACTGATACCAGGTACCAAAGATGCAACTGAAACCAGGTACCAAAAATGCAACTGATACCAGGTACCAAAGATGAAAAAAGTACATACATAATAATTATTATAAGTCACGGAGGCAACTGATGGGGACGGAGCATTAGAACAAGTCACGGAGACAACTAATGGGGACGGAGTACTAGAACTAGAACAAGTCACAGAGACAACTAATGGGGACGGAGTACTAGAACTAGAACAAGTCACAGAGACAACTAATGGGGACGGAATACTAGAACTAGAACAAGTCACAGAGACAACTAATGGGGACGGAGCACTAGAACAACACCTCTCCCGACCCACCGGAGAACCGGAGTGAGGGGTCAGGCTACACATGTAAAATAATTGTTCAAGGGCTGAATTTTAAAGATTGCGCCTAACATATCTTTCGAACCCGGTACTATGACTAGAAGAAGGTTTTCATCTACAATCTACAGAGAGCATTCCTGAGTCATTTTCCTGTCACTCCTTTTAACCAGCACAATTTTTGTAGCTTGACTCTTTGACCTTCTCAAAGAAGATTTAGATGAATAGTTTATGTCAATAAAAAACAAAACACAACATTTTAAAAAGGGTCATTTAAAGGTTAGCCAAATTATTTCCATCTACTTTCAAAGTTAAAACGATAAAAGAAAAAAATATAGCAATCTTCTATCTATTATCTATCAATCTATAATAATTCACCAAAGCGAGTATGTGCAAATGAGCATGACGAATGACCCTCGCAGGCGTCGACCAATGTCTCGAAAACCAACAATGGTTCTTGCGTTCCTTCACAGGATAACACAAGATTCGTAGTGTAGTGGTTCTCACGTCCGCCTTACACGCGGAAGGTTCTGGGTTCAAGCCCAGCGGAAACATTTTTAAATCCCTTATATTAACTTCACCGCCGTCTCTCTCTGACTTGGGCGGGCAACGCGGAAAAACAAAAGTAAAAAATGACCCACTGCCCGTGAAGGCATCCAGCTGAAATTTGGCACAGAGACCCGTGTCACCTAAAAATATATTGTATTAAAATTTCAGATCGATCAAACGTGCCGTAATTAAGTTAATGCATTTTTAGTTTATCTATATAAACTATATGTAGCGGTCGCTATCGTTTACATTTTACAGGCCACTCGACTTCACCCCAGCCTTCGGTGAACACATCTCGTGTTTAAACCAGGTGTACCGGCGTGCTTTTGTCTACATTTTGCGTGTCACGCTGAGCTCGGTCCAGCGATCGGCGACAAGACCTTTCCCCTCTCGGTTTAAAAGCAAAGGGGAGTTAAGACAGATTCAGTCTGTAAATATTTGTCGCGTTTGAACATAATCAATACTTTTAGTTATGTTTCATATATAAGGGATTTATAGTCAAAAACTTTGTTTTTACGGGTTTGTTTTATTTTTTATTTTAAATCCCTTATATTAACTTCACCGCCGTCTCTGTCTTGGGCGGGCACCGCGGAAAAGCAGAAGTAAAAAATGACCCACTTCCCGTGATTCGATCGAGCTGAAATTTGGCACACGGACCCGTGTCACCTAACAATGCATCGTATCAAAATTTCGGATCGATCGAACGTACCGTAATTAAATTAATGCATTTTTAGTTTATCTATATAAAAATATATGTAGAAGTCGCTATTGTTTACATTTTACGGGTCAATTGACTTCACACCAGCCATAGGTGAACACATCTCGTGTTTTAACCAGGTGTACCGGCGTGCTTTTGTTTACATTTTGCGTGTCACGCTGAGCTCGGTCCAGCGATCGGTGACCAGACCTTTCCCCTCCCCGCCCCCCCACCGGGGAGTTAAGACAGATTCAGTCTGTAAATGTGTGTCGCATTTGAACATAATCAATACCGTTAGTTATGTCTCATATATAAGGGATTTATAGTCAAAAACCTTGTTTTTACGGCTTTGTTTCATTAATTTTATTTTAAACATGTGTTTGTGCCCGTTCTTTCCCCCATTTTTGCAAAAATGGCTGACCCTCGCTATGGCAAGCTAGGGTGGTGAAGGGTAGTGGGCAGGTAGATAACCGCAGTGCGAATGTCACGAGACCAACTATGCAACGGTGGTTACCCCTCACGGTCGTTCATTCGCCGTTATTTTGATTTCTTCTAGCTGTAGTTTATGTCCGTTCTCCCCCCCCCCTTTTCTTTGCACTATCCATGAGCACGTCTGCGGCGTATGCTACGCCGCGGGGCGTATCTAGTATAATAATAATGTGGTTAAAAAAAGTTCCAACGTTAACTTATTTGTCCCGGTATTTCTGTTGTGCTGGTTTTTAATGATGGCACGACCACGTGAGACAGGGGCTTTAACTCAACAACATCAATTACATTAGTTCAATCTATCGCTACAAGGTACGTCCTCCCTCTAACTCTACAATATATGTGGTTCAACTCTCTAGCTAGCTCGACTACCTAACCGTAACAATGTCACATCCCCTAACACCGCGTCTCAATAAAAGTGCGTTCAATATAACAAGAACAGTGCGCTAGATCATGTGTATCACGGAAATCCCCAATATTTAACTCGATAATTTCTGAATGATGTATTAAGGGAGTAAGTGGCAAAGGAAACGAATAATTTCTTGTTCTCGCCATAAAAAACATAACCATAGATCGATTCATGTGTGTTTTTAGCATTTACAGAGGCGAAATGTTTTGTGGCGGTCAGCTGCAATCGGTCTTGGGTAACTTTCAACCGAGACGCCGCTTGTAGCACTTTTTTTCGGAAATATCTTTGGGGACTTGGGGCGCTAAGGGAATAAACTGACTGAGCAAGCAACAATAGAAAAGAATATTTAAAAACTTGTAGAATGGCCCCCGTGCCCCGTGATGTAGGCAAGAAGAAATAGCTTAGTACATATGGAATTCAACGAGGGATCACATCAAGCAAAGCGAAAATTTACACAGCATGAAAATTTGAAATGTATTATAGAATAAATACAATACATATTTTCAAAGATATCATTAAAAGTATTTAATGTTTAAAAATATTTTTTTGCAAAAGGGATTTCATCAGAATGGCGTCTATTCTCCGCGAGACTGCTCCGGGAAAGATTTAAAAACAATACAGACGATTTTAAAAATATCAACAATGAAACAATTCGCTGCATGAGCCAATGTTTACTTTCAAAATCTCCCAGCGTTTCTGCGCATTGCTAAATGATTAAAAGCTGTATCAAATTAAATATCACAGCGTCCCAAAGGAGATCACTCGGTAGAGAGGGGTGATCACTCTAATGGGCTTTTAATAACTATCACCTTTGTTTTTTTATTTGTTTTTTTTAAAATCCGTTTAAAGTAAAAAATCTTTTTTTTTAAAATCAAGAAACAATTGGTATTGCTAAGTTGCCTAGTGAAGGTATATTAAACCGATATCTTACTGATCCGTTGCTTATAATAGTTAACCTTTAAACTTTAAGGTATGGCAGCTCTCTCTCTCGCACGCGAGAGAATTTGATATGTATTGACACCTCATATGTATGGACACACGTAGCGAGGTTACCACCCATCTTTTGGACACACCGAGCATAGTTACCACCCACCTTTTGGACACACCGAGCATAGTTACCACCCACCTTTTGGACACACCGAGCATAGTTACCACCCACCTTTTGGACACACCGAGCATAGTTACCACCCATGTTTTGGACACACCGAGCATAGTTACCACCCATCTTTTGGACACACAGCATAGTTACCACCCATCTTTTGGACACACCGAGCATAGTTACCACCCATCTTTTGGACACACCGAGCATGGATACCACCCATCTTTTGGACACACCGAGCATAGTTACCACCCATCTTTTGGACACACAGCATAGTTACCACCCATCTTTTGGACACACAGCATAGTTGCCACCAATGTTCCCTCTAAGGTTCGTTTTTCCGTGTGCAAAATTAAAAAAAAACTGGTGTGCACAGGCTCCATTTGTGTGTGTGCAATATGATACAAAATTTGTATTTCAAAACTGCTGCGTGGCATCAGTAAGATGTCTGCGCGGCCGCGCAGCTTAAAGGGAACATTGGTTACCATCCGTCTTTTGGACACACCGAGCATAGTTACCACCCATTTCATGGACACACACCTAGCATAGTTACCACTAGGGATTGGCCGGATATCCGGCATTGTGATTTGATTTGCGAACTTAAAAATAAAAATTTTGCTTGTCTCACATGTTATATCTTATTCAGTCTTATAATTTTTGAACTCTAGTGTATGGTGAATATTACAATCATACACAATGAGTTAAGTAACAAATTAAGTTATACATTAAATTATTGATATATATAACAAAATAAACCAATTAACAAGCGTTGATCATGAAATCATTCAAATCCATGCAAACTATAGTAAAACAATCAATTTCAATAGGAGAAACAAATATTAAGTTAAAAAGTTACAAGTATAGATATTACATTTTTACTACATAAGATGACAAACTAAGCTAAAAATCAGCATCGTCAGGCTCTAGATCACGACTTCTTGTGCACCACACTACACACTCAGTACAACACTGTTCGCTTGGTGCACACTACACAATTCGTTGAACTTCGTTCAAGTTCGTTTATTCAATTCATTTTAAAACCTTCATCGTTGACGTTGACAGTGTCACAGACAGTCATTGTACATAGCAGATACTGTCTAAATGTTGGATAATAAATATTTTATTCAATAGTATTAAACACCAAAATAGAAAGTAGTAAAGTACATCTCCTTCGCTCTTCCACTTTAATGTGTATATATCCGGATCCGGAATTCGGATCAGGCAAATATTAGGGCCAAACAATCCGGATCCGGTAAATATTTTTATAAAACCATATCGGGCCACCCCCCTAGTTACCAGCCATGTTTGGCCACACCTATCACAGTTACCACTCATCTCTTGGTAACACCTAGCATAGTGACCACCCATCTCTTGGGCACAGTCAGCGTAGTTACCAATCGTCTCTTGGACACAGATAGCATAGTTACCAATCATATCTTGGACACACAGCATAGTTACCAATCATCTCTTGGATACAATTAGCATAGTTACCAATCATCTCTTGGACACACTTAGCATAGTTGCCAATCATCTCTTGGACACACTTAGCGTAGTTACCACTCATCTCTTGGACACACTTAGCATAGTTAACAATCATCTCTTGGTAACACCAGCACAGTTACCACTCATGTCCTGGACACACCTAGCATAGTTACCACCCATCTCTTGGACACACCTAGCGTAGTTCCATCATCTCTTGGAAACACCTAGCATAGTTACTGCTTCTCTCTTGGACACACCTATAGCATAGTTACCACCCATCTCTATGACACACTGAGCATAGTTACCACTCATCTCTTGGTAACACCTAACACAGTTACCACTCATCTCTTGGACACACCTAGCATAGTTACCACCCATCTCTATGACACACTGAGCATAGTTACCACTCATCTCTTGGACACACCTTGCAGTAACCACCCATCTCTTGGACACACCTAGGAGTTACTTATCTCTTGGACACACCTAGCATAGCTACCACCTATCTTTTGGGACACACCTTGCAGTTACCACTCGTCTCTCTGACACACGTAGATATCGCGTGATGTTGAGTGCTCATGACAAGTGGCAAGGACGCGCAGCACCGTCGCTTACCGCTTTAAGAAACATATCGATCTTCGCTTTTAAACAAGGGTTAAATATACATTGTGTCCTGCGCTCTAACCTTCGCGGCGATGTGGCGTAACTGATCCGAGACGGCGCCTACTTACGCCCGGGCCATCAATAATGTAGGCCCGAGATCAATTTTTTTTTCGGTTACCATGGTGACGGCTGGCGAGCAATCAAAGGGAGATGTACAAGTCTATTATTCACGACGAGTAAATGCCTTTATACACACACACACACACACACACACACGTGACTTTGGTTTAATTCAGTTTTCACGAGAAATCTTAAAGTACTCACGGGTGTAGAAGGTTGTTTTTAGTTGGAGTGGAGAAAGGGTATAGTCGAAATTTAAACGTTTATGAATCATTTCTCAACACATTTTTTAAATTTATATTTGTTTATAAATTACATAGCACTTGGGGGGGGGTGGGGGTGGCGGCGGACAGTTACTTGTATCTGTTTAGATTAATTTTCGTATTTGTTTAGTTATATGACAACCTTGACTGATACTTTGAGATCTCAAAACGCGTGAGAAGCGATTAACGAACGCGATCTCTTTCTCCCTAAAAGGGCCGCCCGTGGCGAGCGCAGTGCAATAAACAGGATGTTACCAAAATCTCCTCTTACAGACGAACCCATCCATCCACTCCCTACAATCGTAAGAAGTTAGCCATGGCAAGTAAGCATTTAGAACCTACAGAGGAAATCTGATAGCTCATAGCTGCCCCCACCCTAGTGTTGGACTGGCTAAATCAGATCAGGTGTTTAACACAACCCGCATAGTTAGTATATTTTAAAAATATAAGGAAAGAAAAAAGAAAAATACATCATTACTGCGGACTTTTTACATGTTTTCTATATACGTAGTCATTTAATGGTGGAAATCTATAAATGTAACCCCCCAGTATTCAGCTGGATCAGTTACATTAAATTTCCGGGTATTGTGTTAGACGAGTCCCAAAAGCTCCGCTGAAAACACTTAGTCTTAAGGTAAATAAAATAAATATTTTTTAAAAATAATAAAAACATTAAAAACTGAGTAAATATAGTAACATTTATTAGACATTATAAATTATTCCCATCTTTGGAAATAAGAAACAGTAGGTACAGGAGTTGGACGTGGTGTTTTTTTAATTAAATGTCTAATAGTTTCCTGACTTCTTTGAACTAGTGTTCGACATCTACCTCTCGGCATAGAAAGATGAAATTCTGTGCAGAGCTTCGTCCCGTGGTACAGGTTATTGTATTTGTATTAAGTTTTTGTGGATAAACAAGTACAGACAAACCTCGCATAACGAGCACCTCACATAACGATATGTTCGCATAGCGAGCAATTTTTGTGTGTGAAAAAGTTGCTCCCTTAACGAGCGAAGATAACGAGTGACGCAGAAAGGGAAGGTCCATTTTTCCTGGAAATTCATTTGTGAGCCGGCACTTCGACCCCTGATGTATTATTCTGTGTTAAGCACTCGGTCTGTTAGCGTATTGTTTTCGTGTGTGATCAACCGTTTTTACAAATTTTGTATTCAGACTGTATTCGTAATTTGTTTATGTGCAAAGTGTAAATAACCTGTGCTAAAATGTCTTCGAAAAAAAACAAAACAAGAAGACAATCATGAGAGAGGGAAAAAAACAACTGTTGAAATGAAACGAAAAACCATTGAAAAGCGAGAACAAGGTGGCTAATCTAGCGCGCAACTACAATCGGCCAACATCAACGATCTGCACTATTCTCAACAACAATTAAGGGGATGGATACTTCAAATGGAGTGTCAAGAATGTCTACGAAACGGTTACGACACATTTTCGTCAAATTTTGAAGCGTCGGCAAAAACAAAATGTCTTTGGAAAGTTTTCTAGTTAAAAAGGAATAATTATTTGTCATAAATTCATATTATTATTATTATTATTTTATTATTAGGATTATGTTGTTCACTTATATAGCGCAGTACCCCAGCCTACAGCTGGGCTCACAGCGCTTTACAAACATGTTCAACAACTACATAAAACACATTGCACTCTAAATCTTCCTAAACATAGTTACACACACAAAATTTCATATAAATGTTCAGAAATGGACGCATTACCGTTATAGACTGTTAATTTGATGGCGCAATCCTTAGCGAAACAGGAATCCATGATGAAGATTCTGATCCAGAAATAATAACAAGACAAATACACACAAATCAAGAGTTGAAAGCTATGCATGCCTGTTAGTACTGTTAGGCGTAGCCTCGTTCTCAAGATTCCACCAAGAAGTTTAATCGCAATGGTCATATTTTTGTTTACGTTTTTTGTTTCAAATCTAAATTGTATTTTAGTTGTTTCACTCTTTAACAATTCATAAGTAATTTTAGTAATTTTATTTGAATAAATGTTAATAAAATGTTTTGAAAAATGAGTTGTTTTCTTTCAGCATGGAACGGATATTTTACATTGATTTGTATGGGAAAAATTGTTTCGTATAACGAGTGTTTCGATAAACGAATAAGACTCTGGAACGAATTAAAATCGTTATGAGAGGTTTGTCTGTATTAAATAATATTTTAATTTACCTTAAGACTTAAGACTGTGTTTTCAGCGGAGCTTTTGGGACTTTTGTGTTAGACAACACAATACCCGGAAATTTAATGTAACTGATCCAGCTGAATACTGGGGGGTTACATTTATAGATTTCCACCATTAAATGACTACGTATATAGAAAACATGTAAAAAGTCCGCAGTAATGATGTTTTTTTCTTTCCTTATATTTTTAAAATATACTAACTATGCGGGTTGTGTTAAACACCTGATCGGGATAATCGGGCATCAATATTTGGTTAATCCGCGAGTTTCTCTTCAAAAGGACTTAATTGTATACCTTTCTTTAATCGTTGGAATCATCACCATTGTGTCATTAGGCATTCAAACTTACTTTTGAATTTCAAATTTTTTTAAAAATCTTATCATTTCAGTCGAGACCCGGGAGTAAACTATACAACTGGCTAATCGCATAGTTAGTTTACTTCTGGGTCTCCACTAGTTTAGTAATTTTAAGTTTAGTTAAATCTTACATCTTAATGTTGGTCAGTCATCAATTGTCTTTTATTTCATAGGTGAGTGAGGACTAACCTATTTCCTATGCATTCTTTAACATTTTAAATTTTATATGTATAACTTTTTAAAAATCATTTAAAAACATTTTAATACGTTTAAATAAATAGAAGTAAAAAAAAAGATTTTTAAAAACCACGTTTTTACAAGCGGACTAAAAAGAAGAAAATAATTTAAAACTTATTAGTTCAAGTACTTCGATTTAATATAACTAAAAACGTGGGGCGGGCGCTTATGAGGTTTAACATATGCGGTTCACTCATTCTCTCACTTATAGATCTCTCTTTTGCCTTCTAAATTAGAAATCTTTAATTTTTATACCAAACACCCGCCCCACGTTTTTAGTTATATTAAATCGAAGTACTTGAACTAATAAGTTTTAAATTATTTTCTTCTTTTTAGTCCGCTTGTAAAAACGTGGTTTTTAAAAATCTTTTTTTTACTTCTATTTATTTTATTCTTTTTAGTCCACTTATAACAACCTGGTTTTTTAAAATATTTTTTTACCTCTATTTATTTTACCAAACACCTCACAAGCGCCCGCCCAACGTTTTAAAAACATTGTGATGTGGTCACGGGGCGAACTCACGGATGTCAACAAAAGCCGACGGTACAGATGCTTTAATATAGACTATAGATAAACTTAAAAGTTCAATAATTTAATAACGGTACATTTGATCGATCTGAAATTTTGATACAATGCATTGTCATCCAAGATCTATCTGTGGTAAAATTTTCAGATCTCTAGGACCATCAGAAGTGGTTCAATTTTACGTTGGCAGATTTGAAAAAATCTTGGACAAACACACACCAACGAAAGGGAGTTAATAAAAACTAAAAACGTGGTAAAAAAATATAAAAAAGTATAACCGAGAGTAGCTAATGAAATAAAAGAATATGAGTTTTCCGAACTTCCTTCTAATACTGCTATATTCAAAAATTAATCGCGATTCTTAAATGATTTGCAAAGAGCATTAACTTTATGATTAAGTTCAAGAAAGCCACACTTTTTAAAAAATTTTAAAAATAGAAATATAAGTATGACATTCCTAAATATTTTAAAAGGGCATTCATTTACGTATATTTTAATGTTACTTTTACACTTTTATTACAGCTTTAGAAATGTTTATATTTTAAAAGTATTTTTTCACTGTTATGCAGTATTTTGAAAAATTCCATTGAAAGGTTAATTGGTAGCAATTAGTAATCACCTATAAAACCGGTGACGTTTTCCTAGTTTTGATTTATTTTTCTTTACCTGAGTTGGTTTCTATCCATCTAAGCAGGGGAAAGTTGTGGTAAAGTGTCGTGTATTTCATGGTTTTGTACCTTGTTTAACGTGTCAATGTAAATGACCACCAAGTGCAACTTTGGCTTCCACGAACTGTAATCAGTGAGTATGGTCAGCCAGTAGAGCACTTCATCATGCCAGGGTTACAGATCGATTCATTTTTTGACCGGGGATTCCCTAGAAGAAGGGACCTTTTTCCCCCATCCAACAAAGAAAACTTTGGTTACGATGAAAATAATATCAATATTTTTTTCTCCCCAACAGTATTAGGGAAATATCCAGTGACCGAATTCCACAGCTGATCGCCCCATTAATGGCGTTTGCTGTTTATACGAAGAAATACGCCATAAGCCCTCTTGCAGTAAGGACGAGCAAAAATAGTTTGAATGGGACAAAAGGAGAACAAAAACAAAGAACCCCCCGCACGATCGAAGCAGACGGTTTGATGGCGGGAACGGGAGACAATCAAAAGAGCCCATTCATACCCTATAATACATCACTTGGCCTCCCATATCTCAGAGCACAAACGATCTAACTTTCCTGGGGATTTATGGGAATTTTAGATCCCTTCCTTCAATCAACATCCGACGGTTATATTGATATTTACTCTCGGGTCTTTTCCCGTTAAAATACAGTTGCCCTGACAGGGGGGGGGCCTTCCCTTTTAACTCTCGTCAAGAGTTGTTTTCCCTTGCCAGGAGTGAACCCAAGGGCAGTCATCAACAAACAAGTGTTCTTTCAGATACCGCTGAAATATAAATTATTTGAATAATTATAAAGAAAATGTTCAAATAACAGCACGTCCATGTTCACGGCAATGGACGAAAACAAAACTTGGCAGTACTAGACAGAAACGATCCATATTTTGATAGTCAAAAAAGATATAATATACGATCAGACATCGAAAGGCAGAAGGCTATTCGGTCAA
Organism: Ampullaceana balthica; assembly: GCA_944989445.1. Classification (NCBI taxonomy): domain Eukaryota; kingdom Metazoa; phylum Mollusca; class Gastropoda; family Lymnaeidae; genus Ampullaceana; species Ampullaceana balthica. The sequence continues at coordinate 43,589 of CALYLW010000652.1, read as the reverse complement.
GCAAGACTTCGATGGCTCGCTGGGAGGAGACAGGTCATCGAGAAGGATCCGCGAGTGGAGACAAGATGACGCGAGTGGAGACAAGATGACGCGAGTGGAGACAAGATGACGCGAGTGGAGACAAGATGACGCGAGTGGAGACACGATGACGCGAGTGGAGACAAGATGACGCGAGTGGAGACAAGATGACGCGAGTGGAGACAAGATGACGCGAGTGGAGACAAGATGACGCGAGTGGAGACAAGATGACGCGAGTTGAGACAAGATGACGCGAGTGGAGACAAGATGACGCGAGTGGAGACAAGATGACGCAAGTGGAGACAAGATGACGCGAATGGAGACAAGATGACGCGAGTGGGGACAAGATGACGCGAGTGGAGACAAGATGACGAGAGTGGGGACAAGATGACGCGAGTGGAGACAAGATGACGCGGATCTTTTCAATAGAACGGGTTCAGGCAGACCAGAGCACCTACACCAGTGATGGCGAACCTATGGCACGCGTGCCACAGTCGGCAACGCAGAGCCTCATCAGCAGGCACGCGACTAAAATATCACTTCCTTAAACTAGCTAAGCTAAACACCATTTTCGGGTCTAACTGGAGGGTGGGCACTTTGCTATAAATAAGTGGGTTTATGGTGAATTTTGGGCACACGGCCCCAAAAAGGTTGGCCACCACTGACCTTCATGGTAATGAGCTCCGTTGAAATTGGGGAGGATAGAGAAATAAAGTAGTTGAATCATTCCGTCATAAACTTAACAGATATCCATGGTCCGGCTTAAAGACCTTAAAAACTCATTGGATACCAAATCCTGAATTAACTTTAGTGAAGCTTAAGACCAAATACACGTAACGGAATCGTACTTAAATGTGTGTGAACTATTATAAAACTATTATAAAAACAAGAAATAAAAACTCGAATGAGTATTTAAACGCAATTTCCAACAAGGAAATCACACCACGAATGTGTCAATATAATGCGCACCACGCAACGACCTAACATAAGCATTCACAAAGCGAGAAAACCCCATTAACTATCATTCTAGATTACATTAAAAGTAATTTCAAATAAATAATTTGGAAACTAAACAAGACAATTGCTTTAAAAAATTGCTTCTAAAATTACGGGAGTCGAACGAAAACTGATTTTTGAAATATTCCTTCTCCAACATTGTTCTAAATATTATTAGCTATTGTTTGACGTTTGTTTCAACCCGATAGCTTTTATGGTTGGCGAGAAATTGACAAAATACTGATATTTTTTCGGGTTTTTTTGGATTTACCATGAAATCCAGTAAACCTTTTCGGTTTTTCTTTGGCCGTTGCACATCCTTGGGACCTCCTTAGCATATTTGCAAAAGACGCGAACCCTCTATTTGGTATGGTTCAGGAGGAGTCATATTGTCAACCTTGACAGACATTTCGAATCTATAAACACATTTTTTCCAAGGGAAGTTGCGTTAAAAAATTCCCTGATCAATTAAAAAGAACTTGCACTCAGTACCATATTAAGTGAAACGGCGGTGAGAGGCCTCTAATGATGTAGGAATTGATTACAAATGTCAGGAGAATAATGTGTAGAGTGGAAGAAAAGCTTTTCGGAACATGGTAATAGCATGGAGCCAGAATTTGGCCTTTAGTTTTACCTGTATGAACAATACAACGAAAACCTCATGCGGTAAGTTGGATCATAAACGTTAAACAATATTATATTACCGGTGCACGAAAAGGAACTCTTTTTTACATACGAATTTATATAAGCTCATTACACGGGGACATTGACTTGAATCCATATTTATTATTATTTCTGAGCAAATACTGGAAAATGTGGAAATAACAGCGAAATGATAACAAGTCATGCTCTACACATCTTAATGATCTGGAAACATGCCCAGCATTTCTTTGGATCTTGGAAATTTAAACATGCAATCCGGAATTTTTTCAAGTTTTTCTTAATATGTGCAAAATATATTTATAGTTGGGCTGCACAATTTAACAATTAATTAATCGATTAATCGTTAAAATTTTTAATCGATTGAAATTAATTTGATCGATTAAAATTCAATTAAAATTTAAGAATATATTTCTATTTTTTTCCCCCCAATTTATTAATAATTTATATTGTTTGTTACTTACATACTTTTCCCTCGTATTATTATTATTTATTTAGTCATGCATACTTTAAAAAAAGTTTTCTTCCTCATTTCTTGCATAGCAGAACACATTTGCTGTGTTACTTCACAAAATTTAGGAGCCATGGAATTACCGCGACTTAACCAATTTCGCGAAATAAAGAATCGTTACTTAACAGGATCTATATATTGCGTTATAAAAAATAATTCCCTATTAATCGAGCAACTTTTTTTAAAACTTAGTACCAGCCCTAATTTATAGATATTCCCGTATGACTTAACATAATTTGCATGACAACCTTTGAATAATAACTCAACCTAGTTAAAAGTTAAACATAAATTTGAATATATTTACTTCTATTATCAATGGCTACATGCTAGAGTCCGTTATGTCTACATGCTAGAGTCCGTTATGTCTACATGCTAGAGTCCGTTATGTCTACACGCCAATTTGGCTTTGACACCCTTGCACTAAACTGTAAGAAATAGACATCCATTTTTTTAGTTAAGGGAGTTATTTATGGTGTTTTTTTTTGTTTTTTTTGTTTTTTTTCAGTCGACTAGAACCCGGGCCAAACGTGTACAAGGATAGAGCTAAGAACAAGGAAATAAGCTCACGGCTGGCCTTAGACCAAATCTTGTAACAAAAGGATCAAATTACATTCACGTTTTCATTGCCTCTCTACCTCAACGAAGAACCCCCATTTGTTTTGTTTGTATTATCCTGCCCAATTACAACCCCTTGCCCACTGTTCCTTCTATTATTCCATCTGTATCTCTTTCTCTCTCCCTCTCTTTCTCGCTGTCTCTCTCTCTCTCTACCACCCCTGCACCCCCTTCCCTCATCCGCGATGCCCTTCAAAATCCAAGAAACAAAACAGTTTAAGCCACGCTCGCCATTAGACCAGGGTCTGGGGCGTGTGCGAGGGAGGGATGACGCGAAGGCGCTGCTGTTCAATGTCCATGTATCAAACCTACATCAACACACGAAGATACGGGCACGAGCTGAGCCGGAAATCAATGCCGCCGACGTGAGCGGAACACGGCCAGGCATTGTGGTTTGTCGGATCCGATAGAGAAATATTCTCGGCGGGGTATGGAGACGAGGGCTAGGATATGTGGGGTGGGGGGGGGGAGTCGGTTCTGGAATTTACATTAAATCGAGTTTAAGTAGACGCCGGGATAATTAGCGGTCTCTGCTGAGGGTCGCCCGGCGTATTTCCTAGGAAGATGGGGAGACGCATTAGCACAAAGCAGACATCTGTTAGGTCAGCTTTGACATCAGTGGCCTTAGTGGGCAATGACGTTAGTTGGCCTTTAGCGACTCAGTGAAGCGTTGGGCTCACGTCGGTAGCAATATCGATGACGTATAAACTTAGTCAGATAGCATTAATAGCAATGTCTGTTTCATTATTGATTTGAAACTGTCGTAAGCAAATGAGTTTAGAATAATGCGTTGCTTCTTTTCCAGAGATAAAAATTGAAGGTGTATGGCTTAAGGTTTTTGTTTTAAATTTGTCAGCTGAATGCTAGAGAATAGAGAAAGGCAGGAACTGGTCATTTTCAAGGGATGATTTTTTAAAAAAATTGGGTGTCAGTGGGTATTGCGAGGCTCCGTTGCTGAAGGTTAGATAAAAGGCAAGAGCGAAAGCAGAACCCGAAAAACTCGAGAGGATTTTAATTTGCAAAATACTAAATGTGTGCCATCCAAGAAGCTATTTAAAGTGTGCATCTTTTATCAAGGGTCCTTGAACTTTCATGTTTTATGGGCCCTATTGCATCCACGTGACGGCTACTTACGAACCTCTTTTTAGCTAAGCCCTTTGAAATCAATAAATTACATTTAAAAGGAATTTAGCTCACGGACCACCAGATATCGTATCAAAGATCTCTCATACGGACAGTGGGCCCGTTCAAGAGCACTGCTGCCCTTTGTCCAAAAAGCCATTAATTTGTCCTAAATAGGGGTGGGGATCAGCCAGTTCGAAACGGTTTATCAGAATCATTCCTATTTATGTGTGTGTATATATGAGTGTGTGGAGTAAGCAAACTGGTTGTAAGGTTTTCTTAAAACGGGGGTGGGCAAGCTGCGGCCCTCTACGGGATGATGTGCGGTCCGTTGAACTCTGCAGCAATTCTTTTTTTTTAAATACGAAGTATTAGAAAGCAACAGCTGAGTTTCGTGTATCAATTATATACATGTTTGCCTACGACGCGTATAAATGAGAAGCCGACTGGCAATATATCCTCTGGGAGAGGGGGGGGTATCGGTCTCCTTATATTAAAGGGGCTTTGATTTAGTCAAACTGCAGTATTTAAAAAAAAATAAAAGTGACAAAAAGAAGCAACTCATTGCAAGGCATCTGCCTTTGACATAATATACCGGGTAGTTTAGAAAATCCAATGTCACATAATAACAAAACCTACCATTTATGTAAAGCCAAAATTATAATTGCAAATGGACATTTGCTTTGATCTAAGACCCTAAGACGTAGAAGATTATTCCGTGATACTGAACGATTCCCCCCCCCCACACACACACACTTTCGTCGGCCTCTGCTGACTGCACAAGTAGCTATTTAAATTTATACGCGAATCCAGAAACCCGCTGAATTAATGTAAATATTTCTCTAAGGCTCGGGGTTTTTTTCTGCTCATGAGCCCTAGCATAACAGCAGTGGCGGCCTGAGGCATGTGCAAACAATGCCGTCATGCCAATCTTTGTTGAATATAAAACAGAAAAAGAGAATGAGGACACGGCTAAAGACTGCGAGGATATATAAAAAATGTGTTTTCTTGTTAATGAATATGCTGTTTTTTACTTATGACACTAAAGTCGGGGCAGTACGTAGTATTTTTTTTTAAAACATAGTTATATGGGCGTGCGAAGGGCTGCCGACATGTAACATTCTCATGGCATGCACCTGGAGAACATAGAGTCGTGCTTGATAAAATTGAATGTTGAACTCAGTGAAAATTCATGATATGGGGAAGACGAAATTTCAGGTAGTCGAAGCCCAAAGACACGCGATAGTCAATATCAAATTTTCTCTAAGTTTCTTTGATTCATTTGCAAAAAAAATAATAATTTCGAATGTTAATAAAAAAAATGTCTGTGCAAAATTTTACATCCATCAAACACACATATATATTGTCCTTTTCAAAATTTGCTGCGTGTTAGCATATTAAAAAATTACGTGCATCTAGCAAAAAAACCCAAACAAGTATATTATTGGATGATTGTAGTTTCCGCGAAACCTAATTTTTATAAAATAAAACAATCCACAATAAAAATATTTAAAGAATCAAATCTACTTGTACTTGTGTCTCCACTCAGCCATGTGTGTCTCCACTCAGCCATGTGTGTCTCCACTCAGCCATGTGTGTCTCCACTCAGCCATATGGATAATCTTCAAGAAATGTACGAGCAATAGTTTCTTCAATGAGACAGAACTCAATTCTTGTCATTTTGCACCCAACCACACACCGCTGAGAACCGTTGTGTCACCTTAGAATTCAGATTCTTAGCTGACTGATCCTTTTCATTTCTTTGACTTAAGTAAAGCGGTTTTAAATGGTACATTAATACATTAACTTAATGAACTAGTTCAAAGTAGAAAATCGACGTACGTATATTAAAATTGTGCGCCATAATTTCAGTTAGGCGCATTTTAATGAAATTAACACGAACGATATTGAACACAAGCACTAAGTACAAACACAGTTAGTGCATTCAGGCAGAATCACAGAAAGTGAGTTAACGTATACAATTGGTGGACACAGACATTAAGCTAAACCATGAAGAAATTGAACACTGACAGCAAATGAACATGGACATTATACAATCAATAATCCTATTAAACATTTGACCAAATACAGATATTAATGTAACCAACAAACTAGACCTACAGTAACCCAGCAGACATGAAAACCGGTCATCTTCCCCCCCCCTAGAGCCCCAGTAACAACAAACTGGCTAATGAAATGTTACGCCCTTAGGTTCGTAATTTCAACTAATGTACAAGCCTAACTGGCCCATCTCCTTTATTATATCCCTGGTTAAGTTCACGTTAGAGGACATTACCTCTTTAACAACCGGCCAACTAACAGACGCAGTTCAACCTCCGCTTGCGACTCTTATTTGGGGAACTCCCAATTCGCAGAAGTCATTAATCAAGGACGCAAGTCTGGTCTTAACCAGTGAGGGGAAGCACAAATGGTAGGTCAATAAATCAATTAAAACAAATGGATGCAAGACCCACACACTAGGTGAACTTGAGGAAAATAAACCTTGGTAGAAACAAGCAAATAACAAAAGGTAGTGAAATTTCAAAACAAAACAAAGGCTAGCTGGCAATAAAAACGGCGTCTGTGAATTTAGCCATGCATGAAAGCTTTAATTTGTCATTTTAATGTTTTTTAAAATTATTTTTTGTTGGAATTAAAAAGAACTGTAAACGTTCTTTATTTGGACAAGATGGCGCCATTTAAAATGAGATCATCTCTTACCTTTATAGGGAGGCTGTATAGGTTGACAGTGAGATTATGACTGATCTTTATAGAGGAGGCTGTATAGGTTGACAGTGATATTATGACTGATCTTTATAGATGAGGCTGTATAGGTTGACAATGAGATTATGACTGATCTTTATAGAGGCTGTATAGGTTGACAGTGATATTATGACTGATCTTTATAGAGGAGGCTGTATAGGTTGACAGTGAGATTATGACTGATCTTTATGGAGGAGGCTGTATAGTTTGACAGTGAGATTATGACTGATCTTTATAGAGGAGGCTGTATAGATTGACAGTGAAATTATGACTGATCTTTATAGAGGAGGCTGTATAGATTGACAGTGATTTTTATCTCTGATCTTTATAGGGAGGCTGTATAGATTGATCAGCGCCGGATTATCAGAAACAACTGATTTCAAAACACGTATCTTTAAAGGGGCTGCGTTCCTCTTTACGGTCCCCATATGAAAATTGTAGTCAGTTCTCGTCCCCTCTGAAAGTTCCTGTTGTGTATAGACACAGAAAGAAGTCCCTCGGTGGGCGCTCTTTAGAAGAAACTAGGCCCACGTTACGGAATAGTCTTCCCATGTCATTGAGAGAATGCAACGACAAGAATACATTTTAAGAAAAATCGAAACATTTTTTGTTTAAATTTTAAGCCAAGTTTTGAATATCAGAGCGTGGTGAGCCTGCTGAACTTATAGCATGGAAAAATATTTCTGTACAAGAAACTATCATCTACTTTGTACAGCATACACGTAAGTGCAGGAAGAGGCCTTTTTGTATAGGTCTGAATGTACTGCATGATTTCCTTATCAACTTCATAAGTTTGTGTTACGGCTAGTAACTGGAACTGTCTTAACCTCAGGTAACAACTACGCAAAGCTTTGCCCACACATTAGTTCTTGGCACACAACATGAAGTTAAAGGACACGCAACCTTGCAAATAATCTATCCTTCTTACTATAGCATGAAAATATCCCCATAAATATTTTTAAGATAGTTCAAAAGAAATATCATATTAATGAAGAAATGTTAATTGTTCAAATACATTTTAAAACAAACGAATTTTGTTCGCGTCAGAATGAGTGATTTCCTTGTTTTCGGAAGAATTAAAAAAGACTTCAAATGAAAGCGTGTGCGCTAATAACATAGAATGAAGACTGATGGCCGCTTCTTTAAATAGAAGCGTATAAAACGACAAATTGTATTGTTGTTGGGGGATTTATTCCAGAAATACTATTTCCTGATTAATGAAGCTGATATTTTAATTTTAAAAATGATCTAAATCACAGCTTTCTAGATATTTTCCCCAGCGTAGAATAATTATTGTAAGATTGGGGAATGCGCTAGAGAGAACAATTGAATCAGCGAAAAAGAGACAATGAAATGGTGGACACGTAGGCACGTAGGCAAAAAAATGTCTTTCATTTACATGTAACAAAAAAAAACAACAAAAAAACAAAAAAAAACAAAAACGAGTGAACAATAAAAAGAGAACGTATCTGAATCTGATGTGTAAATCAAGGTAGGGGAATGCTGAATAGCGTTTATAAACAATGGTGAAGCTTTGAGACTTAAACCATCACTTTCGTCGCTTTAAATCAGTGAATTATTTTGGAGGTTTTCTGGGTTAAGAAGTTACATATGTAATAATATGTATTATTTTTCATGAATGCTCTCCTGACCAATGGTGGGTAATAATGTAATGACTGGGGGTGACACAGTCCCACAAAATGTTGGGATAGAGAACCGAAAACGTCAGATCAAGCATTTAAAGTCACAATAAGGAATTCAAAAGGATGATCTTGTAGTGAGAAAAAACTTTTAGACACGCGAATCGATTGAAGTCACCTTTGAACAAGCCAATCGTATGAAAGCAAAATTGGACAGGCGATTCGAAGGACGTCACTATTTTGGATAGACCAAAAACCATCCAGACCCATTTTTGACAGGCCATTCTTCAGTCAACACATTTATACGGTAGTGTGTGTGTGGGGGGGGGGATTTATTGTCACAATTTGTTTTAAGTTGGCAAAATTACGGAAAGGTTTTATGGGCGTGGAAAAGAGTGGGGGGGGGGTGTTACAAACATGAGTTAAAGACACGCGTTCATCTCTCACAGAGAAGCTGAGTCCAAGATAACGGCCGTGTTCCTCAAGTAAGATTGATGTCAGCTCACAACACTCGGGAGAATGATTTATGGCGACCATCTTTTCAACCTAGTGTCAAGAAAGACACAACCTCGGGCACTGAACGTACTAAACATGTGATGATGTCCAGGACGCCGACCTTACGGTCAGTTTAAAAGTGATGCTCCCTGGCACATGCCCCGAGTCCTGTTTTGTTGTTGACATGGTCCCAGAGGGAGCTGTGGGTTTTTGTTTTTCTCTCAGAAGTTGATCATCTGGTGTGCGTTGTGTGGAGGTGCATTAACAATCGTTTGTAGTAAGATATGTAAATAATTCAATCCTAACAAATTGATGTTTCAGACAATTTGCAGATACGCTTGTTTATTGATTTTTATATATAACCATTTACATAAAAATTCTGTAAATTGTGTCTATTTTTCAATACAATAAATATGGAAAGTATAAGGGAGTATAAGCTTATATCTACTCAGTGCAATCATCTCGCTTAAAGATAATCGGAGTATCGGACTTCAATGGCATCCTTAAAATAATAAAAAAATTTGTTGAGACCAGGGATGTACCGGATCTCGGTTAGTTACTTGAGCTCACCAATCCATTGCCTCGCCAATCAATGTTCCCTCTAAGGTTCGTTGGTCCGTGTGCAAAATAGAAAAACTCGTGTGCAAAGTTGCGCAGCATCGATTTTTTGGGCAATATTTTACCAAATTGGATGCGCGGTAATTAAAAACTACTGCGCGGCGTCGGTCAGATATCTGCGCGGATGCGCAGACGCGCAGCTTAAAGGGAACATTGCTCACCAGTGAAAGACGAGTGTGGAGAATGCAGTAATCTATAGATTGTACTAAACAGACACGAAATATAAGAATTATAAGCGTGTTAACAAAAAATTAAAACATCTGTTTGTCAGTCTTATTTTTTTAATACACATGGTATTGCTTATGATACGTGTTGTTTCAGGTGCGACTGTTGTCAAGTGACCTTCAAGTCTACCATCATGACAGCATATATGACTGACCATACAGCTTATATTACTTATTATATAATACGTAGTGTACAATGCAAAATATATACATATTTTTTTTTATAAATACGCAATTTAAAGTTGTTGTTTTTTTACTCATGTGCCTTCATTACTCCCCCTTTTTTTTCCTCTCAATATTCCCCGCAGATTTACATTTTTACCCCATTGGAGGTAATTGTTCGCAAACCACATTAGAGCAAGCATATAGGTTTCCCGCCCCCCCCCCACCCGCCCAGTCATATTCCGTTGTTATGATTCCAACGACAAGGCGTTCTTTGAAAGGCCAAACTGGCAAATTAAATGTCAGAATAACACCAACTTGGGCCTGGTCTATTGACGAATGAATCAGCGCGTATTCAATCTAATAATACTCCCACAGAGGCCAGTAATGCTTCTTAGTGAGGTGTGTGTGTGTGCCTGTGAGGGTGCTTGTGTGTGCGTAGCTTCAGCAAACCAAATATTCAATCGCTTCTCATAAAATAATAATTTTACAACAAAATTTTTCATTAAAAATACGTTTCATTCAATCTTAACATCAAAATTTAATTAATTTTTTTTTAAAGTAAGATCATTACTGCACTTCATTTTAATACTCGTTTTCGTTTGACCTCTTCACATTATTGACCAATCATGATAGCTCTGCCAAACACTAGGACCCTTCCATCCACCCCACCCCACCCCCCCACCGCCCCACCCAAACTATCCAGTCCCCTATTTGAAAGGTACCTAAACACAATTTAGGTTTTCTACTTCCGTGATCCAGTGAGCCGCACCTAATGTCCAATATCAAGTAAATAACATTTATGCCAGACACACCTGGTGTTTATATCAAGAAAACGCTAACATCTCAAACACATTTAATATATCAATAAATGTTTAACGCAGAAATAAACTGCATTCAGGTGCACACATTCTGTGATGATTGCAACGTTTCGAATGGATGGAAATATTTATTCTGGCAAGAAAAATTCGCCCACTGATACACACAGCCATTTTTTCTTTTGTGGAGAAAAGCGTACACATTATTTCACTCCTACCCAGATTTCTGTCATTGTAATATTAAACCCTCGAACTAAAACAGGGATATGTGAAGCGTTGTGGTCATTTTAAATACGAGTATGTTACGCAATTTCTTTAAAATTTCCAGAATTTGAAATATTTCAATTAGTAGGTTAAAAAGGTTAATCGTAACTTTAGCTTCGAAGAAGGTGAAATTGGCTTTCAGCTTAAGTAGAATGTTTATTGTAAGAGACTTGTGTTTGTTGTGGTTACACTGTGAGACCATGCGGAACAAGATGACTGAGTTCAGAGACTGCGTGTTTCTCTAGTGATGTGAACTGGTGCTTATCTTGTTGGGTTGAACTTGGAGTGTCTATATAATGTATGTAAAGCTAATGTGATTAAAGTCAGTAGTTGTTACACGGGCCACGGACTGGTGTCTTGATTTCCCGTGTTGATTCACAGTTGTATTATCACAGTTACTATTAAATCATTGCGCTTCAGGCTGGCAGAATACGAAGATTACGAAACGTGCATCAAGTTTATGAAAATAGCCAACCGAACTCTAACGGCAACGGCGTGTTGTGTGATATAACTAATAAACTGATAACATTTATATTATAAACATTCTGTCATTTTAAGAATTGTATTATTTATGAACGAGTTGACTCTGAGCGAGCTCATCAACAATTCAACAAGCTGTTCCAGTATCATCTATGCCCAACCCCCCCCCTCCCTCCCAAAACGATTGACGACTTTTTTAAAGGATTCGATGTCCTTGTGTCACCAAAACACCAATCTGTCACCAAAACACCAATCTGTCAAGGAGATAGTGTCAGGGTTTGTACAGCATGTATTCATCGCAATTGGCCACAGCAACACCATTGAACCCACTGAATGCAATATAATTTCCTTAACACAGGAAGAAAGTCTCAAATTCCTAAAAATACATTGTCTGAGTATTACGTTTATCACCCGCTATCGCAGAATCGTGTATTCCACTTCCGGTGTCATATTTTAAAATCGCCTATCACAAAAATCCATGCCTGATTGTGAACTGCAATTTTCGTTGGCTTGTTATCTAATTATTTTGCATGGACACAGTAGCTAAATCCATCACATTCCCGCTACTGGATATAGAATACATCTAGACATTCAGTTGGCGGGCTTGTTTCACATTCACAAACACTGGTACACAATCATAAGTTAAATGATTGAAGTAGGATCAATTTATCGGACCTGGGAGTGGAGAACAGGGTCATCGATTTACCAAAATTGTGCATCTGGAATATTGTAGGGGGGGGGGAATCCGACACATAAAATAACGTCAAAATACATTATCACCATTATTAACCATATATATGTGATCTTCGCAGATAAGAACTTAAGTATTGTTGTTGTTTTTTTTCTTTAAAGAAAACCATACCTATCTGCGTCATTTTATGCATGTATTATTAACTCTATTGGATATATCTTAACTCTTTGTTGTCCACCCATGGCACAGCATTTTAAACAAATCATTTTTGAGTGTTATGTTTATAGGTGTCGCATGTCCTTTAACCAATGGAGTCGTGGCTTTCAAAGAGAGAGCATAGAAAATGTGAAGTGTATAGCTTTACAATATAAGGAGAGCATTCCAGACGGCTATTTTTGGTGTTACACAAAGACTTGCCGGGAGCAGGACATGAGCGTAAGGAGCCAGGTGCTCTCTCCCACCACCACCACATCACCAGTCCCCAAAAGCCTACAACTTTCTAGCAACACATACGTCCAGTCCTGTCAAACCCATACGTCCAGTCATGTCAAACACACACGTCCAGTCCTGTCAAACACACACGTCCAGTCCAGTCCTGTCAAACACATACGTCCAGTCCTGTCAAACACATACGTCCAGTCCTGTCAAACCCATACGTCCAGTCCTGTCAAACACACACGTCCAGTCCAGTCCTGTCAAACACATACGTCCAGTCCAGTCCTGTCAAAAACATACGTCCAGTCCTGTCAAACACATACGTCCAGTCCTGTCAAACCCATACGTCCGGTCCTGTCAAAAACATACGTCCGGTCCTGTCAAACCCATACGTCCAGTCCTGTCAAACAAACACGTCCAGTCCTGTCAAACACACACGTCCAGTCCTGTCAAACACACACGTCCAGTCCTGTCAAACACACACGTCCAGTCCTGTCAAACCCATACGTCCGGTCCTGTCAAACACACACGTCCAGTCCTGTCAAACACACACGTCCAGTCCTGTCAAACCCATACGTCCAGTCCTGTCAAACAGGTTGCGTTGCTCGCCCAATAATTTCATGAAGATTTACAAAGAATGTGATTTCCAAGCCTGCATGTGTCCCTGTTTGAGAAGACATTAAAGGGTTTGGCGATCTACACATTCAGAGCTTTGATTTCCTCCCCAAATATCTCAAAGCTTTGCTGGTAAATTTTTTAAAAATGTGTACATTATTTTTCGTTAGGTTACTGTGTTTTTTTTTAATTAAAGGGGTATGTTTGATTATTATTAAGTTGTAAAGGGGGGGGGGAGGAATAGCAAAGAGCTTGGTAGTTAATAGTTAGATTTATGAGTTGATGTTCGTTTGCTTTTGTTTGTTTTTTAAAGACGATGTTCAGTGCTTTCGTTTCATTAGAAAATTATTACGATGACCAGTGGCGTCACTAGGGGGGTGCGGTGGGGGCGGGCCGCCCTGGGTGACACCATCACGACGGGTGACACAAAAATGTAAATTTCTTTATGTTCCCGTTATTCGGCACTGGGAAACTCGGAGGTGTTCTATGGGTTAAGTCGTGAGGGGGTGACACCATGAGCTACCGCCCCGGGTGACACCGACCCTAGTGACGCCTCTGACGATGACCCAAACGTTGACTGGAAAAAGAAAAGGAAAGCATGGCCGACTAAATGGCATCTTATTTTAAACCACAGCCTCACGTTCCGTGATGTACATATTCAAAGTATACAGATAAAATGACTAGAGCAGATAGTACGGAACCACCGTCGGTATTTGCTCGCACCCAACCACGTCATCATATTATCCTTACATCAATGCCCGCCATGTTATTCCATGTCAGCCAAACGAGTCGTGAACTCGCGTCTACCTCACGTTATAATAGCGTATAATTGCCCTCGACAGGAGTCATGCTCATGGATTTTTTTTTAAATTGGGAGAGGGGATGGGGTTTGATTCGAATATTCCAACCCCCCCCCCAGGACAGCGTTGTTATTAAGATAAGCGAACATTGTTGACACGGAAGCTGCTTTTAATAGTGTCTACTGGGAAGTAAGAATAGTCACACTCAATGTTCCCTCTAAGGTTCGTTGGTCGGTGTGCACAGTAAAAAAGAAACTCGTGTGCAAAGTTGCACAGCACCCATATTTTTGGAAATATTGAACCAAATTTTCCTCGCGGTAATTCTAATTGCTGCGCGGCGTCCGTCAAATATCTGCGCGGCCGCGCAGCCGCACTGGTTAAAGGGAACATTGGTCATACTATTGACATGGCAGTTGTTTTTAGTTCTGTCTACTGGGGTGTAAGAATACTAATGAATAGTCACACTATTGACAAGGAATTCGCTTTTATTTCTGTCTACTGGGTATAATGAATAGTCACACTATTGACATGGAATTTGTTTTTAGTTCTGTCTACTGGGGAGTATGAATAGTCACACTATTGACATGGAATTTGTTTTTAGTTCTGTCTACTGGGGAGTATGAATAGTCACACTATTGACACGGCGGTTATCTATAGTTCTGTCTACTGCGGAGTACGAAAAGTCACACTATAGAGACGGATGATGATGATTCCGTCTACTAGAGAATAAGAAGACTGAATCAATGAACAGTCTGAGAACTTTGGGGGCAATTAGACATAATTGAATGTCGATCAAATATATACCGGCAGGCAAGAAAATAAGAGGATGACATCTGACTGATAAAAAAAAACTCCAGCCTTATAACTTTGAAATCGCCTGCTGTTTACCCATGCATGAAAAAAACCTGAAATCGGCTTTTACGTAATGTCGTTAGCAAACACTTTCAGTAAATCAAAGAGTGGGTAAACACGAGCTTTTGAGACAGTGATGACGTCAGAACACGGGAAACGTAACCGGTCAGGCAGGACCCGCAACAACATTGGAGATTATTAATTAGTTTAAGGAACTTGGACGCTCGTTAATTTGTGAGTTGGTTCTTAGATTTATGAAGTCTAAAGTGACAAAAAGAAAACTAAAAGTGATAATTTAAAGCTGATTTATTAAATGTGCCTCCACCTCAGTGATCCAGACTTGGGGGCCCCCCCCAAGAGGGGGGGGGGAAAGGGGGGGGGTAAAAAAGGTAAATTTCTGTATTTTATCAAATTTAGTAATACTGTTAGGAGATGGCTCCGTTAAAGGTATGATTAGATTTTTGCAGTTTTTAAATCCTTTATATTAACTCGTGGTGTCTGCGGCGGACCTTGCTTGCTTGCTTGCTTGTCGCCAAAACTTTTGATCGATTTTTAACCCACTTGCTCGCAAGATAGCGAGCTGAAATTTTGCAGGCAGTTTCGTACCGATGATAAAAACAATGTATCAAAATTTCAGATCGATCGCATGTACCGTAATTAAATTATTGATTTTTTAGATTATTTTATTTATTCCTATGTATCATGCTATTTTTTGAGATAGAGCGTCGCGGTGCGTATTATATTGAACAACCTTTCTGTCGCGCAATAAGGTCGTATTTTATTGACAGCTCTTTTTATAAACATATTCCTGATCGGTGCGCATTATATTAAACATGTTTTACGACACAACTGCAATTTTGTATTTCTGGATGGTCTGGCGCTGCGTATTATAATGAACATTCTTTTAATTACTTCTCGTACATAAAGGATTTATAGTCAAAAACTTGGTTTTTTACGGGTTTTTCTTATTAAGTTGATGAAAATCTTGATACCAGGCGCGCTAAAAGATTGTTTTGTGGCGTCCTGTTAGGCCTACGGATACTCCACTATACGCTGTTTATATAACATTTTTTAAATCCCTTATATTAACTTGCTTCGTAAGTTTTAAGCGATCGGACTATCCAAACATTTGAATTGACACTGGTGACGGCTTAAAGATAATGATTTTTTTAAAATCCTTTATATTAACTCGTGGTGTCTGCGGCGCGACCGACCGACCTGCTGCCTTGTCGCCAAAACTTTTGATCGATTTTTAACCCACTTGCTCGCAAGATAGCGAGCTGAAATTTTGCAGGCAGTTTCGTACCGATGATAAAAACAATGTATCAAAATTTCAGATCGATCGCATGTACCGTAATTAAATTATTGATTTTTTAGATTATTTTATTTATTCCTATGTATCATGCTATTTTTTGAGATAGAGCGTCGCGGTGCGTATTATATTGAACAACCTTTCTGTCGCGCAATAAGGTGCGTATTTTATTGACAGCTCTTTTTATAAACATATTCCTGATCGGTGCGCATTATATTAAACATGTTTTACGACACAACTGCAATTTTGTATTTCTGGATGGTCTGGCGCTGCGTATTATAATGAACATTCTTTTAGTTACTTCTCGTACATAAAGGATTTATAGTCAAAAACTTGGTTTTTACGGGTTTTTTCTTATTAATCCTTTATATTAACTAGGGGTCTACCGATATGCCTTTTTGCCGATATTGCCGATACCGATATTACCGATATTTTTTTTGCCGATATGAGTGCCGATATGAGTATTTGTTATGACAAAAACCAGCGGTCATATTTGATGACGTCATTCTTAAATTTATCACTCGTAATTATTTATCTTTAATATTAGGGGACTACCGATACGCATTTTTGCCGATATTACCGATATTTTTTTCCGATATGAGTGCCGATAGGGTATTTGTTAGGACAAAAACCAGCGGTCATATTTGATGACGTCATTCTTAAATCTATCACTCGTAATTATTTATCTTTAATATTAGGGGACTACCGATAGGCATTTTCGCCGATATTACCGATATTTTTTTTTCCGATATGAATATTTGTTAGGACAAAAACCCAGCGGTCTTATTTGATGACATCGATCATTCTTAAATTCATCACTCCTAATTATTTATATTTTATATTAGGGGTCTACCGATAAGTATTTTTGCCGATATTACCGATATTTTTTCTCCGATATGAGTGCCGATATGAGTATTTGTTAGGACAAAAATAACAGCGGTCATATTTGATGACGCCATTCTTAAATTTATCACTCGTAATTATTTATATTTTATAATTAAGGGGTCTACCGATATCCAGTTTTGCCGAAATACCGATTTTTTTTCCCCGAAACGAAGTTTCCGATGTGTTTGCACGTTCCAGTTCATGACCTACATAGGACTCATAACAAAACGAACAGTCCTTTATAAAAATGTACAAGCATATTAGATACTCCTTTTGAAACTTCAACCTTGACTCATAATTATTAATTCTAACCAATAGTTTAATGGCTTTTGCACACGGCCACCTTTTATGAATGAAACAATGAGAACAAAGTACAATAGTAATATAGTGAAAATGAGGCTGAAGCTTGAATGGTTGCCAATGACAACACGTCTTCACACGGTACATTTTGTTATTCCATACGAAACGAAATGTTTTAGACATCTGCGATTCTGCTTGCATCTTTGCTATTAGAGCAATTACGTGAACATAATGTTTACATGTTATCCATTTATTAGAGCAATTACGGTATACTTGGCATCGGCACTATTTACACAGTATTTCTGAGTATACGAAAATCGGCCGATACCTAAACAATATCAAAGCACATGGAACACTGTATCGTGGCTGCACATATTAATACTAGGACTCTTTTGACTATTTCAATACTGGTATCGGGGTCGAAATATTAATTTGTCGAGATATTGTAAACCTAAATGATAGTTTTTTTGTTTCCGTTTTTTTTTGGGTCAAAATGTCACTTATTATGAATATCGGTGACGTCAATATCGGGACCTTTACAGGCTACCGATACCGATATTGTCGATGTCTAGATATCGGTGCCGATATATCGGCCAGGCGATATATCGGTAGACCCCTAATATTAACTCGTGGTGTCTGAACCCGCCCTTGTCGCCAAAACTTTTGATCGATTTTTAACCCACTTTCTCGTAAGCTAGCGAGCTGAAATTTAGCAGGCGGTTTCGTGGCGATGATAAAAACTACGTATCAAAATTTCAGATCCATCGCATGTACCGTAATTAAATTATTGATTTTTAAGATTATTTTATTTATTCCTATGTATCATGCTATTTTTTTTAGATAGAGCGTCGCGGTGCGTATTATATTGAACAACCTTTCTGTCGCGCAATAAGGTGCGTATTTTATTGACAACTCTTTTTATAAACATATTCCTGATCGGTGCGCATTATGTTAAACATGTTTTACGACACAACTGCAATTTTATATTTGTAGATGGTCTTGCGCTGCGTATTATAATGATTATTCTTTTAGTTACGTCTAATACATAAAGGAGTTATAGTGAAAAAACGTGGTTTTTTACGGGTTTCTTTTATTTAAGTGTGCGATATTGTTGATCTACTGGTATCAAATGTGTATGAAATTTAAATTGAATATATTTTATGAAAAAAATTAATTGATTGGTTTAGTTTTGCTTAAAGAAAAACTTGCAGACAAACACATCATTTCACACTCACGCACTCGCGCGCACGCACACGCTTCCAAACCTCCAATGGTCGTTTTAATTTGAGCTGTTTTTAGCGTTGACTGTGCTCCTGAAGGTGATTGAAATATTTCCCCATGAATGTAATCCAAGACGTTAGGGGCTGTACGTGCGCTCTATCTGCATGATGTCGGGGTCCATGCGTGCAGGTGAGCACGTGTGTGTGTGTGGGGGGGGGGTCGTACCCTGGTGTACAGTGTACGTCAAGGGACGGTACGGTTCCATTCTCGCAGGTGGCTAAGATGTCAATGGAAAAAGAGCTAAGTCGTTAGACCTACTTTAGATTGTATTAAATAGCAATGGAGGGGGGCGTGTGGCGCTACAGTCAATACAGGGAATGGTAACTGAAGGCGTGTGGTGGTACACTCAGTACAGGGAATGGTAACTGAAGGCGTGTGGCGGTACACTCAGTACAGGGAATGGTAACTGAAGGCGTGTGGTGGTACACTCAGTACAGGGAATGGTAACTGAAGGCGTGTGGCGGTAAAGGGAATGGTAACTGAAGGCGTTTCGCGGTACACTCAGTACAGGGAATGGTAACTGAAGGCGTGTGGCGGTACACTCAGTAAAGGGAATGGTAACTGACAACCTGGGGTGGTACAGGGAATGGTAACTTAAGGCTTGTGGTGGTACAGTCAGTAGAGGAAATGGTAAATGAAGGCTTGTGGTGGTACAGGGAATGGTAACTGAAGGCGTGTGGCGGTACACTCAGTACAGGGAATGGTAACTGAAGGCGTGTGGCGGTACACTCAATACATGGAATGGTAACTGAAGGCGTGTGGCGGTACACTCAATACATGGAATGGTAACTGACAGCGTGTGGCGGTACACTCAGTACAGGGAATTGGTAACTGAAGGCGTGTGGCGGTACAGGGAATGGTAACTGAAGGCGTGTGGCGGTACACTCAGTACAGGGAATGGTAACTGAAGGCGTGTGGCGGTACACTCAGTAAAGGGAATGGTAACTGACAACCTGTGGTGGTACAGGGAATGGTAACTGAAGGCTTGTGGTGGTACAGTCAGTAGAGGAAATGGTAAATGAAGGCTTGTGGTGGTACAGGGAATGGTAACTGAAGGCGTGTGGCGGTACACTCAGTACAGGGAATGGTAACTGAAGGCGTGTGGCGGTACACTCAATACATGGAATGGTAACTGAAGGCGTGTGGCGGTACACTCAATACATGGAATGGTAACTGACAGCGTGTGGCGGTACACTCAGTACAGGGAATTGGTAACTGAAGGCGTGTGGCGGTACAGGGAATGGTAACTGAAGGCGTGTGGCGGTACACTCAGTACAGGGAATGGTAACTGAAGGCGTGTGGCGGTACACATTTAGTAAAGGGAATGGTAACTGACAACCTGTGGTGGTACAGGGAATGGTAACTGAAGGCTTGTGGTGGTACAGTCAGTAGAGGAAATGGTAAATGAAGGCTTGTGGTGGTACAGGGAATGGTAACTGAAGGCGTGTGGCGGTACACTCAGTACAGGGAATGGTAACTGAAGGCGTGTGGCGGTACACTCAATACATGGAATGGTAACTGAAGGCGTGTGGCGGTACACTCAATACATGGAATGGTAACTGAAGGCGTGTGGCGGTACACTCAATACATGGAATGGTAACCGACAGCGTGTGGCGGTACACTCAGTACAGGGAATTGGTAACTGAAGGCGTGTGGCGGTACAGGGAATGGAAACTGAAGGCGTGTGGTGGTACACTCAGTACAGTGAATGGTAACTGACAGCGTGTGGCGGTACAGGGAATGGTAACTAAAGGCTGTGGCGTTACAGTCAGTACAGGGAATGGTAACTGACAGCAGGTTGGTGATTGACAGGTGGACCTTTGGAAATATCCAGGAATAAACCATGCTGAGCCTAAAAATAGACCAGATGTTTGAAGGACGAGACAGAAGTACGTGTAATAAGGAAATTGGGGAACACACACGACAGGAAGTTGTAGGACTATAGCATATTTTTAACTGGACACGATTTCTCTGCTTTAAGTGGAGCGGGCCAGGGATCTAGGTCACTATTGCCCGGGAATCTTAAACAGAAGGCTTGCTGAAGCGATCGGGGTGTGTACCCTACAAACACACGGATTACGTTGGCACTAAGGATGTGTAGTTGGTTTGACACAGTGTGCAGTACGTGTGTCCACTGCCTGTGTTTTGAATTCGTTGCAACTGAGTGTGTAATTTGTGTGTACACTGAGTGTGTTTTGAATGTGTTATGAGTATGTAGAAAGTGTGTACATTGATATATTGAGTGTGTAAAATGTTTGGTAACTGAGTGGTTTTTCTGGCGTGTACAGAATGCGTGTTAGTGGGCTGGGTGTGTAGTAGGTGTACACGCATACCTTGAACTATTATATGAACCTAGCAACAGATGAGCATACTAAGACTAAGTTGTTATTCAGTTTTTACATTGTGTTTTCACTGAGTGTATAGTAAAAGGAGTACTGAGTGTACATTGTACAATTTGGCGTGTGCAAACATATACAGGGTGTATTTGGCGTGTAAACTGGGTACTTAGTTATAGGTACTTTGACACCCCCCCCCCAAAAAAAAACAGTTCAATGACACAAAGTTTATATTGTTCTTGGTCAAGTAGAAGAAAAATACTTATCGCATTTTTAATCCAGAGTTCTCCTTTTAATAAGCCGAAACTTTTTTTTCCAAAACCATTTACTGCAAGACACTAAAAAATGTTTTTTTAACATTGTAAGTGTAACATAAAGACCTCGAATTTTCAGCATACTTGAATGAAGTATTTAGATTTAAGAATAACTTATTGATACGGTAATACTTTGTTGTCTGGTAGTTTGTCTTAATTGGTCACAATATTGGTATTTACATGAACAAAAACGTAATGCCAATAACTATAAAATTTAAGTGATTACCGTTTTGTTTTGGTTCAATATTTTGAAAGGCAACTAATTGTCACAACGATCAGGAATGCGGTCAGGAAATATCTGTTCACATATTCCGATGGTGAGACAAGACTCGCCGATACACACAACACTAATGTGGCCTTAAAATGTCAAAAATGTCAGGAAGCACTCAGATACTGTCAATACAGACCATGTCACACAGGGTCGACTTTCACTCGACTATATCAACTATATGATTCTCTGATTCGTGTTATTCTCTAAGACTGTGTTACCATCAATGTTCCCTCTAAGGTTCATCTGCCCGTGTGCAAAGTTGCACAGCATCCATTTTGTGTGCAATATTTTACAAAATTTGCTGCGCTGTAATTCTAAACTGCTGGGCGGCATTGGTCAGCTATCAGCGCTGCCGCGCAGCTTAAAGGGACCATTGGTTACCATTTTTACCTGTTTCTGTGTAATTTCCTGGAAAGTGTAATACACAATGGTACACGTAGTAAGGGTTTAGTATGGGTGAGGCTGCAATTAGGCTTTAAGAAAAAGAAAATGTAAGTGAAAAAGGGTATGTGTAGGCCCAGGGCCGGTCTTAGACCACTGCAACATATGCGGCAGCAGTGGGCCCCCCGCGCTTTCATAGGCTCGAGCGCCTATCTTAATTTTCATTTATTATCCTAATTAATTCCTTATCCCTACCCAAACTGGGCCCCGCGCAATCACCATTTCGCATATTAAGCCGCTCAGGGCCCCGCTATTGCTACGACCGGCCCTGTGTAGAGTAGGCCTACAAATATATACAAATATATATGTATTTTTATGGACATATTTCAGACTAAATGTCTTTCTAACAGGATAACACAGCAACCTTCTGATTTTTTATTATAATTACCGCCCTTTAATTGCCGGATATTCTTTTATTGCATGACAACCAGCGAGGGGAGGGGGTCCGCCAATTAATGACTTCGGGGCGGACGTCATTCTGGAAGAGAAAACTGGTGGGACAGTGGAGAACACTGTTGTAAACCTATTGTTATGTCTAGTGACTCTAATCAGTGTTGTTACATACAATAACAACTCATAATTACTAATAATCTCGTACGTAACTCCCTCAAAACACTATTTCATTAATATGACACAGTGAAGCCAGGAAAACCAACACTTTATCAACATTTAAAACTATAATAAAATGCAAGACTAGACGCAAACAATGGATAAGCGTAGGACGTAATAGTCTTCTGTGTAGAAAGAGCGTCTGTAACAGATAAGATAAGCCTTGACAAAAAAAACACTCAAGTCTCCACTGATGACAATCCTGAACGTGTCCATTTTAACAAATAATATAAAGTATATGCCTTATATATTTTAGATATATAAATGAAGTACACAGTAAGTATACTTTCTACTCAGTTATAAAATTATTTGTCATATTTGTTATGAGCCATGAGCAGTGGTCGAGTGGCAGCGCACTGGACTGTCGTACCGATGGTCACTGGTTTGAATCCATGTGAAGGCAAGGGAGTGTTCCCGGGGCCAGCGGGCGTCCCTGAGTCACCCCGCTCCGAATGGGTACCTAACACTACATGTAGTTAGGCGGCTGGGTAATGCGTGGAACCCACAAAGCCGTGGCCTATGAACGCTGCATCACTTGCCAACAGATCATCTGTCATGGTCTGTGGACGCAACTATCTTCTGCATAGAAGGAGCGTCTGTATAGATAAGATAAGATGAGCAAGATTGATACTGTAAGGCTTAAACGTAAAGCTAGCTAGCTAACTATTTGTACCACCAGCAACAATACTATAAAGTGTTACATTTTGGTGCCATCTGTGACAGTAACATGGCTAGGTTAGCTTTATGCTGAATCCACCACAAAGTACTGACACAGTGTGACTGCTATGTGTCACTGTGTGTGTTTGTGTGTGCGACTTCAAGGTGTAGTACTAAAACATAGATCTACTAAATGTGTTGTTCAAATCGCTGGTGTGTTGTAATTGTTATGATAATTGCGACATATTGACAGTCTTGAGGAAAAAAATTATACCCAATGGCTTGCTGACTTATACTTATAGAAACGTATAGTTATAGCAAATAGTAGAAGTAAGTATTAGTATGGTACCCAGTTGTAGCGTATAGTAAGTATAGTCGACAGTAGATGTAAACAGTATACATATTCCAGGTCTATATTATAAAGCTCCATATAAAGTATGGATGTCATAGTATAGTTGTTATTTTCGTACACTAAATAATACTTCATTTATCTATTTACTTATACATGGAAACTTTTTGTGACGCCAGGAATGTCAAACATGCTTGTAATTCCCATTGCTGATTAAATTGAAATAAGTCTAAACAGCACAGATGGCAGGGATATTAATTATAGTTTTATTATACAAACTTACTCATGCATGAGTATGATTGATAGTATTAGGCCACACTCACAGCGAGTTAAAGTAAAAGCATAACAACACCAATGTGATCATGGTGGTAGATCTCCTTCATTCACCTGCAACAAAAGCTTCCTTCCATTCTCATTGTTGTAGCGGATCTCCCCCCGCCCCCCCTCCCCCGCCCACACTTAAATAAAAGCCCATAACACTGATACTGATACTCTAGATAGACTAACAGTACACACAGGTGAAGTAGAGAAGACAACACAGTTCATAATCGTAATGGTCATTGAATTTTGAATGATTTTCAAAATATCATATAAATAATTATTTTTTACAAATATAAAATGAGAGTTAAAATAATATAAACAAAAACAGTAGCAAACCCTACAACTACAAGCTAAAATATGATGTCACAGTATTAGAGTACAGTGTATTACCAATAGATCAATATCAATAGGCCATAGGGCTCATAGGCGTAGTAGTAGTCGCAGTGGCCTCAAGTCTTAAGCCTAAGCCGAGTTGATCGAATTAAAATGTAAATTTATTAAATTATAGTAAATACTAATATTAGTATTAGTACGGCTTATATTATAAGGTAATAATAGTAACAGACAATTTAAAAAATTTAAACCAATCATGCATAGCATAGTTTAGAGACTAGTTATAGCATAGTCATAGTAATTTTATCAGTATCAGTAATAGGCTAATGCCATGTCACTAATGATCACTAATGACTATGATATAGCCTATATTATAGGATATCCTACGGAACGAGATCAATTTAACAATTTGGGCTTGGGCAAAGCCATTGCATTGAAATATCATTCATACGCATAAATAATATTAAATAACAACAGAGTCAACTAACTTGGCCCCTTTATTTTTATTCCTTTATTAAGACAGTTGAGATTGCAGGTTATACGAATTTCCGAATTACTAATAATACTAACACTAAATAATGGCCATTTCAATTTATTTTATTTTTATAGAATGAAAAGTAAGAATAATACCTGTTTTGAAATATCCTGTAAGTTGTTTACACCTGTATTAGCGGGACTACATCCACCCACCACAAGAAGAGACGATGATGATGACGACACGCCAGGGGACGACGTCCAAGCACAGCACAACAACACACACAACGTCTCGCCACGGAACCGTTAGTGACAAACCCACCCAACACAAGGCGCACGGCGTGGAGGAAAGAAATCGCAATGTCGTGTCACAAAACAAGGAACACTCAAGTTCGAGTTAATCCGTGGGAACAACGAGTGACTGGCCACAGGTCGTTAGTTTGGATCTACTGGGTAAGATCGGAACCTACACCACACACAATAAATGAGAAACACACGTTATCCGGGAACAAATATATTCGGTGTGAAAAGCGTTAGGCCTCTCAATGCAAACGGTCTCGGCTTGCACAGCCCGTGCGATGTGTGTGTGTGTAGCCGACCCTCGAGACTAGCTCGCGTGGTGTAGGCCTCACGGTTCGATCTTTCTCTACGAGAAGACAGTGCACGTCGATAATTTGTGCTAGGCTTCCCCCACTCCTCCCCGCCCTCTGTGCCCCGACCTTTCCGCATGTGCTCACTTCTCTCTTACCCACCCTCTGCTCCTATTCTTTGTATATCATCCAAGAAATATTTTGTTTCATTACAAATAACATTCAGTGCCACTATGGTTCAAGCACAGAAAATCTCACGAGGGGCCGTCCATAAAGTACTTCACGCTATTTTTTACTATTTTTAACTCCCCCTCCCCCCTGTCACAAACTGTCACAAATCTTGGAAACCCTAAAGTACATCACACTTTCGAACAAAAATGTTAGTTTTTTTTATTAACAAAATAATTAATATTTAATATAAAACACAGTACGGTCACTCATGACCAGACCCCCTCCCCCCTGTCACAAACGGTCACACTTTCTTACACCCCCTCCCCCCTCTGGAGCGTGACGTATTTATGGACGGCCCCAAATACTGTAAACATAGCGTTCTTTGTGCCTTTTGTTTTGTTTTTTTTTAAATTTATTTTATTATATATTTATTTATTGTTGTTTGCAATTTTTAAACGAGTATCCCTATTTTATACCAAAAAATATATAAGGGACAGATTGCCGTTTAATACCTTGAATATGTTTTGATGTCAATGTAAATAATGTTAGATTGTAACACTGTCACTATACATTTAGTAGAAGAGAATTTAATCACCTGATAACTGTAAACATCCAAAGACCAATTTTGGGGGCTGATTAGGGAAAAACATAATGTTGTGGGTTGGGTTGGGGGGGGTGTGGTTATGGGATAGTGATGTGAATGAAACAAGCCAGGAAATGTTTGGTTTATAAACAAACAAAAAAAACACACAAAAAACAACAAACAAACAATTTAAGTAAAGAGTGATGGTAATTTTTTTTTCAAAATACTTTTTTTTAAATGTTTTTTTTTATTTTAATTTTTTTAATATTTATTTGTAAATTGTGTTTTCTTTTCACGGCTTAGCAAGGTCTGGTACCCTTTGGGACGGATTAACAATTTTCTTGCCCCATAGACTATGACATTTAATGGCGGAAATATATTAATTGAACGTGTGGGGAGGGCGCAATTTTTGTCTTTTGTCCCCAGGAGCAAAATATCCTAGCTACGCCCCTGGTTGCTAGACATTAAGTGTTAGTAAAAAATACCAAATTTTTAGAAAAAATAATATGGATAATAGTTAATCGATGTCAAGATTTACACTAGCTCACTTGTTATTGAGCAATGAATTTTAACCATCTCCTTAGCCGCAATAAGGGGGCGTCACTAAATGACGTCATGCGATTTTGGCCCATTATTTCACACTTTGTCACACGTCGTCACAAAAACTTAGACCCCCTCCAATATGATGTCACAAAGCTTTGCGTTCCTCCCCTCATAAAAGCCATTATTTCTTTTTGAAAATGGGCATGTTTCAAATCACTTTTTAGTGCAATTTCCCCATGGGGAAATTGGTCTTAAAGGTTTGAAAAAACTGTCAGGTGTGGATGTCTGTTCGAGCTTGCACAAGCAACTACTCCTGAACCATACCAGATAGAGGGTTCGGGTTTTGCAAATATGTTAAGGAGGTCCCAAAGATGTGCACGGGCAAAAAAATTCCGAAAGGTTTACTGGATGACCTTGAAAAATAAAAAAAAATAATTTAAAAAAAACATCAGTATTTTGTCAATTTCTCGGCAACCATAACAGCTATCGGGTTGAAACAAACGCCAAACGATAGTTTATAATATTTGCAGTAGGAATTTTCAGAAAATCTCTTTTCGTTCGAATCCCGTTATTTTAGCAGCAATTTGTAGATAGAAATTGTTTTGTTTACTTTGGTAATTATTGATTTGAAATGACTTTAAATGTAATCTAGAATGATTTCCCTTGAATAAAAAATGGAAATGCTTTGTTTCAACTCAACGTGTTTTCACCGCAAAATTGCCTTGTACAACTGATAATATTTCTACTACAAATAATAACATAAACATTATAGAGTCTAATTTGAAAGCTGCTAAACTTGGCCCTCAAATAAAATTAAGTGCAATTGTTATGGACACATATTTGGAAATTGCGCTTAAATACTCATTCGAGTTTGTATTACTTGTTTTCAAATCTAAATTGTATTCTCGTTGTTTCACTCTTTAACAATTCATACGTCATTAAATTTGAATATATTATATTTTTTTTTAATGAGTATTCTTTTCAGCATGGAAAAGATAATCGTATGTTACATTGATTTGTATGGGAAAAAGTGTTTCGTATAAAGACTCTAAAGAGTGTTTCGTTGAACAAGTAAGACTCTGAAACGAATTAAACTCGTTATGAGAGGTTCCACTGTATCTTTGTTTGACAAAACTGCACATAGAACAACATTTTCTGTGTGAACAATGATATGAACTCATCACTCAATTTTTTAGAAAATTAATAACCCCCGCTCCCCCACCCCTCAAAAAAAACTTTCTAAAAATAGAACATGATGTACTGGGCTATGACGTGTTCCGTTCTTAGAAATGACAAACTATTCCACGAAGAAGGATTGCAAGCAGGCTGATTGGACTCCCTAGGAAAGAGCCAGTCATGAGCGCACAACCCTTCCCCCCCCTCCCACCCCAACCACACAAACATTCCGGTACGACGCGTGTGGCCAGCAAAGTAAATCGATAATACATTGGTTTATTCTTTAAATCACCAAACCAGTATCATTGATTGGCTAGTAGTAAGTCAAGCAGACAACACTTGACCATAGAACTTGACCCAACGGCCTGGATTCGATCGGAGAACAAAAAAAATTATTTTCTCGGTACGACATGGAACAGAGTAGTGACGCCTGTTTTGAAGATTGAATCACGTTTCTGTATACTAAGATTGAAACACGTTTCTGTATATTAAGATTGAAATACGTTTCTGTATACTAAGATTGAAACACGTTTCTGTATACTAAGATTGAAACACGTTTCTGTATACTAAGATTGAAACACGTTTCTGTATACTAAGATTGAAACACGTTTCTGTATACTAAGATTGAAACACGTTTCTGTATACTAAGATTGAAACACATTTCTGTATACTAAGATTGAAACATGTTTCTGTATACTAAGATTGAAACACATTTCTGTATACTAAGATTGAAACACGTTTCTGTATACTAAGATTGAAACACGTTTCTGTATACTAAGATTGAAACACGTTTCTGTATATTAAGAAAGAACGTTCTCGTGTGTAAACAACGTCATTTTGAATTGTGTATTTAAATATTATTTTTGTGTCAAGACTTGTGTTTTTTTATCGACTTTTTCTATTTTCCACACTATGTCGGAAGGGAAGTTTGGGGGAAGTGGGGGGGGGGCTGATTATTGAAAGTATTGTATAACAGGTTGGAAACCCCCCCCCCTAGTGATGCTACTGTCGTTATCTACCTCTCACAGAAAGTAAAACAGGTTGGAAACCCCCCCCCCTAGTGATGCTACTGTCGTCATCTACCTCTCACAGAAAGTATAACAGGTTGGACCCCCCCCCTAGTGATGCTACTGTCGTCATCTACCTCTCACAGAAAGTATAACAGGTTGGACCCCCCCCCTAGTGATGCTACTGTCGTCATCTACCTCTCACAGAAAGTATAACAGGTTGGACCCCCCCCTAGTGATGCTACTGTCGTCATCTACCTCTCACAGAAAGTATAACAGGTTGGACCCCCCCCCCTAGTGATGCTACTGTCGTCACCTACCTCTCACAGAAAGTATAACAGGTTGGACCCCCCCCCTAGTGATGCTACTGTCGTCATCTACCTCTCACAGAAAGTATAACAGGTTGGACCCCCCCCCCTAGTGATGCTACTGTCGTCATCTACCTCTCACAGAAAGTATAACAGGTTGGACCCCCCCCCTAGTGATGCTACTGTCGTCATCTACCTCTCACAGAAAGTATAACAGGTTGGACCCCCCCCTAGTGATGCTACTGTCGTCATCTACCTCTCACAGAAAGTATAACAGGTTGGACCCCCCCCCCTAGTGATGCTACTGTCGTCATCTACCTCTCACAGAAAGTATAACAGGTTGGACCCCCCCCCCTAGTGATGCTACTGTCGTCATCTACCTCTCACAGAAAGTATAACAGGTTGGACCCCCCCCTAGTGATGCTACTGTCGTCATCTACCTCTCACAGAAAGTATAACAGGTTGGACCCCCCCCCCTTAGTAATGCTACTGTCGTCATCTACCTCTCACAGAAAGTATAACAGGTTGGACCCCCCCCTAGTGATTCTACTATCGTCATCTACCTCTCACAGAAAGTATAACAGGTTGGACCCCCCCCTAGTGATGCTACTGTCGTCATCTACCTCTCTCAGAAAGTATTATATAACAGGTAGGATCCCCCCTCTCTTCAACACGTTGCCTACAAGGCGCCTCTCCTCAGGTACGCAATGAAACAAGCAGACGACAATATCACCTGGCATCCACTCAAAAATACAGGTCAAAATAATATCAGTCAAGTCCTTCTGATAGGAAAAAACACTTCCAAAGCACCATACTTTCCCCTTCACTTGGTGTTTAAATATTTTATTAACCCCCCCCCCACACACACACACACACAACCACACACTCACACTCGTTTACACAAACTCTCACACCCGCACATACTTAACTGTGCGTATCACTGTCCAGGAACAGACGAATTCCTTACTATAATTGTCAACACGTATTTTGTGTAAGACATGTCTACCTGGAGACCGCGTCAACGTTGTAAATGCACGAGCTAACTCCTCATTTCGGTCGGCGTCACCCTTGAGTTAGTGTATCCAAAACACGGAGTTAATTATATGTATCAAGTGAGCCTGTAACGTTATCAATCCTACTGCAATGAATTTAATTTTTAAAAAAAACTTCAGGGTCAAACAAAAATCCCCCACAATGACTGCCCAGTGTCGTCACAAGGGGGTGTGAGTGCTGCAGTCCGCAACAGAGGACACCATCACTAGTAGTGACACCAAATGTGAAATTCTGTATTTTCCCGTTATTTGGCACAGGCAGACACGGGGGATGTCTATGGGGTAAGTTGTGAGGGGGTGACACCATGAGCTACCGCACTGGGTGATACCAACACTAGTGACGCCTCTGTGACTGCCTGCCTGGTGACACCTGCAGAGTCAACATGCCGTGGCTTCTTGTGGGGACACAATCATAGCCATGGGCCGGTTTATCTATTTCATTAAGATTTCATTGATTGAGTGGTGTTTTTATGAGATAAGAACTACGCCCGTGTCTTGGTGGGGAAGGCAACATAAATAAGTTCATATCTGGAATAAGCACAGACGGACATAATTAAATTCACGTCTGCTTCTATGTTAATCTTCGTCAGCGGCGTTGCAGCCCAGGCCTGCTCCACTTCCAATAAGGTCGGCAAACGGCCTTCTTTTTCCATGAACTAGCTGATGTAAGTCCTTCTCTATATCGTCAAATAATCTAAGTCCTAACCATGTATATTTCTTTTGCTTGTTAATCTTACACGGCATCGTCTCAGTGGCAGTATAGATGCAGTATGTTTCAAAATTTGGTCGTTACTTGATAAGATCTTTGAGAAATAGACATTTCTCTTGGTCTGTTCCATATCACTGAGGATTTCATTTCTCTTGGTATGTTCCATATCACTGAGGATTTCATTTCTCTTGGTCTGTTCCATATCACTGAGGATTTCATTTCTCTTGGTCTGTTCCATATCACTGAGGATTTCATTTCTCTTGGTATGCTCCATATCACTGAGGATTTCATTTCTCTTGGTATGTTCCATATCACTGAGGATTTCATTTCTCTTGGTCTGTTCCATATCACTGAGGATTTCATTTCTCTTGGTATGTTCCATATCACTGAGGATTTCATTTCTCTTGGTATGTTCCATATCACTGAGGATTTCATTTCTCTTGGTCTGTTCCATATCACTGAGGATTTCATTTCTCTTGGTCTGTTCCATATCACTGAGGATTTCATTTCTCTTGGTCTGTTCCATATCACTGAGGATTTCATTTCTCTTGGTCTGTTCCATATCACTGAGGATTTCATTTCTCTTGGTCTGTTCCATATCACTGAGGATTTCATTTCTCTTGGTCTGTTCCATATCACTGAGGATTTCATTTCTCTTGGTCTGTTCCATATCACTGAGGATTTCATTTCTCTTGGTCTGTTCCATATCACTGAGGATTTCATTTCTCTTGGTCTGTTCCATATCACTGAGGATTTCATTTCTCTTGGTCTGTTCCATATCACTGAGGATTTCATTTCTCTTGGTCCGTTCCATATCACTGAGGATTTCATTTCTCTTGGTCTGTTCCATATCACTGAGGATTTCATTTCTCTTGGTCTGTTCCATATCACTGAGGATTTCATTTCTCTTGGTCTGTTCCATATCACTGAGGATTTCATTTCTCTTGGTCTGTTCCATATCACTGAGGATTTCATTTCTCTTGGTCTGTTCCATGTCACTGAGGATTTCATTTCTCTTGGTCCGTTCCATATCACTGAGGATTTCATTTCTCTTGGTCTGTTCCATGTCACTGAGGATTTCATTTCTCTTGGTCTGTTCCATATCACTGAGGATTTCATTTCTCTTGGTCCGTTCCATATCACTGAGGATTTCATTTCTCTTGGTCTGTTCCATGTCTCTGAGGATTTCATTTCTCTTGGTCCGTTCCATATCACTGAGGATTTCATTTCTCTTGGTCCGTTCCATATCACTGAGGATTTCATTTCTCTTGGTCTGTTCCATGTCTCTGAGGATTTCATTTCTCTTGGTCCGTTCCATGTCACTGAGGATTTCATCTCTCTTGGTCTGTTCCATATCACTGAGGATTTCATTTCTCTTGGTCCGTTCCATATCACTGAGGATTTTATTTCTCTTGGTCTGTTCCATGTCTCTGAGGATTTCATTTCTCTTGTTCCGTTCCATATCACTGAGGATTTCATTTCTCTTGGTCTGTTCCATGTCACTGAGGATTTCATCTCTCTTGGTCTGTTCCATATCACTGAGGATTTCATTTCTCTTGGTCCGTTCCATATCACTGAGGATTTCATTTCTCTTGGTCTGTTCCATGTCTCTGAGGATTTCATTTCTCTTGGTCCGTTCCATATCACTGAGGATTTCATTTCTCTTGGTCTGTTCCATGTCTCTGAGGATTTCCCTCCTCCACGCGTTGAGCTTTAATTTCATTTTTAATGGACCTAATCTTAATAAAGGGCCGTCCATGAATTACGTCACGCACCAGGGGGAAGGAGGTTATATATATATATATATATAATATATATATATATATATATATATATATATATATATATATATATATATATATATATGTATATATATGGGCTGCTGAAATTAACGATAATTACTCGATTAATCGTTTAAAAATGCTAACGATTAAACTATTTTTTAATGATTAATCACCCTATCATTTACAAATTATTGGAAAAAAATAGTGGCCGATAAATGATACATTTCCTGGCGATTACACGAACATTTTGGCTTTAAACTATTGACTGACGGGAATGTTCAAAATGTTGATAAAGTTTGCCTAACATGGTTCTAACACTTCGCCTACTTATCAAACCAAATAAAAAGCGTATTAAGCTAATGGCAGTAATTGAGTCAGACGCAGAGACAGAAAATGATGACAGGTTTTCTGATGATATGCGTTACAAAATGGAGATGAAAGTTCCTGAATCCATTTACTCTCTACAATGGTGGAAACTTAATGAACAACGATATCCGATAATGTAAATCCTTGCCAAGACCGTTTTGTGCATACCAGTTACCTTAGTTCAATATGAATGATTGTTCAGCTCGGCTGGTTATATTGTAAAATAGACCCACTCATCACTTGAACCTAATAATGTCATCACACCTGTCTCTTTGCGTAGTTGGTTAAAATATGACATAGCCTAATAAGGAGAAATTCTAGTTTTATTTAGATTTTCAACAAGAATGTTAAATAAGTGTTACTTTTGACATTATAAATTTTAATTTTTGACTTTAATCGAAATTAACGATTAATTAATCGTTAACTTTTGATAAGTTAATGATTACATTTAAATTAATCGATAACAGCCCTAATATATATCTATATATATAAGTATAAGGCGCGTAAAAACACCTACTGCCTACTGTCAACACACAACTAATACTAAACACACCAAAATTTGTATTTTTAAATATAAATTTAAAAAACCGTAAAAAACCAAGTTTTTCACTATAAATCCTTTATGTACTAGACGTAACTAAAAGAATGTTCATTATAATACGAGCCGCAAGACCATCCAAATATACAAATATGTAGTTGTGTCGTAAAACATGTTTAATATAATGCGCACCGATCAGGAATATGTTTATAAAAAGTGTTGTCAATAAAATACGCACCTAATTGCGTGACAGAAAGGTTGTTCAATATAATGCGCACCCTTACACTCTATCTCAAAAAATAACTTGATACATAGGAATAAATAAAATAATCTAAAAAATCAATAATTCAATTACGGTACATGCGATCGATCTGAAATTTTGATAAATAGTTTTTATCATCGCCACCAAACTGCCTTCTAAATCTCAGCTCACTAGCTTACGAGGAAGTGGGTTAAAAATTGATCCAAAGTTTTGGCGACCGACAAGCAATCAAGGGTTCAACCAAGCAACCAGACACCACGAGTTAATATAAAGGATTTAAAAAGCACACAGAATAACGTCTACACTCATTATAAGCACTGTGTGCAGTAAGAAACCTCGAAAGACCGAATTAGTCACAGAGCAAGGGTAGCGAAAGGACTCGTATCACGACACATTTTAGGATGATGGAAATTAGTGAATCAAAAAATAAATTTTGTTGGGAATAACTTAAAATTCTCGACCCCATGGTCCTTAATAATTTTTGTATTTGCATAAGTCCATGGGGGTGTGAACATTTACGGTCGACGTCAACGCGTCAACTCAAACTCTCACGTAGAAAAAAAAACAATAACCAACCGTGAATTTGAATTACACACGTTATATAAGGATAAACTAAAATGCTTTAATTTAATTACGGTACTTTCGATCGATCTGAAATTTTGATACGAAGCATTGAGACGGGTCCATGTGCCAAATTTCAGCTTGATCGCATCAAGGGAAGTGGGTCATTTTTTACTTTTGTTTTTCCGCCCGACCGACGTACCAAGAGATGATGACAAGATTTTGAAGTTAATATAAGGGATTTAACAAATAGTCGGTTCGTTCGGTCGGATGGTCCGATTAAACTTACAAAGCAAGTTAATATAAGTATAAGACTAGTAAAAACAATTAACAAACCGTGAATTTGAATTACATATGTTATATAGAGATAAACTAAAAATGAATTAATTTAATTACGGTACGTTCGATCGATCTGGAATTTTGATACGATGCATTGTTAGGTGACACGAGTCTATGTGCAAAATTTCAGCTCGATGACATCACGGAAAAGGGTCATTTTTGACTTTTGTTTTTCCGCCCGACGACGAACGAAAGAGATGACGACAGACAAGATTTCGAAGTTAATATATTATAAGGGATTTAATTAAACAACCCCGTAAAAACAAAGTTTTTGACTATAAATCCCTTATATATGAGACAGAATTTAAGGTATTGATTATGTTACAACGTGACAAACATATAGAGTCTGAAACTGAGTGAACTCCACCTGGTGTTAAACACGAGATGTGGTCATCGATGGCTGGCGTGAAGTCAAGTGACCCGTAAAATGTAAATCAATAGCGACCGCTACATATAGTTTATGGAGATAAAGTAAAAATTCATTAATTTAATTACAGTACCTTTGATCGATCTGAAATTTCGATACGATGCATTGTTAGGTGACACGAGTCTATGTGCAAAATTTCCGCTCGATAGCATCACCGGAAGTGTGTCATTTTTTACTTTTGTTTTTCCGACCGCGAACTCATGAGATGGCGGTGAAGTTAATATAAGGGATTTAATAAGACAAACCCGTAAAAACAAAGTTTTTGACTATAAATCCCTTATATATGAGACATAACTAACAGTATTGATTATTTTCAAACGCTACAAACATTGACAGACTGACACCGAGTGATGTCCCTTGTCTTTAATAAATGGGGGTGGGACGTGAGGGGGTGTCGGTACGACGGTCGGCGTCAACTCAAACTCACGTGGAAGTGGAAGAAAAAAAACAATAACAAACCGTGCATTTGAAATACATACCTCATATAAGGATAAACTAAAAATGCATTAATTTAATTACGGTACGTTCGATCGATCTGAAATTTTGATACGATGCATTGTTAGGTCAGACGGGCCCGTGTGCCAAATTTCAGCTCGATTGGATCACGGGAAGTGAATCATTTTTGACTTTTGTTTTTCCGCCCTCCCATGAGATGATGAGATGATGAGACGGCCGAGAAGTTAATATAAGGGATTTAAAAAACAAACCCGTAAAAAACAAAGTTTTTGACTATAAATCCCTTATATATGAGACATAACTAACAGTATTGATTATTTTCAAACATTTACAGACTGAATCTGTCTTAACTCAACTTTGCATCATAACCCTAGTGGGGGGAGGGGTTATTGGGGGGGAGGGGAAAAGTCTGGTCACCGATTCGCTTGACAGAGCTCAGAGTGACACGTAAAATGTAAACAAAAGCGCCCCGTCGCTTCGTTGGGTCGCCTCAATGCGTCAGCTCAAAAATTTCACGTTTGGAAAAAAACAATAACAAACCGTGAATTTAAATTACATACCTCATATAAGGATAAACTAAAAATGCATTAATTTAATTACGGTACGTTCGATCGATCTGAAATTTTGATACGATGCATTGTTAGGTTAGACGAGTCCGTGTGCCCAAATTTCAGTTCGATCGGATCATGGGAAGTGGGTCATTTTTGACTTCTGTTTTTCCGCCCGCCCAAGACAGAGAGAGAGAGAGACGCCGGTGAAGTTAATATAAGGGATTTAAAAACAAAGTTTTTGACTATAAATCCCTTATATATGAGACATAACTAACAGTATTGATTATTTTCAAACGCTACAAACATTGACAGCCTGACACCGAGTGATGTCCCTTGTCTTTAGTAAATGGGGGTGGGACGTGAGGGGGTGTCGGCACGACGGTCGGCGTCAACTAAAACTCACGTGGAAGTGGAAGAAAAAAACAATAACAAACCGTGAATTTGAATTACATACCTCATATAAGGATAAACTAAAAATGCATTAATTTAATTACGGTTACGGTACGATCGATCGATCTGAAATTTTGATACGATGCATTGTTAGGTTAGACGGGTCCGTGTGCAAAATTTCAGCTCGATCGGATCACGGGAAGTGGGTCATTTTCGACTTTTGTTTTTCCGCCCTCCCATGAGATGACGACAGACAGAGAGAGAGAGAGACAGAGAGACAGAGACGGCGGTGAAGTTAATATAAGGGATTTAATAATAAAACAAACCCGTAAAAACAAAGTTTTTGACTATAAATCCCTTATATATGAGTCATAACTAACAGTATTGATTATTTTCAAACGCGATAAGCATTTACAGACTGACACCGAGTGATGTCCCCTATCTTTTAACGGGGGATGGGACGTGAGGGGCTGTCGGCACGACGGTCGACGTCTAAGCGTCAACTCAAACTCACGTGGAAAAAAACAATAACAAACAGTGAATTTGAATTACATACGTTATATCAGGATAAACTAAAAAATGCATTAATTTAATTACGGTATGTTCGATCGATCTGAAATTTTGATACCATGCATTGTTAGGTGAGACGGGTCCGTGTGCCAAATTTCAGCTCGATCGGATCACGGGAAGTGTGTAGTGTTTTACTTCTAATTTTCCGCCCGCCCAAGACAGACAGAGAGACAGAGACGCCGGTGAAGTTAATATAAGGAATTTAAAAATAATTCATAACTTGGCCTTGAACCCACTCGTGTCCGTGTGACCTTTGTGTCAGTACTTGTCATGCAGATAATCTGACAACATTAGTTGATAGGAAGTTTAAAATGAGATAACTTAAATGCGACGATTGACAGAGTTATTGGTTATTAGCACGATTCAGAAATAACGAATACGTTTACATAATGTCAATCTCTTGCTATTCACATCATTTAACATGTCTAAGTGCTTGGTTTACATAAAAACCAAGAGTTTAAAACTCATTCGCATTGCGTGGTGTGGATTAATTGAGTGTTCAAAGTGTAGTGTACTTTCTTAAAATTTAAAATCTTTTTGAAATCATAATATCTAAATGTATTGTTTGAGTGAAAGCACCTGCAGAAAAACATTGGTCATTAAGCTAAGAGAAACACGATAAATTGAGGCCTTTATCACAGTCATCACTGTCACGTGTGAGTCACGAGTGTATCACGAGTTGGATGGCGGAGAGGTCACGTGAGTAAAAGTGCGGGAAGAAATGACGCAGAAGGTTCGAGATGAGGATCAGTGTTGTCAGAGAAGTCTGTGTGTAATGGCGGATTTGTGTGGCTCGGCACTCCACGTTGTATAGCCTCAAATGATATATGTATTGTGCATGGTGTAGATATTAAAGTTGTTTTATTGAAACCAGTTCTTCAGAGGATTATTGTATGCAAGGTTATGCATTGAGAGAACGCCTACAAGATATATTAACAAGCAAACCATTTACAATCACCAAGTTTGATATTTATAATATTTACTATCGTATCACCCGTAAAAAATGACGGAAGTTTTCAGTTGAAATCTATTTATTTTATTTAAAAAATGCTCTTTTCAAAAGCCCAATTAACTTGTCCTTGTTTAATAAATACGAAATATTAAACTTCCTGAAATGTACACAAAGTATTTTATAATAGGGGTTGTAGGGCGCCTATGGTGCCCCCTTTGTTTTTTTATTTTATAATTAACCATCATCAAATCCTCTTTTTAAATCCTTTATATTAACTCGTGGTGTCTGTTTGAACCCTTGATTGCTTGCTTGATTGTCGGTCGCCAAAACTTTTGGATCAATTTTTAACCCACTTCCTCGTAAGCTAGTGAGCTGAAATTTAGCAGGCAATGTTGTGGCGATGATAAAAACTATGTATCAAAATTTCAGATTGATCGCATGTACTGTAATTACATTATTGAATTTTTAGATTATTTTATTTATCTCTATGTATCATGTTATTTTTTGAGATAGAGTGTCGCGGTGCGTATTATATTGAACAACCTTTCTGTCGCGCAATAAGGTGCGTATTTTATTGACAACACTTTTTATAAACATATTCCTGATCGGTGCGCATTATATTAAACACGTTTTACGAGACATAACTACAATTTTGTATTTTTGGATGGTCTTGCGCTGCGTATTATTATGAACATTATTTTAGTTACGTCTCGTACATAAAGGATTTATAGTGAAAAACTTGGTTTTTTTACGTTTTTTAAAATTAAATCCTTTATATTAACTCGTGGCGTCTGCTTGCTTGCACCCTTGAACCCTTGCATCCTTGCTTGTCGCCAAAACTTTGGATCAATTTTTAACCCACTTCCTCGTAAACTAGCGAGCTGACATTTTGCAGGCAGTATCGTATCGATGATAAAAACCATGTATCAAAATTTCAGATCGATCACATGTATCGTAATTGAATTATTGATTTTTTAGATTATTTTATTTATCCCTATGTATCATGTTATTTTTTTTAGATAGAGTGTAAGGGTGCGCATTATATTGAACAACCTTTCTGTCACGCAATAAGGTGCGTATTTTATTGACAACAATTTTTATAAACATATTCCTGACCGGTGCGCATTATATTAAGCATGTTTTACGACACAACTACAAATTTGTATTTTTGGATGGTCTTGCGCTGCGTATTATAATGAAAATTCTTTTAGGTATGTCTCATACATAAAGGATTTATAGTAAAAAACTTGGTTTTTTACGTTTTTTTATTACATTGATCCCTTTTCCAAAATTAAAATATGAGCGAAAACAATGACGTCATATACTATTTTTTTACAGCGCATCTTTAATTTGCACATCTTTTGATGCATTGGTGCAGTAATTTTGTTTTCCCTGCTTTCTAAAATTAGTAGCGTCAGGACTGACAGACACTACTTGCGTGAAAATTGCAAATGATATAGTTTAATTTGTCAGTATTTTGCTGAAATACGATACAGAATACGGGGTTCAGATGGGCAGTTACAGTACGTAGGATTTCAAAATAACAAATGCCCATCATAACGAACAAATCTGCAAGGACGTTGACAAAATTGTCTCTCGCTTAACGAACACCACCGCTTAACATGATAGCTTGAAAATGGCAACCACTTGTCACTGTAGTACAACCATTTTTCACTGCAGTAGGCATTTTATGAATGAAGAAATATTGACATTCTGAGTATGTGTGTTTATGTGTGTTTGTATTGGTGTGAGTGTTTGTGTTCGTTGCTGGTTTTATTTTGTTTAAGTGCTAAGAATGAAAAAACAAATCGAATGCTTGTTGAAATTTTTGTTCTGTGTTTAATTTTAACCAAATATCGCTTTAAAATTATATAAGGAGAGACATTTTAAGAAGTCTGGTAGTCATTGGTGTGTGTCTTTAAAAAAAAATTAAAATAAGTGTTTATAACGGATCTATTTTTTTTATTTTAAAAAATTGTTTCGGGAGCATATTAAAATGTTTCCCAGGTGTCTAAACATAATATAGATTAGATTTACATACCCCCTCCCCCCCCCCGTGTTCTGAAAAACAACTGTGTCGACATTGTTTCTTTTCGTATTGTATGTTGCTCATGTGACGAGTTTAGTTCCAACTAAAAAATGTTTTCACACGAGGAATTTTGATTGTTACAACAACATAAAAAACAGGCCAAAATCTTAAATTACTCTATCATTTGGTTTTAGAAAAAGCTCTGAACTGTTGCCACATATTCGAGACTTTAAAAAAAAAGATTTTAAAACGTTTAGTTCACTAGAGCGTGAATACCTTTACAAGGCCTCCTTTTTATTGGTTCCAAGAATACTAAATTGCCCCCCCCCCTTTTTTTCCCCCCCATGTCCGTCAGAAGGCTAATGTGGTACCCATGAAGAGTGAAGTGATGTCAACTTTTATAATTTTTCAACTATCGCCGATTAAAACTGTTCGTCCCGTAACGTCATACTTCCCCACTCCTGACTTTCTTCTTTGTTTTTAAACGCTAATGGTTGGTACAAACAGGTGGCAGACAAGGAAACTTACTTAAAACATAATTAGACATAGAGACATTAAGGATAGAAATTTTGAATTTTTGCTGAGTACTATAGAGCAGTGCTTCTCAAAGTGGTGGTCCGCGGACCGGTGCTGGTCCGTGGGCCATCCGCTGCCGGTCCGCAGATGTTCTCAAAAAAAAGGACCGAAAAATTGTCAGTGCAGGGAAAATAGTGCACCGGTCCCTGGTGCAATGGAGAAAATTCCTGCCGGTCCGCCATACTAAAAAGTTTGAGAAGCACTGCTATAGAGGTTGTGCCTGTCACGTCATATGAACATCGATGTTAGCCGATTAGTTTGAGCCGCTATGTACTACTGGCCAAATGGACAGTTCCCCGTGCTTAGCCTCCTTGACTCTTGTTTAGAATATTTGAGGCCATCAAATCAAGGTGGATTGAACAATAAAGGCTAGTTTTAGTATACTTTGCCTTGATGTTTCAGCCAATTAAAATAATAGAGATAATTTCTTATCAATTTAATACAGATTTTTTTAAAAAAAGTTGTTAAATAGAGATAAGCCATTGTTGTATCCTAGAGATTAAATTAAATGTCAACGAAATTTAAATATATTGTATTTAATTTTTTTTTACAAACAATTACACTCGCAAATGTTTTCGTAATGCATTTAAGATTTGAAAACTTTTTATATTATATACGTTATTTGATAGAAAGTCTTTTTATTTAAAGATTCTGTTATTTTCTAAATGTTTTATGTAAGTTGTATAGGAGCCACAGTGATAAGAAAATTTATCATGGGGCCTCAAGTAATAAAAGTGAAAAACAAAATCTTTAAATTGTCAACAAAAGTAGTTTTCGATCATTTTTCAAACAATAATTGCTTTCGCTATTTCGTTGTAAATTCGGTGACTAAGTTAGAAAATGACGAAGTTTAACTGGACTTTCTCATTTACCCAGGCGTTCAGTAGTTACACTAAAAAAAATTCTTTAAGTGAGCCATTTGCACTAGGAATGTCTTTAGGGACCCAGGGAATGTCTTTAGGGACCCAGGGAATGTCTTTAGGGACCCAGGGAATGTCTTTAGGGACCCAGGGAATGTCTATAGGGACCCAGGGAATGTCTTTAGGGACCCAGACAATGTCTTTAGGGACCCAGGGAATGTCTTTAGGGACCCAGGGAATGTCTTTAGGGACCCAGGGAATGTCTTTAGGGACCCAGGGAATGTCTTTAGGGACCCAGGGAATGTCTTTAAGGACCCAGGGAATGTCTTTAGGGACCCAGGGAATGTCTTTAGGGACCCAGGCAATGTCTTTAGGGACCCAGGGAATGTCTTTAGGGACCCAGGGAATGTCTTTAGGGACCCAGGGAATGTCTTTAAGGACCCATGGAATGTCTTTAGGGACCCAGGGAATGTCTTTAGGGACCCAGGCAATGTCTTTAGGGACCCAGGCAATGTCTTTAGGGACCCAGGGAATGTCTTTAGGGACCCAGGGAATGTGTCAGCGAAAAGAAGGAACGCTCTAGTCTAACTAAAAGAAAGACCAGAGATGTTTGATGTACAAAAAAATATTTAAAAAAAAACAACCAAAAAAACGAACGTTTCGTAGGATGTTCAAATGTGTGTAATCTACAAGATATTTCCGAGTTTTGCTAAGCGTTGTGCAAGACAAAACAAGTTGAAGTAGAGAACTAAGTTGTCGTGTAGTTCTTCTCCTATAAACTTGGAGTAGAGAACTATAAGTCGTCATGGAGTTCTCCTCATAGAACTAAGTTGTCATGAAGTTCTCCTAATAGAACTAAATCGTCACGGAGTTTTACTCATAAAACTAATTTCTCATGGAGTTCTCCTCATAGAACTAAGATGTCATGGAGTTCTCATAGAACTGAGTTGTCATGGAACTCTCATAGATCATAGAGCTAATTTCTCATGGAGTTCTCCTCATAGAACTAAGTTGTCATCGAGTTCTCCTCATAGAATTAAGTTGTCATGGAGTTCTCCTAATAGAACTAAGTTGTCATCGAGTTCTCCTCATAGAATTAAGTTGTCATGGAGTTCTCCTTATATAGAACTTTAAGTATTGAACTAAGTTTTCATGGAAGTCTCAGCAAATATCTTTAAGTAAAGAAGTTGAGTTAAGCTTTCATGAAACTTACCGTACCTGGAAAACAACCCCGACTTTAATCCTAGTTTATTCCACTCACAATAACACAAAGTCTTCGTATTGTACTGATCGATCTCTTGACGAGTTTCTAATTGAGACGAGACACCGTCGAAAGAGGTTCAGCTTGCCAGGAATACAATGAAATTTCTCCTTATATTTCTTAACATTTTCAACAGATTTCGTAAATTTATTATAACTGAAAGACCGTATTTCTTTTTACTTTTTAGAATGATAAACAACTTATAGTTAAAAATAATTTAAATCAATTTTATAAATGATTTTTTATTTAATATTCGTCTATATACCAGGCATTTTCAAGGGTTGTCATTTTTTTAAAAATACACACACACACACACACACACACACACACACACACACACACACACACACACACACACACACACATACAAACATCTAAATTAAGGGTGTTTAAAAAAAATTAACCTCCCACATTTATCTTAAAATTTTATATAGAAAGACATTGTAAATAAAACTGTTTCCTTGATAGTATCCATTTTCCCAACATGATCCCATTCTCCCATGATATTGTGCACCCAAATAAAATTCTGTTACATAACGCGATCCCAATTTTTGTTGGAATCCCGCTCCCCTAATGGATCCGAAAATTTTGATATAACATTTTGTTTTAACCTGTAAGCTGTGTGCATATATTTATATTCATGAAAACAAAATGACGAAGAAGCTAATAAAACACTTACGAGTGCTAATGACCTGAACAATTTTTTTAGGACGATGTGCTTTATTTTACTTAGATTTAGATATTATATTGAATTGAATAAAATACATATGGCTTTAATGTTTATATAGTTACACATCTTTCTAATCACTAATAGCAAAAAAAGCTTTATATAATTAAAGACCGCCTATGAACGTGAAATGAACCGT